>JAZKJV010001019.1:513871-1113871 GCA_037367405.1 Ottelia alismoides | reverse complement strand
GCTCACCTCTGCGCGACGCCCATCTCCAAGTCGTCGCCCTTCCGCCCCTCGGCCACCTCCGCTCGTCGCCAACCGTCGAGCGTCGCCCAGGCGCGCACGCCCCGAGCTTCGCCGCCCTCCGATCGACTTGCCCACGCCGCCCCCGTTCGATAGCCGCCGCCGCTCCCTTGAAAGCATCCCTTTGCCGTAGCTGCGGTTGAAGAGAATAAGAAAAGGTCCACTTTTATTATTTTTTATTTTATGCAAATTACACTTGCATCCCTACATGTTTCTTTAATTGCCAATGTACCCCTGTGCATAGTTTTCAGTTCATTGATTTCATTTTTAGTATTGCATTGATACCCCCGACTTCGCATGTTAATTTGGACTCTAAAATTGCATCATTTTATTCAATAAAAAATATCAATTGTAGAGCATTTAATTCTTTATCTTTGAGCTATTTATTTTCATTTTTGTGAGCATGCATCTTATAATTTATTAAAATTCAGATATTGAAATTGAGTGATATTTTACCCATTTATGCTCTGGAATTCGCACAGGCCTATTTATTGCTCCAAAAATTGTGAAAAAATTGTAGATGATGCCTCTAAGTGTGCTTTAATTAAAATCCAAATTTCATCCAATTAGGAGTTTTCTTGTGCATAAAATAAATTATAGAGTGATTTCTGTAATTGATTTTTAGTTAATTCCCCGAATATTATTTTTGAGAAATTCCAACTCTCCTTTATTCTTTATTACAACATCTATTTGAGATAAATAATCTAGAGATAATTTCACTTCGTGGATTAATTAGGAATTAAGTACTAACAGTCGCTCCGTTTTCAGTAAAAAATTCATAAAAAAACAAATAGTGTCAGAAAATTCTAAGAAAAATAGTGGGACTTAATTTCATCATATTTAACTTCCAGTAAAATTCTCATAATTTTTGTTTATCATTTGCACGAAAAATTGCATAAAACCCCCCAAAAAGTTTGTATTTTTTATTTGTGCATTTTAAACCCAAAAATTCCAAAAAAATACATTTTACATTCAACATTGGATTAGATTTTCAAGAAAAATATAACTTGGTCGATTCGAATCAATTTGACATCAAATATTGATTTGGCTAAGTCGGTGATTTTCTTGTTAGCTTAATCCAATTCATATTTGCATTTGGCATTTTTATTGCATAGAAAATTACAAAAAGAATCCCACTTGGAAAATTGAAATCTAATCCATCTAACTTGATCCCGAGTTTTTCCTTTGCCTTCTTGAGTCGACCATGGAGCTTGCCCAGGCTAAACAAACATAAGACCGCGCGTTAATTCATTCGACGATTTAATCGATTTGTGCGGTTAATTTTTGATCGACGCGGATCCATCCGACTGCAACGAAATAGTCAATCCGACAACATAAAAAGGGTAGGTCATCTGTGTTCGTCAACCCTCGACATGTGATTAGCTATGAGGACCTTGCGATTGAACCGAATTTGTCTTTTCCTGAGGCACCCGTGCGGATTTTAGATCGGGCAGTCAAGAGGTTACGACTGAAAGACATCCCTTTGGTCAAAGTATTATGGCAAAGTCAGAATGTTGAGGAGGGCACATGGGAGCCTGAGGCAGGTATGCGACAGAAATACCCCTACCTTTTTGAAGGTATGTTCACGAGACCCTATTTCAATCCTCTTTAAGATTTTTATGGGTTTCGTTCTCTTTAAGATGTTTATGTCTGAATCTACATCACATTCGAAACTTATACGTTAAATCCTACGTCTCGAGGACGACTTCCTTTAAGATTTTTATGATGTGAAATCCCATATTTTCTTTTTCCTAATAATTATTTTTATAAATAAATAGAATCCATGTCATTGAATGGAAATTAGAATGACTTGGTGTTCTTTCTAATTTTTTACAATGCATGCATATGCCATTGAATAAAGTTGAGTATGCATTTTTTTCTTATCCCTACATTAGTTATTATAGTGTTTGTCTCGTTACTGGGCTATTGCTCTTAACGTTACCCTCGTGTGAATACAATAGGTGTACCTGAGTAGCAGCCGCCACAGTAGCGGTTTTTTGAGGAGATCAAAACTTCCTACGTCATATTTGCACCAGACAGGGTGCGTCCTATTTAGAGTAACTTATCTACTCCCGCATCTTTTTATGTTATTATTGAGAGACATTGTTGTGAGATATGTGGAGAGCTTTTTCTACAAAATTTAAGATTTCATGATGTATCTCTTATATGGACATGGACTTGATGATCATTATCAATGAGAGTGGACGATGCATTTTTTTTCTTTCCATTTTACACTATTCTCCTGTTGTTATTATATTTCAAATATTGATCTAATGTGCACAAGAGAGTTTGCTGAGTTATCATAGATCGTGGGTAGAGATGAGCATGGGTCGGGCTGGGCCGGGCCCTGAAGGGCCCATGCCCAAGCCCATTTAATAAATCGGGCCTTGGGCCGGGCTTAAGGCTCGCATTTTTTTTGTTTGGTCGGCCCAAGCCCAAGCCCGGCCCAATGGTTATGGGTCGGGCTGGCCCATATAAACATATGTTCATATCATTGCAAGCTCTTTTACCAATAGGAACATATCTTATCAAATTATAAAAGATGACCCATAAATATGGATCAACCTCCAATGCTACTATAGCAGATAAAAACATATTTTACTCACAATTATTACTACATAAATTGAAAAAACTGTAGAAAACTGGTGTACATTTTGGTGTTTAACGAGTGTACACAACATCCAAAAATTGGATAATTATTCAAACGAAGCATACCTGGTCTGAGAAATCTCATTCCATTTCAGAACCTTCATCTTCATCCAAGATGTATACAAGAGACTGCTTCGATATGGCAAAGATGCAAGCAACACCTCGGGAAGCTGCAATAGTAACGTGATATGTTATCATTCAAAATAAAAGTATAAAGTATACGGAAAAATAAAGGTTTGTTTGGTATAAAATCACGATAGAGGCACTCAAACATAATCAGGAACAAGCTTAGTGTAATGGTATATTAACAAATAAAGATACTTTAGTAGATCTAATATAAACAAGGGATACATCCTATTGTGACTCAAGATCTGTTGGAATTTCTCCATGGATGATTAGTCTAATGTACACGTGGTATTCAGTAATTTGATGTAAACTTCATTGTAACTGTAATCCTAGAGTAGTTTCTTCGATGTTGCTTGATTGTTTCTGCTTCCATGTTGTCAATCGGATCCACTCCTAACAATGCTACACTCGATCCATTAACAAATCCTAGACCCCACTAACATATCAAACTCCATGATTAACAGTTCAATGTAACTAAAACTTTCTCACTGGTTCCAAATGTACATTCAGTTCGCATGGCATGCATTTTGGATATAGAGATGTGCTCACTTTAGTAATGACAAATGGTTCTTTATTTTACCTTGTCAAGTATCCTAAAGGAGGAGCTGGATCAAGATAGTACCCATAGGTTTCCATGCAATGGGTGGACATAAACCTGCATAATAAATTTTTTTGATAGAATAAATGAACCATCATCTTCCACTCAAATAGGACATTTTAACACATGCATGTGGTACATATAATAGATGATATGAATAGAGTGACATACCTTGGAACGAAGGTCATGACTCATGGATAGATATCATTCTTGGATAAACCAAGGTAATCATGAATGCAAGAAGCAATGGAAAGAAAAACATTATTCAAATTCCAGTAACAAAACACACACACGAATACACGATCACATGAATAACACAAAGGATAGATTGAGAAGACAAAATAAGTAATGGAAGCATTGCACAACATCACTTGATAAATAGAAAGATGTTTATAAGTTTACCAAGGCTAAAAAAACTCAACATAGTTCAACTTTGAAACCCAAAAGTATGCTAGAAAGGACACAAAGCATAATTGCGAAAGGAGCAAAATTAGAGTATTGGTTTGTGACTCCGTGAATATGCAAATCATTCCCAAGCCCTTGAAAGGTAATGGAGGTGCATCCATAACGTTCCATCCGCCAATAGGATTTGATACTGTTCATGTACAAGAGAGATTAAAGTAGATAATTAATATAAAGACAATCTGCCTACCTGATTCAGAATCTGCTGTGGATGTAAATGGAGATACGAATTTGATTTACTTACTCAGGGGTCAAGACTCATTTCACCATGCCAATTGATGATTATTCTAGTGCTTTCTTTGATCTGCAAATAAGATAAACATTAAATTAGACTAACATTATAATAAAGATATGTAATCTGAGCATTTGATCTAATTATAAGCATTAGACTTGATTATTTAAACTAACCTAATAGCATCTCATCCTCCTCTGTCTCTTCCTCTTCCTCTTCATCTTCAAAATTAACATCTTTTTGATCGTCTATACGAATCCAATCACCAGCACAAACCAATGCCTCCACCGTTGTCGGATGAAGTCTACTGCGACACGGATCTACAACTCGTCCCCCAGTGCTAAATGCACTTTCAGAAGCGACGGTAGAAACAGGAATCGCCAAAATATCTCGTGCCATAATTGATAAGACTCGGTACTTATTAGAGTTCACATCCCACCATTTCAAAATATCAAACTTCTGATCATCTTCATTGTCTGCAGAATTATCTTGTAAATACATTCCAATCTCACATTTTCCAGCTTCAGAGGAATCAACTTCCTTTTTTTCTTGAAGAATTTGCTTCGAGTATCTTCCTTTCTCTTTGATTTACATATGTTTTCATGGTCAACACCATAAGATGTAGAATTCCCTCCAGAAAATTCTGCATTATACTTGTTAGAATACTCATAAAAGATTTTGTATAAGGTATTTTGGACACGTTCGACGTACTCTTCAACTTCAACCTCCGGATAAAGATCTGAATAAGAAAATCTGAGAAACTCCAGCTTGTAACGAGGATCTAAAGTTGTAGCAATCGCCAACGGTAACATGGCATCTTTTTCTCTCCAATACTTATCGAACTTACCAAACATCTTTACAGCCATATCTCTAATAGAGGAGTCCTCATGCCTCATGAGAGAATGCAAGTCCTTCTCTATATCGAAAAGCAAACTAAAAAACAAGTTTGCAGTTGAGTACTTCTGTCCTGAAAAAACCTTTGTTGCAGCATAAAAACTCTCCAAGATTCCGCAAATCATCTCCACTTTTTTCCACTCCCCTGCAGATGGTGCCTCAGACAATTGAAAATCACGCCCCTTCAAACGATTGAAGACTTTTTGATATAAGATAGCAGATTCAAGCATCAAATATGTGGAATTCCAACGTGTGCCTACATCTAGTCTCAATCCTTTTGTCGTTTGGATACGTCTTGTTGAGCAACTTCAATGAAATCTTGAAATCTTCTAGGGGAGTACTTAACATATTTAACAAGATTTCTGATTTTGCAAGTTATGCTCTTAATTTCAGATAATCCATCTTGGACAACAAGATTTAATATGTGTGCCCAACAACGCACATGAAAAAATTTTCCATCTAACAACAAAGCACCCTTTGAAGAAAAATGATCAACAAGATTACGTACAACGACATCATTTGTGGATGCATTATCAGCTGTTATAGTGCACAGATTTTGTATGTTCCAATCACTCAAACGGTTGACAATCATATCAGCAATGTTCTCGCCTGTATGACGTGAATGAAGGACACAAAAGCAAAGAATCTTCTTGTTCAACTTCCACTTGTTATCAATGAAATGTGCAGTGATAGCTATATACCCCAGATTTTGACTTGACGTCCACATGTCCGTCGTGATAGAAATTCTACCAATTGATTTTAACAACTCCATCAATCTCTCTTTCTCTGCTTCATATAATTTTAGACAATCTCTCTTTATGGTAAACCTGGAAAGAACCTTATATTTAGGTTGCAGATTTGAGATGAAAGTGTGAAACCTGGGGTTATCAACAATCCTAAAGGACAATTCACTTGAGACAATCCATCTTGTAAAGTCATCCCTACTCCGCTCTTGTTCGAATTTCCATGTCGCAAGTGTGCTACCTTGATCAAGCTTTGAAAATTTCAAAAGGCTTTGAGGCTGCTTTTGTTTGTGGTAAAATGGACAAACAATATTTAAAGTGTCGATCAAGGTGACTTGTCCCACCTTTTGTACCACAAGTGAGATGTGCCTTGCAATAGTTGCATTTACACATTTCTTTTCCATCAATCACCCCAACTCTTGTCATATGCTCCCAAACCCATGATTTAAATTGTCTTTCTCGCTTCCTTGAAATGGGCGTATTGACTTCTAAATTTTCTTCGTTTGGAAGATCAACATTGTCTACAATAGGATGTGACGGTGTGGATTGCTCTTGTGAGTCTTGTCGCGCTTCTGACATCTAAAGTTATAAATTTTACAGTTAGATATATATGCAATGCACTGCAAACTAAAACTCAACAGTCCAAGCAACATGACAAATACATTTCTATTTACAATAAGACGTTTAGAGTAACAATAGGAGAATAATGGTTAAAAAATATGACAGATACATATCAATCTGTATGATGTTCAGACTTTGGAGTAACAAATAATCATGAGGGAACCTGAGGGTACAATAGAAGCAATTTGCAGTCTACTGTATACACAATAATAATGGCTCCCAAAGATTCCAAAGATGATTATTGATCTATATAACTCAAGATAACCTCAACTAAAGACAAAGATAGCATCAACTATCAACAAGATATTAAAATCTCGGTATGGTGCAAATGCCAAAGTAGTTAAATAAAAATATAGCCTCAATGCCCACGGGCCACGGCTCAAACCTTAGGTAATGCAATGTGGACAATGGTGCTTCTGAATGGAACTAGAGTTTGGATTGGAAAGTGGAGCCGAGGGGGATGCGACTGTGTCGTGATGCAATGTGCAGAGGGAAGGGTCGAGAAGGAGATCAGAGACACGGGAGGGCGTGGTCACCCTCGCAGCAGCCTGCAGGTGGACGACAAAGCTGTGGACCTGCGGTGTAGGCTGTGTAGCCGCAGGCCCGCAGCCCGCAGTTGATCGAGCACAACCGGCTGGGGAGGAGGGGGGAGAGGATTTGGGTTTTGCGTGACCGCAAAGGAATAGGGCTTTCGCGTGTGAAAAGGAAAGGGAGGGGGAGTGTAACGAGGTTGGGGGGGATGATTTGGGGTTTGCGTAGGACTGAGTTTGTGTTTTGGGGGAGATATAATCTCTGTGTCTAAGGCCCGCAAGGAGGATATTCGGGCCATCTTCGGGCTAGGCCATTAGGCCATGTTCGGGCCGGGCTTCAGGCTGGGCCGGGCTGGGCCGAGCCAAGCCGAGCCCGGCCCAAAACAAAAATGGGCCTAATTCTTCGGCTCAAGCCCGGCCCAATATTCACTTGGGCTTGGGTTGGGCCGGGCTTTTCGGGCCGGGCTTCAGGTTGGGCCGGGCCGGCTGATGAAGCTACATTTCATCATCTTTATTCTATCATTTTGGCCTTAAAAACCCTAGTAAATGCGTGTAAATAGCATTAATTCATGCATTTTAGCATTCATGCATAGGTGTGTAAATACTGTATAAAATACGGTTTTTAATGCCAAAATTATAGAATAAAGAAAAGAAAAGAAAAAGAATAAAATATTGTAAATATTTTATGACCCAAAACCCCGAGACCTAGGCATCTCGATGAATAGGTCGACATGGAATAAAGTAGGGGGAGATAAGGTCAAAAACACAGTCCAAATACCTATACATTCTATTCATTTCTTATTCATTTTGGGACCTATTTTTGGTTCCACTTTTTATACATCAAATAAAGAAACTTTGTACATGAAAGTTGTAGATAATTTTATAAAGAAAAATACAAAATTGATTTTACAGAAAAATAATACACAGATAAAAAGTTATGCTCTGAATAAAACTCCAGAATCCCAACTTCCCAAACCCGTATCTCACAAATGAAAACTCCAAATGCAGCATACTCACCTTTAGTTGTATATAGAAGAAAATAAGCTATTTAATGGTGGTGGTTTCGCATTTGGCGGAGCTACGGTTTGAAAGTTGAGTTTTGGACCCTCATTGTATACTTGTACATATTAAAATATTCAATTTATTATTTATTCATTATTTTTGTATTTTTATATTTTTATAATGTTACTTATAATAATTATGTACAATAAAAATACAAAAGAAATCCAAATAAAAATACTTGTATATATCAAATATATAGGTACCCTACCTATATGTATACATATACTTTTTATACTTATATTTTATTAAATATACAAAACATATCAGAAAAATAAAATAAAAATATATTTATGTATATAAAAGTATTTTATAATTTTATAAAATAAGAAATAAAAATAATAAAATTAAATACACAAATTAAAAATAAAAGACTACAATATATAGATATAGATACCTATGGGGGTGTAAATACAAACTTGTAAAAATATGTCTCATAAAAATAAATAAAAATCATAATAAAATAATTTATAAAATTACAAATATTTTTTATTTTATAACCTAAAATTAATAAAATCGTTTACTATTTTAAAATGAATTTTTAAATCATTTTTTCATGCTTTTTCCTGGTTGGTCCACGTGGACCAACCAGGGGGGCCGAAGAGTTGACCCGCGGTCAACTCTCTGACCCCAGCCTGTTCATTGTCAGAGACGCGTTTTTGGCGTTTTTCTCCGATTTTTGGAGACCACGCCTTTCATCCTTTGATGTCGAAATCTTCACGACTTTTGAAGATCTACCATAGGGCATACTCGCCCAAGCATTTTTTCGACCTTTGGGTCGTTGTGCCACCCGTGACACGCCCTCGAAGTTCGCTCCAGAGCCTTCTTTCAAAAACGACCCAACACCTCCTTTTTCATTTTGAACCCTTTTGGCCCCTGTTTGAGCTCTTCTTTCAGTTCAGGATCGACGTTGGTGACAGGAGCGTCTCCAGCTGGCCTAGGCAAGCCCAGGCGAGGGTCGAGGAGTGGATTCCACCCCATCTCCGGCCACTTGGCCGTGAGGTCCATCTTGCGGTGAACAGCCGCTTGAGGTTGTATTTTCTATGTTTTTCTTTGTAGTTTAGTTAGATATCAGTAGTACTATTTAGTTCATTGTTTCTTAGGTCGTTAATCACATCATCCACTCGCTTTTGCCATCGAACACCTTGCCGGAGCTCAAGAGCTCCGGCGGCCATTTTCGACTCCACGCACCACCTACATCCGCCGTCCATTCTCTTTTTGCTAGCCCCTGGAACTCTTCTCTGTTGGCCGTGTTCTTTCTCTGCAGGTCCAGGTGCTGGAGAGCCTCGCTGGGGCTCGATTTTTGTCGAAGTTCACTGAAGAACAAACGGCCTGGAGCAGCTTCTGTTCTCTTACGTCGCAGCGGCGTTTCGGCATGTTCCACGCCATTTTGGAAGCCGCCACCTGCTAAAGAAGTGCTCCAGTTGCTTCTGCGTACTTTTGGAAACGAAAGGGGTCGTCGGAGGGGCGCCGGAGGAGCATTTCAACCTCACCCCACGCGGGATCTTCGGTCGTTCTTCCTCCCAGTCGCTGGGCCGTTCGATCACGCGTATCCTCCAGGTGGAACAGCTACCGTCGGATCCTTCAAGCCCGAGCCGTTGATCGCCGTTTGCATCATCTGATCTTGGCCGTATACGCGAAGGGGTATCGCCACCCCTTGCTGCGACACGTGGCATAAGTAATGCCCCATCCGCCGTCCGTGCCGCATAATAGTCTGGGTAATTTGCATTTAAATACCCAGTTATTTTTGTATTCCTTAGTTGATGCTAAAACTTTCCTCCAAGGCTTTATGCTTTTTGTAATAATTGCAAGGGATATTTACCCAGCGGACCCTGAAATCTTTCGAAATTACCTCTACGACCTTTGAAACATCGTAATTCCTCCCACGACCCCGTAATCTTGCTAACCCTTACCCAATAAACCCTGTGGTTAACCCCCATCCATTTACCCGTTAAAACTAACCAGATTCCGTTAAATTCTTTTATCTTATGCCTATTTTATTTGTCGAATTTACCTTCACTGCCACTCCCTCTACCCTCCTCCTTTTCCCCAACACCCAACACCTCCTCCCTCCATGGCCCTCCTCCCCGACCTCCGCCTCCTCCTCGTCCTCGTTCCCGACTCTGCCCTCACCCTCGGCACCCCCTCGTACAGCAGCGGGTTGCCCACCACCGCGGTCTGCTCCTCCACCGTCATCATTGGGAACCCATACCCGTCGTGGAGCCCCTTCCTCCTTGCCGACTCCAGCAGCAGCGGGTTGACCACCACCGGCGAGGTTGCCGCAGAAGTCGTTGCCCACCACCTGTGAAAACGGCCTTGACATCCCCGGCTCTGACCAGCGTTGAGAAGAAGCCCGAGTTGATGGAGCCCCAGGCGCCGCCCCTCCCAAGCTCCAGGCCATGGAGCCCCCAGGCGCCCCCCTCCCCCCCGCCGGCGCGCGCCGCCCCTCCCAAGCTCCAGGCCATGGAGCCCCCAAGCGCCCCCCTCCCCTCCCCCCCGCCGGCGCGCGCCGCCCCTCCCAAGCTCCAGGCCATGGAGCCCCCAGGCGCCCCCCTCCCCTCCCCCCCGCCGGCGCGCGCCGCCCCTCCCAAGCTCCAGGCCATGGAGCCCCCAGGCGCCCCCCTCCCCCCTCGCCCACGCGCGTCGCCCCACCAAATCTCCCTGCGATGGACCCCCACCCCCTCCCTCCTCTCGGGCTGCCCCTCCCAAGCTCCCAGCGTGCCACCCCTCCCCTCCCCCCCGCCGGCGCGCGCCGCCCCTCCCAACCTCCCAGCGATGGAGCACCCCCCCCCCCCGCCCCCCGCGCCGCCCCTCCCAGCGATGGCCTCCCACAGGATTTTTTTTCTATTTTTTTATTTTAGTTAATTCTAACCGTTCGATTGTAAATTGGTTAGATTAACTCACGACTAACCCAAGTACCTGACTCAAACATAGTTAAAATTGACGGGAGGGTCTGTAGGGTAAGACGGAGCAAGATTACGGGGTCGTGGGAGGAATTACGATGTTTCAAAGGTCGTAGAGGTAATTTCGAAAGATTTCAGGGTCCGCTGGGTAAATATCCCTAATTGCAATAGAATCCCCGCTCTTTTAATTCCTTGCGAGTGGGTCCCCGCCAGGTCGCGTGCCTCGCACGTGGCCCCGGCGACTTTGCAGGGGACCCCCAGTGTCTTTTGAGCATTTGCTGTTAGTGCTAAAACATTGGACTACAGTATAAGAACTTTCGGAATTTTGCAATCAAGCCCTCGATAGTTTTGATAATTGCGAGCCTACCCCTGCTAGGCGCGTGTGTAGCACGTGCGTTGAAGGATTTTTGTACTCGTACCCTTACGGCTTTGCGCATTGCCTTCTAGTCCAGTAAAGTTTCTCTTTAGTTATAAATTGTGTGGACAAATTACATTGCAGCCCTCGGATTTCTTGAGTATTACTAAAACGCCCCTGCACACATGCCTTTTCCTTTTGTTATCTCTAATTTTTGCATGCATCTATAAATCACTAAAAAATCCATAAAAATTGCATTAAGCTCCTGTTGCATCATATTTCCACGCCATATTTTTGCATTTGTATTTTATTGCATTTTAATATTTAAAAAAATCAAAAATACTCATTTTCAGCACTGTTTGTGTCATAAAATCCCTAAAAAAATATAAAAACTCCTCAGAAAAATCCCAAAAAAATATATCTGGAGTCTTTTAGTTTGTTTTAACTCCCAGCCAAAAATCATTAAAAAATTAAAAAACCAATCTCCTAAAAATCACAAAATCCTAAAAACCTTTATAAAAATCCTAAAAATTCTACAAAAACCCTAAAAATATAATCTTGGTGCCTAAATTTTCCTTATTTTATCATATTTAAGTGAAAATTAAAGTGGAGAATTTTTGCTACTGTTCTCTATTTTATTTCCCCATTTTAGTTTCAGCCTTGCATTTTATTCACTGTTTTGCTTTATTTTGCTAATTAAAAATACAAAAACATTCTAAAAATTACCCAAAAATCACAAAAACAGTAAAAAAGTATAAAAAGACCAAAAAGACTTTATTTTTATCTATTTTTATAAATATCTCTTTCTCCATTTTATTACATTGTCTTTATTTTCCCATATTGAAAAAGAAAATTAAAAAATATATAAAATATAAAAAGAAAATAAAAATCAGTAAATTAAAAATCAAACTACAAAATTAAAAATTAAATTAAAAAAATTAAATTAAAAATTAAAAACCCACAAAAATTTCCTTGCTTGCTTAATGTAGACACATCACACATACACACACTTGAGCACAATTTTTGAACTACCCTGCTTGCTCCCTGTGTTCGAACTCTCTGCATACTTGTCACTATACACCATTTGTGCAGAGTTAAAATAAATTTTAACTCCACATTATTTCTAATTTATTGATCTTTAGTGTGGGTTAATTGTTGACTTTAATCGAGATTTGTGTGGTTGACACTTCGACTGAGTTCACGCTTTGTGTTGAACTTAAGACCACCTAATTTCGGTTAAATCAAATGGCGTCGTTGCCGGGGAGCAACAACGAGTAGTTCACATTTTGTTTGATTGTGTGATTGTTTACCATAGCATTATTTTCCATCTCTTACATTTTTGATATATCTTGTTGAGCTATCTGACTGTCTCTTTTCTTGTCCTCTTGCGAGGGACTGCGGAGCAAGGCGGATTGCTTAGGTGATCCGGAGCATCCTTGGGAAGCGGAGCCGGCCTTCTTAGGTCACGCCGGCAGGAGAGAGCAGGAGGAGTGAGGGAGAGTGATTAGATTAGCTTACATTTATTTTTGTGAGAGAGAGACTATTAATTTGTAATAATACAGGTACATTCGGACTTGGACTTTCGGGCCCAATTTCCAAGTGCTTGTACACTTGGGGGCTCACCGCGGCTTTCCCTCGGTTTTCATCGCCTTTTCTTACTTTGTTTTCCGATTTTGTTTTCTTCACTTTGTGTGATTGAGCCCTTAGATTTAGGATTGCTTGCGATAGATTAAGGCCAAACACCTAATATATCTTGCATGTACCTATAGCCGCGTTTGGACTTAGTCAAATTTTTAAAACAGTCTGTTCATTTATCTCTTAACCCGTGTGCCGTGAGCGAGCCCCATCAAGCGCTACTCCTGAACTCGAGTGTGTCGAGAAGAGGAGGGGTAAGCCAAGACCGGACTCTTAGGTTAAAGATAAGTGGTCGACTTGTGGTTCTTCACGATAATAGCAATTTCTGAAACTTAGGGCGATTTCATCGGCTTGCATTTGCATATAGATAGGTTTCAATTCTGCTGAGCATCCTTGCATGTAGAGTGCTGGAGGCAAGGTGAGCATTTATGCTTTAGCATTCATCATTGTTTGCCGCTTGCATTGCTTTTCCGACTCTCCCTCTGATTTTGCCAACCTAGGAGCTTAAAGGAATTGAATCCCCGTTAGGATCGTGCATTTTTATTAAAAAAATCCAAAAAAAGTGATAATCAATAAAATTGGGACTGCTAATATTACTCGACCCTAAAATCGACAAAAAGAAAAATCTTGTATTGGGGCGAGTAATCCCCTCATTGTCTTCGTTTTACACTGCTCGCGCACACACTAAGGTTAGTGCCCAAATCCCATTGAGCCCCTAAGTGTTTGTGCAATTTCTTGACTTTTTCACCTAAACTCTAAAACAGACAAGATAAAAAGACCGCATTTGTGGTCTTCACCGAGTTGAGTAGGTGAATTGAGGGTTTGGTTGTTTCATTTTTGCTTGTGATTGTTTTGTGTGCATTCGAGATCATCCTCTGCGCATTTGCGCCTTTTTCTTCACTCTCTTGAATTGACCTTCGTGCTCCCCCGAATCACTTCCTTTTGTTTTCGAGATGGATCCCTGGAGTGCATTTTATCCGGACTTTGCGGACCCTTCACTCGCTCCAGCCGGTCCACCTCCCTTTTATCAGGAGGATCCTCCTCCTACTTTTTCTGACTTTTGTACATACCCGCCTCAGCCACAGTATCACGACTCGGAGTTCTATCCACCTCCATCCCCACCTATATATTATCCACCTCCACCTTCACATCCACCCGAGTCTGACCTGTTGGAGTCACCTCCCACGACCTCCATGAGTGTTATCATGAACCTAATGCTAGAGCACATCAATTTGATGAAGGAAAATCTTGACACTTTGAGAGAATATCGGACTAGTGCTCTTTTCATCGAGGATACAGCTTTGCTTGCGAAGAATCATGGGAGCTTGCAATCGCCAAAAATACAAAAAAATGAGAAAAATCTAAAAATCCAAAAAGATTTCGGGAGACACTTGGTTGATCAAGATTTTGAGGAGAGAGTCCACTTGCCAGAACCCTGGACCACACATACATTCACACCTAGTCCCACCCTTGACCCCGAGGATGCCGCTGTACAGACTGCTCTTGGCATGCCTCGTGTATATGCTGATTCCGACTTCCTCCCTTGTATGGAGGAAGTCCAAAAATTCAAAAAATGTTATCTGAACCCGAAGTGGTGGCTACTATTCATGAGATTATCCGTGCCCCACTTCAGCAGGCCATGACCCAATTATCTGCTCCTCTTCCCAAGAAGAGAAAGCGGAGGAGCAGATCTGAGCGTCACATTCTGACCATGGCCACTGCCCTCGCCATCACACACCGTCCCATTCCCAAGAAGAAGAACACAGCTACACCTTTCATCACTTGCACCATCTCTGACCATACTTGCGATCGCACTCTCCTAGACGGCGGTGCTTCGATTAGCATACTACCCTTCTCGCTGGTACAGTCTCTTCACTTAGGGCCTCTCAAGAAAACTAGGATGATCGTTCAGTTTGCTGATGGATCCATCAAGAGGCCGAAGGGTATCCTTGAAAACGCCGTCATTTCTATTCAGGGCACGAGCCACAATGTTGATTTTGTCGTGTTGCCCATGGAGAACTCCACAGGGGAGCCATCTCCAATCATCCTAGGACGACCATTCCTCGCCTCTGCGAGGGTCGTTATTGACTATGGATCAGGAGAGATTCGCTTCCGTCCTATTGACGAGAGTGAAGTGTTGATCACCACACCCACAGTTGACCAGAGACCTGCACCTAATGCACCTTCACCGATTATAGCTGACTCTGAGGCCTGTGACCTACCTGATGCTACTAGAGATACTTCCTTAGCGATCCCTGATGAGACCCGACGGATCCCCCGAAAGGGGAGGAAGTCGGAAAGCATGGACCTCACTAATCCTCCTCCTGGTGTGTGGCGATGTGTTGATGAGATCTAGAGTATTTATGTGATTGAACCATTTGAGCAGGGGGCAGATACCAAAATAATTGAGGACGTTTATGATGTTGCCCATTACTTTGAGAGACCTCATAAAGAAACAAATGACCCATGTAAGACTAGACAGGACGGACCTGTTTTGACTACTTCCACTAATGAGTCCGCTCCTGTCCATGTTGATTCTGATGGGCCAGAGGCCGAAGTTGATTTGATCGCTTTTCTTCAGAAATTCGGGCCTTTTGATGATAAAGATGATCCGATTGAGATTATAGAGGACGAACAGAGCTCGTATACTTCCACAGATGATTTCGTTCCTTTTGATTTTGACCTAGACGAGGACTCACAGGACGACTCCGATTACACTTCTTCCGAGGATGATGAGTTTGTCCCATTTCACTTTGATATCGGCGAGACTTCCAAGGCCGGACTTAGTCGTACTTCTTCCACTCACCCGTCTGCGCCTTCACATCATAGGACCACCAAGGGAGAACCCAGCCATACCGCTTCCATTGATCAGTTCGTCCCTTTCCATTTTGATTCCACTGAGGGCCTTCACAGTGTCGACCCTGATCGGCTTCCGTCCACTGTGGACCCCGATGTCGACATACACCATATCAGATCTATCCCTCAGCGGTCTCGCAAGAAGGTCAGCTTTCCACCTTCTTGATCATGTGTATATCCATCTCTGTTGTATATTCCCTTGTGTACCTCGGTTCTTTCTTCCGTATTGCTCGACCACCCATTCTCGTGTTTGCCTTGCTTAGGACGTACTTTGTCCTAAGTATAGGGGGGTGGACGAGCCGAGTGTTCATTCTTCGTTTCGTGTCATTACTCCTGTTGTTGCCCATACTTAGGGCTTCTTTTACCCTAAGTATAGGGGGAGTGATGTGTACATCCTCACGATCTTTTCATCCATCTTCTGCTTTCATTTTCTTCTTTTCTTCTTTTCTTCTTTTCCTTTTCTATCTTCTTTATCTATCATAAAGGTGCCGCCCTTGTAGACAGTTTTCCATACTTAGGACGTACTTTGTCCTAAGTATAGGGGGACGTGCACCCCGAGTTTTTCTATTTTTCAATCCTCTCCATTGTCTCCTCTTCTTGTCTATACTTAGGGATATTTTACCCTAAGTATAGGGGGAGACAATCTGAGTACGATCTGTTCATTCCCACCCTTGACCCTCCCTACTTTGTGTACAGTCTGCTATACTTAGGATTATTTGATCCTAAGTATAGGGGGGACGGTCGACTTCTCATTCATTGATTCCTTCGTTATTTATTTATTCTTTAGACTTGTCTATACTTAGTACGAGTTATGTCTTTTCTTTTCTCTCTGATCTATGAGGACATAGCTCAAGCTAAGTATAGGGGGGTCGTATATACTGCGTATATACTTTAGCCATAACTCGTACTTTCGTATTTTCTTAAAAATATGGCTAATAATTCATTAAAATTCATTACAAATTCTTTAATAAAAGGATGTGGTTATTCCTCAAATTCTTTTTGTATATACTGATTAATAAATCAGGTGAAAATGTTTTTTGCAAAATGTTTGAAAAATAGTTTGAAAATCTTTGTGAACATCTATTGAAAACTATTTTGAAAATGTTTTGTTACATGTTTTCAACCTGTATAAAAATGTGTGGTTTGTAAAATTTATTTTCTTTGTGTGAAATAAAATGTTTGAAAAATGCTTTGCAAATGGTTTGAAAAATGGTTGCAAAAATATTTGAAAAACCTATATATACTGTTTTGAAAACCGATTGCAAAATGATTTTCAAATGAGTGTACATGTTTGTAAAAATGTTTGTAAAAATTATTTTGGACTATAGTTTTCAAAAATTGCTTGAAAAACCTTGTGTCAAATAAGTTTGAGGAATACTAACATCACACCAAAATCCACTACCTATATATGTGTATAAAACTGACCACTTACCCTGTAAATTCTCAAAATCCATTTCTTGTAAATATAAGAAGCACTCCCGTGTACATATTTTTAACCTAGATTTTAGCCAAAATCTTTTTGTTTTCAAAAATCCCAAAAACATTTGCAAAACTAAAATCCAAAAACATCTGAAAAAAAAGCCTTTTTGAAAAATACAAAAAATGCATGCATCATATTTTTAAAAATCCATAAAAAGTTCAAAATCTTTGAAAATTGCATCGCAAAAATATTTTCTGCATTGCATTGCATAGCATTCGTATTTTTCGGATTGGGTTTGATAGTTGAACAAGTCTAAGTAAAATCCGGAGATTGGAGCTTGATTGGACCTTAAAATCTACCTAATAACAGGAACCTTATAGGAACTGGGTTTGAGGTACTTCAGGTCTAGTTGACTTAATTCTTCGAGGATCACGGGACTTGGTTCAATGGATTCTTGACTGCCTAAGTAGAGTATTTCGGAGCACACGCACGACTCTTGTTGATAATGACCTAACTTGGACACCTGCACCTTTCACATAGCTCTCCACGGATGAGGTGGTGAGGAGGCAGCTTCCTTTAGCTTGGGGTAGCATATGAGGGTAGTACTTCTAGGCGGAACCTCTCTTCTTCTTATAGTGAAGGAAGTGCGCCTCAACTTGGTCTAGTGGTGATGAAGGCTAAAGACAGAAGTCGTGGGTTGCAATAAAGCTTCAAAAGAGGGATAGTCTACTGGCTCAAGAGGAAAATTTCTTGTATATATGCTGCACCATGTAGATATGTTGTAAAGATGCAATTGAAAAAAAAAAGAGAGAGAACTCCAAAAAAGTGGTGGGTCGGAATGAAAATTTAATAACCCCACCGGAGTGTATATAGTTCAATAAAGCAAAAGCTTATGGTATCCATGTTACATCTCATGAAGCTTGCAGCGGGAGACTTGGCTACACTGGCTGAGCTTCCAAAAGTCTATACTTCTTCCCCCTCTTCTTGAGCCGGTTGCACTTGAACTTAGAAGGGAATACCCCGCTTCTCGAGGAAAGAGTTGCTAGACCGAGGCATTAGAGTTACCAGGTTGAGGGAGGTTGTTTCTTTGTTACTTCTGAGGTGGGGAGCTACATATCACTTACACTGTACGAGTCAGATTCATAGTCATAAGAGTTTGCGTGTGAGTTGAAGTAATTCTGACCTGGCTATTGAGGAGACTTGGACAGAGTTTTGGGATTCTCAAGGACTGTTGGATTTCAAACTTGGTTCTCATTAAGGTTCCGACCGCATTAAAATTCCCAAGGTCCGACTTAAGCTCCAAACTTTGATTTTGTGAAGACAAGTTTGATAATTAAACTTCATCCAATTTTCTTCTTTTTCTTATCTTTGTTTTTTTTCTGCACTTATTGCATAAGTGTTTGCTAGGGACTAGCAAAGGTAAAGTATAGGGGGATGATGAAGCTACATTTCATCATCTTTATTCTATCATTTTGGCCTTAAAAACCCTAGTAAATGCGTGTAAATAGCATTAATTCATGCATTTTAGTATTCATGCATAGGTGTGTAAATACTGTATAAAATACGGTTTTTAATGCCAAAATTATAAAATAAAGAAAAGAAAAGAAAAAGAATAAAATATTGTAAATATTTTATGACCCAAAACCCCGAGACCTAGGCATCTCGATTAATAGGTCGACATGGAATAAAGTAGGGGGAGATAAGGTCAAAAACACAGTCCAAATACCTATACATTCTATTCATTTCTTATTCATTTTGGGACCTATTTTTGGTTCCACTTTTTATACATCAAATAAAGAAACTTTGTACATGAAAGTTGTAGATAATTTTATAAAGAAAAATACAAAATTGATTTTACAGAAAAATAATACACAGATAAAAAGTTATGCTCTGAATAAAACTCCAGAATCCCAACTTCCCAGACCCGTATCTCACAAATGAAAACTCCAAATGCAGCATACTCACCTTTAGTTGTATATAGAAGAAAATAAGCTATTTAATGGTGGTGGTTTCGCATTTGGCGGAGCTACGGTTTGAAAGTTGAGTTTTGGACCCTCATTGTATACTTGTACATATTAAAATATTCAATTTATTATTTATTCATTATTTTTGTATTTTTATATTTTTATAATGTTACTTATAATAATTATGTACAATAAAAATACAAAAGAAATCTAAATAAAAATACTTGTATATATCAAATATATAGGTACCCTACCCACATGTATACCTATACTTTTTATACTTATATTTTATTAAATATACAAAACATATCAGAAAAATAAAATAAAAATATATTTATGTATACAAAAGTATTTTATAATTTTATAAAATAAGAAATAAAAATAATAAAATTAAATACACAAATTAAAAATAAAAGACTACAATATATAGATATAGATACCTATGGGGGTGTAAATACAAACTTGTAAAAATATGTCTCATAAAAATAAATAAAAATCATAATAAAATAATTTATAAAATTACAAATATTTTTTATTTTATAACCTAAAATTAATAAAATCGTTTACTATTTTAAAATGAATTTTTAAATCATTTTTTCAGGCTTTTTCCTGGTTGGTCCACGTGGACCAACCAGGGGGGCCGGAGAGTTGACCCGCGGTCAACTCTCTGACCCCAGCCTGTTCATTGTCAGAGATGCGTTTTTGGCATTTTTCTCCAATTTTTGGAGACCACGCCTTTCATCCTTTGATGTCGAAATCTTCACGACTTTTGAAGATCTACCATAGGGCATACTCGCCCAAGCATTTTTTCGACCTTTGGGTCGTTGTGCCACCCGTGACACGCCCTCGAAGTTCGCTCCAGAGCCTTCTTTCAAAAACGACCCAACACCTCCTTTGTCATTTCGAACCCTTTTGGCCCCTGTTTGAGCTCTTCTTTCAGTTCAGGATCGACGTTGGTGACAGGAGCGTCTCCAGCTGGCCTAGGCAAGCCCAGGCGAGGGTCGAGGAGTGGATTCCACCCCATCTCCGGCCACTTGGCCGTGAGGTCCATCTTGCGGTGAACAGCCGCTTGAGGTTGTATTTTCTATGTTTTTCTTTGTAGTTTAGTTAGATATCAGTAGTACTATTTAGTTCATTATTTCTTAGGTCTTTAATCACATCATCCACTCGCTTTTGCCATCGAACACCTTGCCGGAGCTCAAGAGCTCCGGCGGCCATTTTCGACTCCACGCACCACCTACATCCGCCGTCCATTCTCTTTTTGCTAGCCCCTGGAACTCTTCTCTGTTGGTCGTGTTCTTTCTCTGCAGGTCCAGGTGCTGGAGAGCCTCGCTGGGGCTCGATTTTTGTCGAAGTTCGCTGAAGAACAAACGGCCTGGAGCAGCTTCTGTTCTCTTACGTCGCAGCGGCGTTTCGGCATGTTCCACGCCATTTTGGAAGCCGCCACCTGCTAAAAAAGTGCTCCAGTTGCTTCCGCGTACTTTTGGAAACGAAAGGGGTCGTCGGAGGGGCGCCGGAGGAGCATTTCAACCTCGCCCCACGCGGGATCTTCGGCCGTTCTTCCTCCCAGTCGCTGGGCCGTTCAATCACGCGTATCCTCCAGGTGGAACAGCTACCGTCGGATCCTTCAAGCCCGAGCCGTTGATCGCCGTTTGCATCATCTGATCTTGGCCGTATACGCGAAGGGGTATCGCCACCCCTTGCTGCGACACGTGGCATAAGTAATGCCCCATCCGCCGTCCGTGCCGCATAATAGTCTGGGTAATTTGCATTTAAATACCCAGTTATTTTTGTATTCCTTAGTTGCTGCTAAAACTTTCCTCCAAGGCTTTATGCTTTTTGTAATAATTGCAATAGAATCCCCGCTCTTTTAATTCCTTGCGAGTAGGTCCCCGCCAGGTCGCGTGCCTCGCACGTGGCCCCGGCGACTTTGCAGGGGACCCCCAGTGTCTTTTGAGCATTTGCTGTTAGTGCTAAAACATTGGACTACAGTATAAGAACTTTCGGAATTTTGCAATCAAGCCCTCGATAGTTTTGATAATTGCGAGCCTACCCCTGCCAGGCGCGTGTGTAGCACGTGCGTTGAAGGATTTTTGTACTCGTACCCTTACGGCTTTGCGCATTGCCTTCTAGTCCAGTAAAGTTTCTCTTTAGTTATAAATTGTGTGGACAAATTACATTGCAGCCCTCGGATTTCTTGAGTATTACTAAAACGCCCCTGCACACATGCCTTTTCCTTTTGTTATCTCTAATTTTTGCATGCATCTATAAATCACTAAAAAATCCATAAAAATTGCATTAAGCTCCTGTTGCATCATATTTCCACGCCATATTTTTGCATTTGTATTTTATTGCATTTTAATATTTAAAAAAAAATCAAAAATACTCATTTTCAGCACTGTTTGCGTCATAAAATCCCTAAAAAATATAAAAACTCCTCAGAAAAATCCCAAAAAAATATATCTGGAGTCTTTTAGTTTGTTTTAACTCCCAGCCAAAAATCATTAAAAAATTAAAAAACCAATCTCTTAAAAATCACAAAATCCAAAAAACCTTTGTAAAAATCCTAAAAATTCTACAAAAACCCTAAAAATATAATCTTGGTGCCTAAATTTTCCTTATTTTATCATCTTTAAGTGAAAATTAAAGTGGAGAATTTTTGCTACTGTTCTCTATTTTATTTCCCCATTTTAGTTTCAGCCTTGCATTTTATTCACTGTTTTGCTTTATTTTGCTAATTAAAAATACAAAAACATTCTAAAAATTACCCAAAAATCACAAAAACAGTAAAAAAGTATAAAAAGACCAAAAAGACTTTATTTGCTTATTTTTGAACATTTTTATCTATTTTTATAAATATCTCTTTCTTTATTTTATTACATTGTCTTTATTTTCCAATATTGAAAAAGAAAATTAAAAAATATATAAAATATAAAAAGAAAATAAAAATCAGTAAATTAAAAATCAAACTACAAAATTAAAAATTAAAAATTAAATTAAAAAAATTAAATTAAAAATTAAAAACCCACAAAAAATTCCTTGCTTGCTTAGTGTAGACATATCACACATACACACACTTGAGCACAATTTTTGAACTACCCTGCTTGCTCCCTGTGTTCGAACTCTCTGCATACTTGTCACTATACACCATTAGTGAAGAGTTAAAAATAAATTTTAACTCCACATTATTTCTAATTTATTGATCTTTAGTGTGGGTTAATTGTTGACTTTAATCGAGATTTGTGTGGTTGACACTTCGACTGAGTTCACGCTTTGTGTTGAACTTAAGACCACCTAATTTCGGTTAAATCACCGGCCCAGCCCAATGCTCAACCCTAATCGTGGGTGTATTTGGGTCGTAGGTCCGACGCTCCCGTCCCATCCGTTTTAGTAGCTGGAGGGGCGGTGTGTCACATCGACCCTTCTTAATTGTGGGAAACGGCTTTGTTGTTGTTGTATCAGGAACACTGATTTTGTTTGACTAAGTTATGCACCTAATTCAATTTCCAATATTATTAATGAACAAGTGGTTAACTATTAGTTACTCAAGCCCAAATACCATAGTAGCATTAACAAAAAAAATACAAGCCCAAATAGACTAAGATATTATCTATATACTAATAAGAAAGACAATGCAAATAAAGAAAGCAAACAAGAGAAACAACATGAAACAAGCACACAAGCTAAACTTACAAACAAGAATCAACACAAGTGACACGAGATAAGAAGTTAACTCAACTCAACGGATGTGCCACCTCCCTTGCGACACTGCCATTTGATAGTTAAGGATTGATTGTGTCTAAATAAGTGGGCATGTCGTAGTATCGATTAAAGCCCACCTAATCAACAAAAGTCTATCAATCGATCATGTGTTTACCAAGTAAGTCCTAGATCGAACTTGAGGAGGCATGCAACAATGAGGTCGAGTCTATTGTGATCCTGAATCACTGTGTACAAGTCAAGTTTGTATGTGCAAGTATGTGTATATGTGTCATACTCTCGTTCTTATTTTTATTTTGTGGATTTTAGTTGCGTTTATTTTTTACTTTAATTAACTAATTTATATAATTTTTAGTTTAAAAAATTAATCAATTTTCAATAAATTTATAGAATTGAATAACAAGGAAAATGGTTTAATTATAAATACAAAGTGATTTAACTATTATTTATATACCATATATTATATACTTTTAAGTTTTCTTTTTTTTTTAAAATTTTTTAAGCTTTTCTAATCTATAATTCATTTAATATGATATTATAAAATAAACAGAACATATAAATAAGGGGAAAGAGATTTTACTTATATAGTAATAGAACAAAAAACGGGTGATTATCTCCTCAACGGATCATCATTTTCCCTTTAAAATAGGATAAAATAACAATAAATTATAAATACAATATTATTCATATTTTATAGTTTTGTTTATGATTTTCAATAATAGAAAAAAAATAGAAAACAAAAGAAATAAAAAACAAGAGTTTCCAAAAGGAGAATAAGGGAATCTGTTGGCGATTTCAAATTTTGATTTCTTCTTCGGAATGGGTCTTAGGGACGTTATCACACATAAATATGACGAGCTTAAAGAGGTAATTTGTTAACATAAAACAGATACGGTCAACATTCATGGAGTAGAGTTAAGTGAGATAACAAAGGCGCATGTGGTATTCCATGTAATGATTAGTCACAATATTGAGATATAGGTGTAAATACTAACAACAATGGGTTAGCATGCAATTATGAGATACATGGACATGTGTATAAAAATCTCAAAAATAATAAAATTACTTCCAATTATAGCAATGCGGCTATACATGATTGCCACAATTAGGGTTTACCCACATTGGAAACAAGGAAGGGAGAGGAGATACATGGATAAATGAGTGTCAAAAAGAGAAAAAATATACACGTGAAATGTGGATACCCACATTCTATCTCGGTTTTACAAAAAACATGAGATATTGCCCTTGTCCTAGGTGCAATACTGCAACTTAGCTAGCCATTGGTTTCTTCATACTAGGGATAAGGAATGTTGTATGACAGAGGTAAGTGAGATACATGCATGATTCAGCATTGCGCAAGGCCGGCTCGACCCAACATGATGCCCGACCCATTAAAAGCCAGCTTGAGCCCAAGACCAATCATTCAACTTGCGGGCTTGGGCCTCATTTTTGCCCATTTATGTGATTGAGCCGGGATCGGGATGCAGTTATTCCGATCCTGAATCATGATTGCCTGCTCCTCCCATAATACTGAATACCAGCCTGTGTAAAACATAAATTGAAGCATGCGCTTGGCCCGTCTCGGCCCGATTCAAGAAATGCCCGAATCAAATCCCCTTCAATCCGAAAATCAACTTGAAACCCTGCAACCACAGGGTACAATAGACTCTTAGACCCCGAAACCCACCGCCATGTCCTCTCCGTCCGTGTCGACCCTAAAACCTATCGCCCTCTCCTCTCGAGCTGTGCGACCGTCCCCAACCCACTCAGCCTCCTTCCCTCCTTCCACCACCATCTTCAACCATGTGCCCCTCCTTCGTGTTCTCCACTACCTCTGTCGCCCGCCTCCCACCAAATAGGGTTGTCAATTTGGGTACATCGGTTGGGTACCCGACCCGAACCCGCTCCATGTAATGACCCAAAACCCACCCCGCTTGTTTTTAGGCGAGTTTGGGTTTGAAACTTACTACCCATGCTGATATGGATTTGGGTTCGGGTTCCCTTATGGGTACTCCAACACGAACGCAACCGAACCCTAATACATTTAAATACACATGTAAATGTGTATGTGTTTATGTGTTTCATGTTTTTTAAACTAGTCCAACATTACAAATATCTGATAGTTTCCAACTCACATATATAAAAAATCATTATATTCCCCCAATTCATTCATTAATTCAGATTCAATCATCTTTTTGTATCTCTGGCATACACATAATTTTAATCCAATATGAACAAATCATCTTGTTAATATAAATCCATGACAATCCCTTCTGAAAAACTAGCCATTCACCACTCTTAATTATAAAGAATTAACATCGATCGTAGCATGTGATAGAGAGCACACGATCAAAAAAATGACCACACCAAAAAATAATATGGAAATTAATCTTCAATGTGGTTAGTTCTTTTTACTTGGGCAAGTCCCAAGGATGAACTCATGGAGGTAATATAAGGGTCTACAATTAATTTTTGAATAATTCAGAATACATATTATGCTTTTAAAGAAATGATTTTTTCAGTGTTTTTTGTATTTTTTGCAATTCTTCGTGGGGATACATGCAAGAACACACAAATTAGACCACAAATGTGAAAGATATGAATAAAACAAGTCTAAGAGGATACATGCAAAAAAAGTAAATGTGATTAGTGTAAAATAGACCTTCTGGGGTGATAAATCCCCATTCATCACTCTTTATTCCTTTATTTTAGCTAAAAATCTTTGCAAAACACCATGTAATTATTTGTAAATATAATAAATTATCAAATTGCATGCTTGACGTAAATAGCAATAATTAGCATGTTTTTGTACAAAAATAAAGGAATAAAGAATTAAAGAAAATTAGGGAAATATTTAGAATAAATATTGAGTGACCTGAACCCAAGGGAGAGCCAATCATTGGCCTAACCGTGAAATAAAACAAGTAGAGAGAGATAGGGCCATTCATCATTATACATATTTTCCCCTTCATGTATATATTTTATTTTCATCAAAAAAAAATATGTATATGTTCCTCATAATGTGTATATATTTCTAAAAATAAAATAAAAATGAGAAAAATAAGATAAAAACAAAAATAAATTCTCTCTCTCACCCTTGTATATACCATGTATATATGTATCTATCCTTATTTATTTTACCCTTGTAAATACATAATAAAAATCAAATAAAAATTATTTGATGTCTCAAATTTTATGTTGTAAATAAATAAAATATAAAATGATGATAATTATACAAAAATAAATTAATAAATATAGAAATGAAAAATACTCAGGTATTTATACCTATATATAATAATATATCATGTATATACATTAAATTATTTTTCAAAAAAAATAAAAATCACTTAAAAATAATTTGAAAATAATAAACATTTTTCATGTTGTAAATATTTTGAAATAAAAATCATTTACTATTTTTTATTGAATTTACAAATAATTTTAAACCAGCGAATTCTCATTGGTCCCCGGGGGATGTTGACCCCCGGTCAACTCTCCCTCGCGGACCTCTTCTGCGCGGATCATGTTCGTTTGCCCGACTTCTCCGAATTTTCTTGATTTGGCCCAACCTCCATTTGACCAAACCCCGAGCTCCGATTGCAAAGGGTATATCCGCGATCCTCTCCCAATCTTCTTCTTAGGGGTCCGAGCCTCGATTCGTGCGCCCGACTCCCATCTTCTCGGACCTCTACCACTATATAGTATGAGCTCCAGCCGCCTTCCTCTGCACCTTTGGCTCCCGTCTTCGACCCCAGTGACCTCCACCTTCCTCCTTGAGTGACAACGAGGGATCTAGCATGTTGCAACGAGTGTTTGCCTTAGGTCCGGCGATCATCATCGCCGAGCTCCGCCATCGGCGATGCCCGAGCCTCTGGAGGCGTCGCTCCATCGAGGCGAGGATCCCAGGAGGTAGCAGACCTCCCCCACAGACGATTCCGACCATCAGGTACTCTTTTCAGCCAGTAGCTTAGATTCAATTCCAATCCTTAGGTTTTGCGTCGCCGGCCTTTGCCAGCCGATTCCCGATCATCCGACGGCTCATTCTCCCATCCGACAATCATATCACGTCCACGAGACTCCTCCGCACCTTCTTCGCCCCTCCGATCATCCTTGTTCGCCCCGGAACCAGGACTTAGGTCCTCCTCCTCCGCCGCTCGCCGGTGGACCACGCCGAGCCTCCGTGAATCACCGTCGTCCGATCATAAACAGAGCGCCTTCCAGTCGTCGGATCTTAATAAAGGGGTAAATATCACTTATGCCCCTCTTTCTTCAGCATTTATAGTTTAGTCCTGTAATTATTAAGTGTAGTTGTTTTTATTTTAGAATAATTGCACTTTGAACCTTGTAGTATTAATATTTGCATTTTAGTCCCCCCAGTTGTGGTGCATGTGCTTCGACACGTGAGTTTTTGGGATAATTACATGTATTGGGCTGGGTTTTATTGGATGTTATGAAATGAATTTTTAGTTTTATTATTTGCATATATGCCCCTGTGCGTGGATGAATTGAATATGTGCTGATTTCTTGTGAAATTTATAGTGTAGCCCCTATACTTTCTGCACGTGTTATTTTTAAGCCCCTGAAACTTATTTTTCTTGCATTTAGGTCCCTATGTGTTGTGCCTTATTTATTGGTTGAGTAAAATATCATATCAACTCCAAATCTTATGAAATTTGGATACGTGGCTCCTGCCACTGTGTAGAAATTTCAATAATTTTTTGGGACATTTTTGTTGCTATTTTATATTTTTTAAAATTCAAAACACTATTTTTGCTATTGTTTGAAATATAAAATCAACTAAAAATATTAAAAACCCTCCAAAAATTCTAAAAAAAATAGGTACTGTTTGTTTTGGTGTTTACTTGCTCCAGTCCAATTTTTTGTTTAATTTGGATTTATAAAACACCTAAAAATTGAAAAACCCTAAAGACCTCCTAAAAATCATTAAAAATTCTAAAAATTAAAAAAATGCAAGTTCTTTTCCTGTATCTTAGATTTTAATTGTAGTTTCATATAAAACTGTCTTCAGATTTTTAGAGGCTATATATTTTTAAATAGCCTTTCAAATCTGGATGCATATTAGCTTCTTGTTTTTGCCTTTTTCTATTTATATAAAATCAACAAAAAATATAGAAATCTGAGAAAATTACCAAAAATACTTAAAAAATTATAAAATCGAAAAATATTTTTATTACATTTTTCTGATTTGATTTGTATGGTTAAATAATTAGTTGTTTGTGCCTTTTTCTAGTTTTTTACATATTTACTTCATAATTGAAAATATTAAAAAAATACATAAAATCCACCAAAATATATATTTTTTCTTATTTTATTCATCTTTGACTACTTCGTAGGCCACTTGGCCAATCCGTGCTCCTTGTGTTCGACCCAGGTCGCTATACCAGTTTATATCAATAGCGAGACCGCTATTCGGCTTTCTTGTCTGATTATTTCTATTTCGGTAGTCTGATTTTTCTTGTTGATCGATCTACGAGATTAGGGTCGCAACGTCCCTTGTTTTTACCTTTACCCGGATCTTGTGTGGGATTTATCGGTCATCAAGGATATTATTGAAATTTATGAAATCCAGAGGGGCTATGTGCAATTTCTGGAAGCCGACGAGATGAAGATTCTTTGCCATTTTCTCCATGTGGGGTTTTCTTTGTGATTTGCAGGAGGTGGGGCATACAATTTCCTCGTGCGCATGTGGGGGCGAGGTTTGGGTATTGGAGTTAGTTCGGGTCCTGAAGCTCCACCTGGGACGTTCTAGGTGCTCTGAAGCTCCGAGGCTTCTTGGCTTGGATCATGGTTCGAGGTTTCCTATAACCATTAGATCAGAGGAGGGGCGAACGACAATGCATGCAGCACTTCCCCCCATCTTCTTCGATGTTCTTCTTCCTCGGGTCAAGTCTAGGGTTGCAAGAGCTCCCCCTCCTCTGGTGGCCGACATAAGATCAGGGGTGGTCAAGGCTGTCGCCTTATGCTCTTAAGGGTTATTGCAGGTGATAGGTTGCTGCTCAAGGCGGTGCTCGACCCACACATTAGGCTCAAAGAAGTGTGAATGGTTGGTGCTCCGTTTGATGGTGGATGAGCGGAGAAAATCTCCATCCACGACATGGCCGGAGTTGGAAGTCGTGAGGTAAACGTAAAGGAATCGGGGCACAGAGGCGGAGTGTTGTCGGAGGACGATTGCAGTTTGGAGGGAAGGAGTTGAGGAGGGGTTATGGGAAGGATACATGAGCAGAACGAAGGAGGAAAAAGAGAAGTCTGAGGAAGGAAAAAGATAGGATAAGGGGTATACCTAGAGAAGATTTCGCCTGAGGGTGGAGGGTCAAAGGGCCTCTCTTGTGGTGGCTCAATTGTCAAGGTGAGTGATGAGAGCTCGGTTATTCATGTAGATGGAGTAATAACATGGTGTAAGTTCGTCGTGGATCTTGCATGGGGGAAAGACTTCGTCACAGAAGAAAGGTTGCTATCACCAACCTTATGACTTAGCCCCCTCTCTGTTTCTCTCGATCCAATTGAAGATGGAAGATAATGATGGTTGTGTTCGGATTTGACCTTAAATAGGGCGAAGGGGAGATTAGGATATAACGGTTGGGTTGTCGATCGAGAGGATAGAGGGTTAGCGTTGACGGTTGAAGAGGATAATCGAAGAGGCGTTGGTTACTGGAAGAGGAGATAGAGACGTAGAGGATCTTGAGTGATTGGCTGCAGGTGAGGCGATAAGGGAGAGGGTCAGGGAGATTTGGAGTGTCAATCGAATGGGATGAAGTCAATTCGGCTCCTGGTGATAGGGTTGGTTAGATTCCTGGAGAGGATAATGGAGAAGGGAGATGAGTGGAAACTGTTGGATGGGTCCTCGAAGATCTACCGTAGCGGAGAGCAGCGGAGGTCAGAGAAGGCGGTGCAGGCCGATAGGGAGGAGGGAGAAGGATCGTAGACCATTGGATATCCAACAATCCCACGATAGGGGATGTGACACATGAAGCTCACACGAGGAGGAGTGGAGTGATACGAGGGGAGCATGACCGTTGGATTAAACAAGATCCAACGGTCAATAAGTTGTGTGCTACATGATAACGGGGTTTGATCGGGGTTACGTGACATCGACCAAGGCGTTGACTTGACGTGGCCCAATCAGGTTATGGCGTGTGTATGATGACTTGTTGCCCATGCATAAAATGTAAAGGAAAATAAAAAAAAACAAACAATGATGGACTCCAATGTGAAGAAAAACAAAATTAAAAATGTATGTCTAAATGCACCCGACAATATTCATTAACACATGCAAATGAAATCAATTGTTTAGGATATGATTTTTTGGTGATATTAGATATATGACCATTTTTATAGTTTTGTTATTTTTATTGGGTTTTCTATATATGAATAGTGTGTACAACAATCTAACATGATGCAACGGATACAGATGTATTTTTTTGTATTTTTACGAATTAAGAAAAGCCAGAATAAATGGCTGATGTGAAGTATATACATGTGAATTAGGTCAGTAGGCTCCAGTCAAAATTTATCTTTTTCTTTGATTTTCTAATATTTTCTGTATTTTTATTTTTATGTAATCAATTAGACAATGAGATGAAATAGATATATAAAAAATAAATAAATCAAAATGAGTCAAATACATACGTGGAATAAAATGTCAAAGATCATTAAATATGTACAATATACAGTTAGATTCCAAACTCAAAGTTCACAAATGAACTCTGATTTTTTAAATTTGATTTTGATTTATAGATAATTAAGTGCATATTAATTGAAAAGTGAATAAAGCGACATTGAATATTATATGAGAGAGATACCAACCTTTAAGACTTTTTGTCATGGAATTAGAGTTTGGATTTATTTCAGATATACACAAGTTAGTATCTCTTAATATTTTTCGTTGACTAATGTGAGTGATCGGTACACAATGGAGTTGGATTTGTACTAATTGTAGTTAGTGTGAATTCAATAAAAATGGGTGAAGTTAGATGAATATTTTACAATGAATATGAATGCAGAATGCAATGCTGATTTATACAAATTATTTACATGTGCATGAATGTTAATTGCGATATACGAACATGTGAATGCTCCTAATTTATAGGAACGAAGCTCTATTTCTAGCTTATTAGAGTGATGAAACTCGTGATTCATCACCTGCACATGTGTTGCGTATATTTGTCATCCCCACCCAAACCTTATATGTTATGTGTTACCCACGAACTAAATGTCAACGTGTCGCACATCTTCAATATTCTTCATTTAATATGTGTCCTGAAGTAATTTATACATTTAATTGATTTATAATAGAGTCTGTGTTGAATGTGCGTGAAATTTCTGTATGACTTACTTTTATTATCATCTTGTAAGAATATATTATATGAATGGTTAGTTTAAGATTTGATTTTGTATTGGATGTGTGGATACTCATTGGGTATATGGATATCCGATGGGTATATGTGTATCCGCTTAGAATAACCTGTTTAATAAAGGGATTTTTGCCTGACATACCTATAATGTTTGTCAATTACCTCCACGACCTTTGAAACAACCTAATTCCCCCCTCGACCTCGTAAACTTGCTAACCCTTATCCTACAGACCCTGTGGTTAACCCCCGTCCATTTGGTTGTTAAAACTAACCGGATTTCGTGAATTTCTTTTCCACAATACCCATATTATTTCTCAAAATCACAAAAATGACTTCCCTTCTCCCTCACTCCTCCAGGCCCCTTCCGCCGCGCTTACCCTCCTTGGCACCATCTCCCTTGCCATCCTCGTAGCTACCGTCTCCCTCCTCCCCTTCGTCATCATTCCCACAAGGCACCTGCAACTCCACACGATCGCACCCAACACACTGTGTTGACCGACACGAGAACAACTTCTCCGCAATCCCACCCCTCCTACTGAGAAACTCCTTTGGGCAATCCGATGTTGCGACGAGGATCACATTCTTGATGACGACGAAAATATCGGAATCATAGCCATTGAAATACCTCCTCCAGTAATCGAGCCTCCCGGATTCCCTCCCCATGCTCAATAGAGCACCTCAAAACACTTGCACCCAAATCAAACAAGTGTCTCTTCAACGAGGACAGGAACCGAAGACGAGATATTTCATGTGAAACCTGCCAGTTCCATAAGAATCTTCAAGATGAGTATTAATTAATTCCCATGACCATGATCAAGGAACAAATACGTGGCTCCTTCCCGAATGATAAAAAGGAAGAAAATACCGATCCTTCCTCTAGAAACCACCTTCCCTCCACTCGCAATCAAACAGGAAACTCTAACCTCCGCCTCCAAGAATCGACAATAGGGGTTGACCCAACTTGAAAGATTCCAAATTAAGTGCGGAAATGGAAGAAAGATGAGATCTTTGAAATCTAATTGGCACGAACTAAACACCACCCAGCCTGCCCAGAAACGGGGGGACGGAAAATCACACCCACAAAAAACCGCCTTTATGAAGTCCAAAACCAAGCGCCCTCACCCTCTCTCTAAACTCTATCTCTATCTTCTCCCCTTCTTCCTCTCCTTTTGAAATCTCCCCGTTTCACAACCATTTCCGTGTCCCCCTATTTTTTTGTTTAATCTCTTGCCCGTCCACACATAGATGGCAGAGAAGAACAATTCCAAACTCGAAATTCCAAACTGAGGAACTCCTCTCCACACGCCATCCATAGAGCGTGCATGATCTCTTCGTGGGTTGCAGATACCCTGAGATGCTCCAGTAGCCCCTCCTCGTGCTCCAGCGACCCCTCCTCATGCCCCACCATCGAAAGGGAAAGGAAGAGGAAGAAGGCGGATAGAAGAAGGAAGGAGAGAGAGAGAAGGGAAACTCCTATCGTTGGATATGTTGTAGTTTGATTAACCCAATCCTAAACCCAAGCAAGTTAACTCAAGAAGTCTCAATTTAACGGCATGGTTCGTGGGGTAAGACGGAGCAAGTTTACGGGATCGAGGAAGGAATTGGGTTGTTTCGAAGGTCGTGGAGGTAATTGACAAAGATTATAGCGTCTGCCGGGTAAAAATCCCTTTAATAAATGAGTGCGCTTGAGTAGTATTTTTTATAAGGATCTGGGAGCCTATACCTGAGGGTGCAGGTAACTACATCCGGCTTTCTTTTTCATTATTTTTTGATTTTTTTAAGGAAATCTTAGAGAGATTTGCTTAATATATTGAGGAGAATATATGTTTCAAGTTTCACGCTAAACAACCATTCCTAACATTTACACGTGGAATGGGTCAATTTCAACAATTCTTAGGCCGTTAAAATATGGTAGTCTTGACGGAGATGATACATGTCCTAAATTAAGTTTAATTTGGAATGACAACATGGTGATATGGTGATCTAATTCTAAAAAACTTTCATTTTATTTTTATTTTTTAAAAATCAATTGTAGGTAGTTACCTATACTCTTAGGTGTAGGCTCCCTTTTCTCTTTTTATAACTAGCTCCAAGAGCCTGACCCGCTCCTTACTTCCTACCTCTGCCGCTTGCTGGTGCCACCTGCCTCCCACAGCTGCCTGCCTCCCACCCAACCCAACACCCTACCTCTCCCCTCCCTCGAGTCAGCTACTCTCACCAGCACCATACCTCTCCCTTCCATCCGCTCAGCCACTCCTATCAACACTCTACTTCTTCCCTCCCTCCGATTAGCCATCGTCAACCAACGCCCCCTCCTTCCACGATTTCACTGCCCATAAACACTCTACCTCATGGGTTCCTCAACTGTTCACCACCGGTGGATGTCCCACCGAATCTGAGTGATGCAGAGTTAGAGGTGAAGGAAAATGATACAAAGAAATCGATTCTGAATGGGATAATGGCGTTAATTTTATCCACTACAAGTGGTATACAATACTTTGCCTATATGGGAGTTTTTTGCTTTGCTCTCTTGCAAGTGTAATTACTATCTCGCCTGTCTCGTTGTGTTCTTACCGAGATAAAAATGATCGAGTTTTTATGTATAAGGATACAATGATTTATATTGTGATGTGGGTGTAATAGTTGAGCTGGAATCAGTATGGAGTGTTTTTTTTTCTGTTGGAATTGGGTGTAACTATCTCACCTGCATGTGCGTTTTTGTGTGTGATGCCAAAATGGGCCGGTCATACCCAAGCCCCACTCGGCTTGGGTTGATATTTTGGAATTAAGGCAGGCCCATGCTTGGCCCATAGGCCCACCACGGTAAACGAGATCGGGTGGAGCCTTACTAGGCCGTCTCGACCCGAACCGACCCCATGCTCAACCCAGATCCATCTCTTGTGGTTGACTCTAAGGGCCTTTTTGGTTGCTAGGTTGGGTTGAGGTACACCGGTGTATCCCTCCTTCCAACCGTCAAAACCCTCCTCACAATTACTATTTACAGGAGTACTCAACCCAATCCAACCGAGCAACCAAACATGCTCTAAGGAGTCTGTTTGGTTAGGATGTTTATTTATCTGAGATTTATGTCTATTAACGTAGAGATAAAATGGAGGACATTATCACCGAAATAGCTTTCACGAACAACCACCAAACATATAGATGCATTCCATCAGCATCCCACTGCCATTAATACCCCACCGTTTCACACCGTCCGATCTCCGGATCCAATGGTCGAGAAAAAACCTTAGCGGGGCTCCGCGGCCGATGGCGGGACGAAGCCCGCACGTCTATATCTTAATACAAAACGACATCGGGGGCGGTCAGCCCTAAACCTAAAACGATATCAGGGGCGATCCCGCGAAGAAGGTTCCTCCCCCCATTTCCCCACCTAGTCGCCCATATTCGCTGAGGTGAGCCCTTTTCTCTCATCTATCTCATCAGATCTGCGATCAGTTTTCGTTGTCGCGTGTTGATTATGTTAGAATCTGCAATGTAGTCCCATGTAGTATGGAAATCCATGCGATTTTTTTCTGGAGTCAGACATATTTCACGACCAATATAAACCATTTCTTCTGTTTGATAGGAATTTGTGTTGGAATTTTTAAGATAGCGGCATGTATTATTTTCTTTTGACCCGGTCTTTTATATTTCTTGGCGAAAGATGTCTACTTTGATATTTGGCTTACGGGAATTAGAAATGCAGCCTCTGTATTGAAGTTCAGAATTGGGATAGTAAGCTAAAATTGTTGTGATAAGACGTTAGATAGTTACGTTTTCTGCGTGATGCTATATGGCAGCTTTTTTTGACCCGATATGTTGGCTTTTCCGATGGATGGTTGCTCCTTTGATATTAGTTTGATGTGAATGCAGAGCATCCTCGTTGTAAGTTCGGACTTGGTATCGAAATCCAGAATCGTAGTCTAAATTTGTAACATTATGGCATTGATTGGGGAAATTTATTGGAAATGTTGTGACTTGTTTACTATGATTTGTTGGGAATTCAGTAGTATAGCTTCTGGAGGGAGGTCTGGATTTGGCATTGTAAGTAAAATTCTAGAATCCTTAACACAATTGCATACACCTGTGGAGATTCATAGTGCATTTTTTCTTCCACCCATTATCTTTCCGAGTCAAGATAACTTTTTGGAGTTGACATGAAAGGTATTTGGAAGGGGAGTTTAAGGATCAATGTTTGTGCACGAGATTGGTAGGTAAAGTTGTTTTACGAGATTGGTAGGTAAAGTTGTTTTAAAGCATGAGATGCCGATAGATGCTGTTTAGAACATGGAAGCTAGTGTTTGTTTTTTTTCTGTGGAGTTTCAGATGTTTAATGTGGATGTACATGATGATCACATGCCCTCTGTATTCTCCTGGATCTGTCATTCAATACCGATCAATACCGATCTAACCCACATCATCTCTGCACTCTCCTGTGCCTTGTCCCTGTATTCAGATTCTACACCTGATCTAGCCACCCCTGTCTGCTTCTTGCTCTTCCATGAGACAAGTGAACTCCCGACAAAAAACAACAAAGCCCGAACTAGACTTTCTGTCTCTAGGACAACCTGCATAATCTGCATCTGCAAATGCTGTCACCTCAAGAGATGTATCCCTGTTGAATATAAGACCCGAGCCATGTGAGTTCTTCCAATATCTCAGTACCATATAAACATCATCCTTATGCACCTTTCTGGGTTGCTCCATGAACTGGTTAAATTTGCTCCCTGCAAACACTATATCCATCATGGTGATAGTGGCATATAAAAGTTTCCCAACCAGCTCTCTATATCTCATGCTGTCTACGTCCTTAGTGTCATCATCATATAATCTCATACTCGGATCCATAGGGGTAGTAGCGGGCTTGCATCCTGTCATACCTGTCCCAGAAAGGAGATCCATCACAAACTTCCTCTGGGTCATCACCAGACCACGCTGGTTCCTGGCGAATCCAACCCAAGGAAGTATCAAAGAGTGCCTAGGTCCATAGTCACAAACTGTTAACCTAGGAACTCCTTGGCAATCTGAATACCTTGCTCATTATCCCCTGTGACAACAATATCATCCACATAAACAAGAATAGCAACAATACATCTTTGCGTCATCTCAAAAAGTGAGTGGTCCGCAGTAGACCGCACAAACCCCTGGTGCTCTATCAACTTCAATAGCTTATGGTACCAAGTTCTCGGATTTTGCTTCAGGCCATAAATGGCCTTATGGAGCCTGCACACCTTATGGGACTCCTCCTCAGTAGCAAACCCTGGTGGTTGTTGCATATATACTTCTTCCTGTCAGTCCCCGTATAAAAAGGCATTCTTCACATTAAGTTGTTAAAGAGGCCAGTCTCGTGAAACAACAATAGATAAAAGAATGCGTAGTGTCGAATGTCTGGCCACAATAGAAAAGGTATCCTGATAGTTCGCCCCATATGTTTGGGTGAACCTACATGCCACAAATCTATCCTTGTAGCGGTCCACACTGCCATTAACCCTTTACTTTACTGTAAATATCCATTTGCAGCTCACAATAAAGGTACCTTTTGTAGGGTTGAGCATTATGCCGGACCAACCCGACCCGGCCCGAAACCCAGCCCATGTAGCCCGGCCCGAACCCGAGCCCGCAAATAATTGAGTCGGGCTTTGGGCCTTAATTCAAGCCCAAATGTATATTCGGGCCAGGTCCGGGCCTGATAGGGCCCAAACCCAAGAGCCCGATAGCCCAACCCGTTAGCTCGACCCGTTTCAAGGGCCCCAACTGCCCGACCTGTTAGCTCATCCCATTACTTCTGCATATGAGTGATGATAGAATTCAGATAGATATTAAATTCTGAACTTACTAATTTAATTAAACTTAACAACCATCATTGTTATATATACCATTATGATAATAATTTACCATTTAAATGAACATATATTATAAACAATTATATTACACTAGTAATATATTCATTATGTTTAGAGCATGTTGTTGTACATAGCAAATTCGTATCGTGGACATGATTCCTTAATATTATCTATATGGTAAGACATATTTGTATGGGTAAAGAATACGCATTTTTATTGGGGATGGATGGTGTATTTGGAAGATAAAAACAAGCTCAATATATCATGGAGTTTCAATTGGGCCGGCCCGACCCGAACCCGGCACATAATGTTAGGGCCGGGCTTGGGCTTGGTCCTAGATTTTGAAAAATAAAAGGGACCTAAGCCCGGCCCGTTAACCCGTATATAAAAATGGGTTTGGGCCGGGCCAAACCGAACCCAGCCCGAACCCGACCCATGCTCAACCCTAACCTTTTGGAGCAGATACAATGCTCCATGTTCCATGTGATCGCAAAGTTGCCATCTCCTCTTCCATTGCAATTCGCCACCTACTATCCTGTTGCGCCTCCTGATATGTACGTGGGATAGTAACAACATGGAGTCCCACTACAAACTTCATGTACTCCTCTGAAAGATGATCCAAGGAAACATGTGCGGCAAGATGATACGTGGTACATTGGCGACGTGGCTTCCTTAGGGCAATAGGTATCTCGAGATCATCCGCCTCCCTGTCTTCTGTAATCAACTTGTCCTGTGTATAATTCAAAACTCCAGTGCCATTAGTTGAAATAATGTGTTCATGACATACCCGAGGCGCGATGGATGTTGTGGACGACGCATGAGCAGAGGGACGAGTAGAAGACCTACGAGTGTAAACAAGGGGTAAGAACTTGGACTGGGTAGACGGAGGTGGTGGTGAGGGCGGTGGAGGTGGAGAAGACTGAGGTGCAACATGAGTGTCATATGGTGGAGAAGACGGAGGTGTAGGAACGACATCCTCTCCAGATGTAACATTGAACAACTTGCCACATGTAGGAGAGAATTACATAATAGACTCAAAGAAAGTGACTGTGACATCAACACTCATAATATCTTCGTCCTACAGTATCAAAACATCTATACCCTTTTTGGGTACGAGAATAACCGGCAAAATAATATTTGACAGCTCTAGGCGAGAGTTCGTTACAACTAGGAGTGAAATTGTGGACAAAGGCCATAGATCCAAAGACTCTGGGAGTTAGAGAAAATAGTTCCTTCTCGGGAAACACAATAAAAAAGGGAACCTTCTTTACAAGAATAGTGGACGACATGCGATTCACCAAGTAGCAAGCAGTAAGAACCGCGTCCCCCGAAAAAGAATGAGGGGTACGACTCTGAATCAACAATGTTCTCGTGACATCAAGAAGGTGACGATGTTTACGTTCAGCCACACCGTTCTGCTGAGAAGTATAATTGCAAGAGGTCTGATGAACTATACAGAGAGACCTGAGAAATTCAGATATATGTAATGTGGAAAACTCCAAAGCATTATCCGTACGAATGGATTTCACATTAGCAGAGAATATATTTTTGACTTCAATAAGAAAGATTTAATAATAGCACCTGCTTCAGACTTATGTTTTAACAAGAATACCCAAGATAGTCTAAAATAGTCATCCAAAACAACCATATAAAAACGGTGCCCCTGATGATCAGGAATAGGGTTGGGACCCCAAATATCAAAATGAAACAACTCAAAGGACTGATTACTGTGACGACTCGGACGACTCGGAAAGGAGTGATGGTGCTTCCCAAGTTGTCACGCTTCACAATCCAATGTAGTACGAGTAGATATCTGCGGTTGCACATGGCATCTTCTGGAGAGGAAGGTGGCCAAAGCGAAGATGCCACATGAAGGGAGAAACAGATCTTGAGGACATAGTAGCAATTCCAGCACAAGGTGGTATAGCCAGCTTATACAATCCTCTCTGCTCACGGCCATGACTAATCACTATGCCAGTTAGTATGTCCTGCAACACAAAAGAAGAGGGATCAAAGATGACATGACAATGTAAATTCTTTGTAAGTTGACTAATGGACAAAAGATTTATCTGAAAGTCTGGAGCACATAAGATGCTCTGAAGATGTATAGAAGGGGCTAGAACAATCTTCCCCTAGCGAACAATGGGTAGACGAACCCCATTGGCATTGACCGCAGATCTTCCAGGTGGGATAGACTTGTATGCACTAACTGCGTCCCATCTCCACACAAATGATGTGACACTCCAGAATCCATAATCCAATCAATCAAATCTGAATTGCTACCACCAGTAAACACATAATGAATACATGATGAACTAGACGATGCTCTGGCCGTAGCTGTTGCATATGTGGAACCTGGAGTCGGAGTCATGGGACTGCTCATCATGTCTCGAAGTATGGAAACAATATCATCTAAACGAGTATCCGGAGTAGGCGCAGAAGAAGGCTCAGTCTGCTCAGCAACACATGCAGACGCTTGATATCCATGCTTTTGAAAGCATGTCTCCTCAGAATGACCGTGATGATGGCAATGGAAAAAAGGACCACGCTGTCAGCCTCCTCGACCATGAGGTCCACGATCATGAAACTGGGACGACCCCCCTGCCACGAGTAGCTGCCATAGTAGAAGGAGTCGTCTCGGCTGTAGTAGTGGATGTGGTAGTAATCCTACTCAATCGCGTGTAGACCTCCTCCATCGGTGGTATTGTCTCTCCAGTCAGAAGTTGAGTACGGACGACGTCATACTCAGAGTCAAGAGATGACAAGAAAATTCTTGTCATTGTGGCATTCCGATATGCCTGCTGCTGTTCAGTGCTGGCAGTAATAGGCATGAAGCTATGTACTCGCTCAAACATGCCTCTCAGATGAGAGAAGTGTGCGTGGAGCGGTCGACCATCTGTTTGGTCGAAGAAATGTCGAAATGCAGTTGAAGAATCTTGCTCTCATTCTTTGCCTGCCAATATGTGTCTGCCAATATGTCCTACATAGCCTTTGCAGTTGGCTAATTAACAATATCATTAGCAATCTCAGTGGTAAGTGTCCCAGAGAGTTAGATGTGAGCACATGCGTCATCTTGCTTCCATGAAGCATTGTCCCCAGTCTTGTCCACCGGCTCTAAGTCAGTCAGAATATGCTCCATGTTATGCTACTGCGTTAGGGTATGAAATTGCATGGACCACAACTTGTAGTTGGTCCTATCCATCTCCACGATAGGAGCCGGTCCCTTGAAGACACCGGAAGCGGAGAAAACATCTCCCTTGTTCTATGACATTGTACCAAGAATCCGGAAGACGGAACAACTGAGGAGTAAATCGAAGAGAATGCGTCTACAGGACCATAAGAAGAATTGATTGTGTCTGTAGACTCATACAACCATCCCTACGTCGTCTTGTGAGGTCTAGATCCGCACAATGTGATATAAATCAGAAAAAGTCACTATCGGCGGTCCAAATCTGATGCAGCATGATACCACGTGATCAATTTCTTTAGTCGAACATTTATTTTATTTAATTTTATTTACTTATGTAAAAGGCTCATTATATAAGGCCTTATCACCTTTTCTGTTTTTTTCCTATTTTTAGTAGGGTTGTTGCTTTGTTTGGGGGGACTTGGCCTCTATAAAGGCACCTCCTTTGGGACTGATTGAGTTAGTTTTGAATGAGAATTAATTTCTCTCACTTATTTTCCCTCTCTCTTTCTCTCTCTCTCTCCCTCTCTCTAATCTCTCGGCCCTTTCCCCTACCCCTCCCGTGTTCTCCCCATCCGAACCCTAAAACCCCCCTCTTCACGCCGCCGCCTCTCCCCCTCGTCGAACCCACATCCTTCGCCAGCCACTCTCCGCACTTCCCTCGCGCTCGCCATCGCACCCCGCGCCTCCTTCTCGCCGCCCTCCCGCCTACAGCTTCCCCACGCCATCGCCGCCTCCTTCCCATCGTCGCCACTCCCGTACCCAGCGGCCTTTCCCCCCGTCCTTCCTCCTCTCTCCCTCGCCCTCAATCGCGCTACCACCCCTACCCAGCGCGCTCCATCTCGCCGCACCCCTCTCGCATCCACAGACCTGCTCTTTCACCCCGCCATCCTTGTCCCGCCGCCAAACCCACTTCCCAGAACTGAATTCCCCTGCTGGCTGGTCCTCCATCGCCGCTGCCAGACCCCTGCCGATCCAATACGATGCCGCCCCGGTCCTTGCGCTGTGCCCAGCCCTGTTCGTGACGTAGCCAGCGACTTGCAGCCATTCCCACCGTCGACCAGATCTGAAGCCGCCTCTTTCCCCTTGCCGGTTGTGGTATGAGTGCCTGTTTTACCATAGTCTACCGCATAATTATTAGTTTTGTGGATTGAGATATTGCTGATTTGGTTTGGTGAATCATTGAGATTCCTAGTCGCTGCAACATTGTGATATTTTTTTCCTAGGAACTTTTAACTCATTGGATTGCCCTGAATTGTGGAGTAACCTGTGCTAAAACACGAGTAATTGCTGTCATTTGTTGCTGATTTTTGCGCATTGCATATCATTTTAGTTTTTTTTGAGTAAAAGCACGGGGGAGCCCTCCCGAGGTCGGAGTTACCACACCAAGGCATTCATTAATAAAGTAAAGAGTACATCAGTTTGATACCCAGAAATTGTACAAAGCATTACAGTGGGCTACAACATTTTCAGAGTAAAACTGCTGCCCCTTGAAGATTGTATCATTCCTACCCAGCTAAATAACCCACAGTGCGGCAAAAGGCTTGGAGACATCATCGGAAGACCCATGGCCGACCCGACGAATCGACCGCCAAAACTGATCAGCATCAGAGGCCCGAACCCACGTGAGCCCCAATGACTCCCAAACCTCTGCGGAAGACCTGCAACCAAAGAAGATGTGGTCCACATCCTCCAACTCGTCCTCGCATCTGTCACACCTTAGATCCGTCCCACCCAACAATCTGCCTCTTCTCACCTTGTCACAAATACGACCTCTCCTCATACACCAAAGGAAAACCTTAACCCGCGTAGGAATCTTAGCTGTCCAAATCATCTTCACGTCAGCATACATGTATTCATCACGCTCCACCAAAGCCGCAGCAACCTTCCGATAGGCCGCCTTCACCGAGAACCTACCACCAGTCCACTCAAAATGGTCCGGGTTCCCCGACAGTTCCCCGGTAGGGGGAAGCTCAGACAACATCCTAAAAAACTCCTCCAACCTCTGATCCGACAGATCCACAAGGAACCTCGGCACCCACGTCCTGTCATCGACGACCTCCGCCACCCGCGCACCCCTATCAACGGCCAACACCATCAACCGAGAGAAGCGGGAGGCCAGGGCCCCATCCCCCGTCCAGTCATCCAACCAAAATCGGAAACGGAGCCCATCCCCCAAAACCGGCCTAAGAAGCGGCCGAAGCACCGAAAGTACGGCACGGATCCCACTCCACAAGGAAGACTCATGACGCTTCCTCTCTGCCACCAACTCCCCAGTAACACCATACATCTTTCTCAGCAGCTGCAAGACCGGCGAATCGGACGAACCCCAAATGCGCACCACCCACTTGGCTAACAGAGCTTTGTTCATAGATTCCACGTCCCTAACGCCAAGGCCCCCCTCTGCAACAGGAACAACCAGGTGCTTCCAAGTCACCAGGTGCAACCCCCTCTTTGCCTGTCTTCCATCAGACCAGAAAAAGGATCTCATCAAGGTCTCAATCCTTCTTCTAACACCAACAGGCATTAACCTCGTCGAAAAGAAAAAAGTCGGGATGGCCGAAAGGACGTGCTTCAGCAATGTAAGCTTCCCACCCTTGGACAGAGTCACAGCCTTCCAACCTTCCAGCCACTCCTCCATTCTACGCAGCACACAATCCCAATCGGACTTCCTCAGCCTGCCCTCAACCAGAGGCAAACCCAGGTAGGTGATCGGCAGTCTCCCCAAGGGGCACCCTGCCCACTCCGCCAGCCTGATGCTCTCCTCGCCACCCAAACCCATCGGAACAAGGACCGATTTCTGCCTGTTAATCTGCAACCCAGAGAGGCACCCAAAGACATCCACCAACACAACTGCATTGTGGTTCTGCTCCTCCGTCCCTCACAGGAATACCAACGTGTCATCCGCATATTGCAACAACGGGACTGAGATGTCCCCCATTCGAAAGCCCTCGCATCTGTTTTCTTCCACTGCCCGCTCAAACAAAATCGCAAGATAATCTGCAACCAACACAAAAAGCAGGGGAGCAAGTGGGCAGCCCTGACGCACCCCCTCTGCGGCTGGAACCAACTGCCCTTAGGCCTCCCAGTAACCAGCACCGAGCTCGAGCTAGTGGTGACACATCTCCTAACCCAAGCAATCCAATCTTCCGGGAAACCCCTTTTCTGCATAGCTAACCAAAGGAATCTCCAACTGACACAGTCATAAGCCTTGGCGTAGTCAATCTTCCAAACTGCCCCTTTTTTGAGACCTCTTCCACTCACGGCAAATCTCTGAAGCGGTCACGATTCCATCCGCCATAGACCGACCTGGAATGAAGGCGGATTGGGCCGGCAAAACCACAGAGGAAAGGACCCCTCTAAGTCTGCTTGCCAACACCTTGGCGACACTAAGATAAATGCCATTAGAGATAGATATCGGTCTGTAGTCCCCCACCCCCACTGAGGTATCTTTCTTCGGCATCAAGAAAATCAAAGCACTGTTAACTTTCTCAAATCGCAAGTTGCCCCCCCCCTTGAACTCAGTCAGAACCTCTAAGATGTCCCCCTTCAGTAGATCCCAGAACTCCCTGTAGAAAGAAATGGAGAAGCCATCCGGACCCGGAGCCCCGTCTAGATTCAGCTCCCAAACCGCCTTGCGCACCTCAACCTCCGTGAATTCGACCACTAACGAATCAACCTGGGCTCCACTCAAGGGCCTCACACCCCGACCCGACCAACCCCAGCCATCTTCCACCAGCACCCTCCTCGAGGCCCTCACAAAGTGACCCCGCAAGGCGAACCCAATCTCCCTTTCGCCGAAAATTCTTTGGCCCCCTACCTCCATCTCATGCAAGAAGCTCCTTCTCCTCCTCCCGGAAGCCACAGAATGGAAGAACCGCGTGTTGGCGTCCCCTTCCCTTAGCCACTTCTGCCTGGCCCTCTGCCGCCAATAAACCTCCTCTTTTCTGTCCTCCCGAAGCACAGTCTCTAGCCAAGCTGCCCTCTTCTCCACCTTCTTCGGCGACATGCCCCGATCATCATCAAGCTCGTCTAACCTGCTGATCCCAGCCTCTGCCTCTGCCCTGACAGCTCGACGCCTCCTGGCGACATCCTTCCCATAACTCAACAGCAACCGCCTCAGTGACTCGAGCTTGGCCGCAAACCGCGACACTGCCGACCCTGCCACCGCCACACTCTGCCAATGATCGTGCACCATGTCCCGGAAACTATCCTCCAACAGCCACTTCTTCTCAAAGCGAAAAGAGATCCGAGCCAAGCGCTCCTCCCCAGAAAACCATAGAACAGGAGTGTGATCCGATATAGTCATCGGAAGAGCCCAAGCCATCGCCAACGGGAAGACCTCCCCTGCCTCAACCGACATCAGGAACCTGTCTAGTCTGGACCTCGCCCTCACGTTCCTCCAAGTGTACTTGCACCCAGCCGCATCCACAACAGACAACCCCAGAGACCGAACCACCTGCCTCAAATCTGTTGATCCAGGATCAGAGCCTCCGCTCCCCCCGGCCTGTCGTCCGGTAGCAACATGACATTGAAGCCGCCACCGATGATCCAAATACCGTCGCCCGCCTCATGCCCAACACTCTCCAGATCCCCAGCCAAGCTACCATCCTGCTGCTGACACGTGCCATAGACATTAGTAACGCACAGACAGATCCCATCCACCCTCCGCCGCAACCGAACAGACAAAGTGAACTGGGAGGCGGACATCCCCAGCAAGTCGAAAGAATCAGATTGCCACCCAGAGAGCCCATGCCTGTTGCCCCATCAGCCCCCTTGTCCGCCAACGAGAACAACCCCCCTACTCATCTCCCGCCGCAACTGATCATCCAAAGACTGCAACTTAGACTCCTGAAGCAAGAAAATATCTGCACCAGCCTCTCTCAGCAGATTCTGCACCTTGAGCCTCTTTTCGGGCCGGCCTAAGCCCCTCACGTTCAATGATAACAGCTTCATCTGGCGACCAAAGCTTCCCTCTTCCTTGGGGGAATCACCCCCAAGCGTCGCGCCATGTCCTTGCCAAGAGCCGCAAAACGGTTCCGCACCACCAACGGGCTAGCCGCCCTCACACTCACAACCTCAGCATCTGCCTCCGATGCCAGAGATGCCCTTAGAGCAGCCCTCGCCTCCTTCTCTGCCCTCCTCCGCTTCCCTCTCCCCCTTTCATATGCTACACCAAAACTTCCCACCAACCCAACTTGTCGACACCAACCGGCCTCACCCGAATGAACACCTCCAACGGCTGCCCGGGTTGACACCCCGAACTCTCGACTGAGACAACCACGAGAACGCCATACAACATCTCAGAGATGCGCTCCCTCGTCCTCTCCCCAATCGGAAGCCCCCTGACAACGACCCTCTCCACGCTGCCATGCTGCACAACAACATCAGAGGCCCTCGGCCTCCGCCACCTCATCTGCAAGCTCCCAGACACCGGCCCATGCAACAATCTCCGGCTCTCGAACTCGCGGAGGCCCCTCGCCAACGCCCTCCACGGAGAGAGCCGAGCCACGTCTCCCTTAAAGGAAGCCTTAGACACGAGGCTCACGTCCGAAGTCGCCAAAAACAGCGTCCCGTCTCCCCCTCCCTCGACAACCAACACCTCTGCACCCGCAACCGCCTTCGGACAACACCTCCTAGAATGATCGAAACCCGGCAAGAGAAGCAACGCACTAGCTCCCGACATGCCTACACCCAATGATTTAGCCCACCGCACCGAAAACAACCGCGTCCGAAGGGTAAGACCTTCGGCGTCACACGTCTACTCCCAGAAGCAGCACATCTCCCCCTACGCCGACCAACCACTAGCTGCCAGCCCTGGGACACACCACAGGCCTCGCTGCCACCCTTGCTCGAAAATCAGCCACCAGCTCTTCCCCCCAACTTCTGCTCCCATCCGCCGACGAGCCAGCCAGGCACGGAAGCTTCGAGCCCTTTGCTGGCACCCTGAATCGGATCAGCGAGGCCCCTAGCTCCAACCCCGTTGCTCGCAGCCAGAGAGGAGCCTCGCCACCCGAAGTCGCCGCCCCTCCAAGTTGCATCGCTTCGCCCTAGGTCGCCTCGCGTAGGGAAAGAAGAAACACGTCGTCCGAAGGCGCCGCGCGGAGCGCAGGAAGACGCGCGACTGAAGGAAGGACCGCGTCGCGCGAAAGAAGAAGCGCGCCCGAAGGAAGAAGCACGTCTCCAAACCTCGCGCTGCGCGAAGGAAGAACCGCACCGCTCGCCGTTGTCGCGATGGAGGAGGGGAGCGCGTCACACGCGCGTTTGCCCCAACATCGCCCTAACCTCCCAAAGAAGAAAACGTCTAGTTCTCCACTTGTTGTGTTCGTCATTTAGTCCATTAGTTTCCATTTTTAGGATTGCCATTTAGTTCACCTCTTGGTTAGGTTGCATCAATTTGGTATCAGAGCCTAGCGATCCTGCATCTCGTCTGCATTCCATTTGGTCATTGCATATAAAAAAACAAAACAAAACAACAAAACAAAAACAAAACAACAAAACAAAAAAAATCCCAAAAGAGAGCAGAAAACCTAGGATTCCCATGGCCGACAAACCTAATTCCTCTAAAACCACCTATACCCCACACACTGAGCTATCGTTAGAATCTTTATCTGCTCAAATACAACACATGTAGCGGATGTATGAACAAATGAGCGGACAACTTGCCACCCTAAATTGTCAAATGCTAGAGAAAAATCATGGTAATGAGACGCCGAACAAAGGCTGGCGTACTAGCCGGAGACCGCACTCCCGGAGTAACACTTCCCGTGACTCTAGCTCTTCTACTTCCGACGGACATGTTAGCGATTATCATTCACAAGAAAGTGAAGAAGAAAGACCAAGAGATGACACCCCTTTCACTCCCAAGATTCAAGATCCACACACCTTTGGCTCTACTTTACAACCTACTAGTGGATATCAATTCCCACTACGACCTGGATTAGGCCTGATGACGGATGGGATCGAGGCATCCGTCTCTATGTTCCGGAATTTGACGGAGGACGAGATCCTGATGTCTTTTTGGATTGGCTCCAAACCGTCGAACACTTCTTTGTGTGGAATTCTATGCCTAGCGAACGAAAAGTTCAATTTGTCGCAATCAAACTAAAGGGACATGCTTTGCTATGGTGGGACCATTTGCAATATGAACGCAAACGAAAAGGAAAGAGTAAGATCCGCAGTTGGAGCAAGATGAAAGCCAAACTGTAAACCAAGTTCGTGCCTGAAGATTACAAACGAGATCTATACGCGCGACTGCATGACGACCTCCAAACCAATAGGTTCCACATCGATTGTTACGGGTAAATCCCAAACCAAACCCGCAAACCCTGCCATCGCCCGACCATCTACTGGGAACCCCGGACCAGGCTTCTTGGGAAGTCGACCTATTGTAGGACCTGATATTTGTTTCCGATGCTATCAAAAGGGACATCGAGCAGCAGAATGCCCGAACCCTAAAGCTAGACCCGCCCATTTATGCACCATCGAAGACACTGACCCTGAACAACATGAATCACCTGAAGAGGAACCGACCGCTTTGACTGCTGACACCATGAGAGCTGATGACTATGAGCCTCTGCCTCTGGGAGTGGATGGAGATGAATCCGGACCTTTCTTGGTAATTGAACATGAGAACTTTATCGCCCCTGATAGCGCACCCACAAACATCTTGCTCACATCCGCTGTTAACGGCGCTGATAGTTGGCTGCGACGCAGCATATTCCGAACCACCTGCACCTCAGGAGGGCGTCGCTGTTCGTTAATCATTGATGGAGGAAGCGTTGAGAACTTCGTTTCCCAAGAAATGGTCGATAAGTTGGGTCTACCCACTCAACCACTCGAGAAACCTTACAGTGTGGCCTGGTTTCGAGGTGGTACTCAACTTCCGATCTACTGTCAGAGCCTTGTTAGCTTCTCAATTGGGCCTTCATATAAGGACGAGGTGTGGTGCCATGTCGCCCCTATGGATGTCTGTCATGTACTACTTGGGAGACCTTGGCAGTTCGATCGAGACACTGAGCACAGAGGAAAGATGAACACTTACTCATTTCTTATAGACAAGGTGCGTATGACCCTTAGACCACAACGCGGAGCCCTTAGCCCTCGCCAGGTGGCTACCCTTCGAGCCGCGACTACACAATCTGGTAAAAGTATTCCATTGCCAAAGCCTTCAACTTCCGGTCCCGTATTGCTGATGGAAGCCCAGACGTTCCAACGTGAGGTTCAGGAGAGCTCCACTATTTATGCGTTAATGGGACGTGAAGTGAGTAAACAGGAGACAACTACACTCGAAGTCCCGCATGAGGTAAAGCCCCTCATCCAGGAGTTTGCTGACATTATGCCTGAAGAGTTGCCTGAAGGACTACCCCCGTTGCAAGACATTCAACATCACATTGACCTAGTCCCGGGAGCCAGTCTGCCCCACTTACCACATTATCGGATGAGCCCAAGAGAGCATGAAGAAATGAACATGCAGGTTACTGATCTTCTACGTCGTGGGTATGTGCGAGAGAGTATGAGTCTCGTGGCGGTCCCTGCTCTGCTTACACCGAAAAAAGATGGCACATGGAGGATGTGTGTGGACAGTCGTGGTATCAACAAGATCACGATCAAGTATCGTTTTCCGATCCCACGCCTTGATGACATGCTCGACATGCTATCGGGTGCCAAATTATTTTCCAAAATGGACCTTCGCAGTGGGTACCATCAGATTCGCCTCCGACCTGGAGACGAGTGGAAGACTGCTTTTAAGATCAAAGAGGGCCTTTACGAATGGACAGTAATGCCCTTCGGCCTGTCTAATTCTCCCAGCACTTTCATGCGAACCATGAATCATGTTTTACGGCCCTTCATCGGTAAGTTTGTGGTTGTGTACTTCGATGACATACTGATCTACAGCTTGACCAAAGAAGACCACTTATCCCACTTATGACAAGTCCTAGAAACCTTGAGAGCCCAACAATTGTATGTCCACCTTAAGAAATGTTCCTTCATATCTGACACATTCCTCTTTCTGGGATACATTGTCACTGCCGATGGACTTAAGGTTGACCCCTCCAAGATTCAGGCCATTCAGAGCTGGCCCGTGCCCAAAATTCTCACTGAGATTCGCAGCTTTCTGGGATTGGCCTCTTTCTACCGGCGCTTCATCCGGAACTTTAGCACTTTTGCAGCTCCGTTGGTAGATTGCACACGCAAAGGCGCACCCGCTTCGTCTCTTGAAGCAGAAACCAGCTTTCAAAGGCTAAAACATCAATTGACCCATGCCCCTGTCTTGGCACTTCCTGACTTCACCAAGGTTTTTGTAGTTGACTGCGACGCTTCACATGTCGGGATTGGTGCCATCCTGAGTCAAGCAGGACGACCTGTAGCCTTCTACAGTGAAAAGCTGAACGAAGCTCGATCACGGTACTCTACATATGATGTCGAATTCTATGCTGTGGTACAAGCTCTCAAGCATTGGAGGCACTATCTAATCCAACATGAATTTGTCCTTAATTCTGATCATGAAGCTTTACGATATCTGAACTCTCAGAAGACCCTTAACAAGGGTCATGCCAAATGGGTTAGTTTCCTCTAAGAATACACGTTCCATCTCAAGCACAAAGCTAGAACCCTGAATCGCGTGGCTGACGCATTAAGCAGACGAGCACATGCCTTGACCACAATGACCGTCAGCACAACAGGATTTGACGCACTCAAGGATCTCTACCCCACTGACCCTGACTTCGGACAAATTTATGCTGAGTCTGTCGGAACTGGACAAGATCCAACAACCACCTATGTCCTCCATGAGGGATTCTGATGCAGCGTGATATCAAATTATAGGGCCGAATTTTAGTTAAATTTTAATGGTCAATTTTATTTACGTTTATTTAAATTATCGTATTTCTAACTAAAAAATTGAGATCGCCTGTGATCTCCAACATTTATTCGTAGATTTGATTTTAAATTTGGTCGGTTAATTAGTTAGAGTCCAATTAGGATAAATTAGTGGTCAAATTAAATTAGTTTTCTATTTTTGTAATGCCATCCCTCCTATATAAAGGGATGAGGGTCCAGTTTTTTATTCAGTTCGATGATAATTAAAATTGAGATTTTATCTCCCTCTCTATCTCCTCTCCTTCTCCTTCCCCACGTGGTCTTCACGGTTCTCCTTCTTCAACCCTCGTTACCGACGAGTTTTTCTTCTTCTCAACCCCTCTATCTTCTTCCACTGAAAATTCCCACGTTCAAATTTTTATCTCCCGCCATCGCCGATTCTCGTTTTCATCATTTGGTATCAGAGCAGGAAGATGGAGTCGTTCTCACGATTTCACGATCCTGTCGCATATTGGAAGGTGCAGTTCGATTTGAGTTGCCTATCTCCTGATTCGCGTACACGCGCACGTCGACATAAGTTCAAGCGACGTCTTGAATCAAGCCTCAAAGTCCAAGAATGGTTGGACACGCAAGTCGACGAAGATCTCGCCGTCCACGACGAGAAGCTCGCTGTTTTTCGTGATGTTGGTCGATTGCATGGTGTTCCTCGTTCTTTCACTTCGGATCGTGATACCAGGTTTTTGAGTCATTTTTGGCGCACGCTTTGGTCTCGTCTTGGTACTCGTTTGCAATACAGCACATCTTATCATCCACAAACAGACGGGCAAACCGAAGTAGTTAACAGATCATTAGGAAATTTATTGCGATGTCTTGCAGGGGACTCTCCGTCCAAATGGGATCTAATTCTTCCCCAAGCCGAATTCGCGTATAACAGTTCCACTAATAGGTCCACCGGAAAATCGCCATTTGAGAGTGTGTATGGCTTTCCACTTACCCAATTTCTAGACCTAACATCCACAACCAAGCAAGGGAGAAGTAGTGCAGCTGCTGAGGATCTGGTCGAACACCTAACCCATATCCATACCGAAATCCGAGCCAAACTCCAAACCATGACCCAGAAATACCAAGCCCAAGCCAACCTCCACCGCAGAGAGAGTGAGTTCAGAGTTGGAGAATTAGTGATGGTCCACCTGAAAAAAGAGAGGTTTCCTTTGAGAGTCCACCAAAAATTGAGTGTACAAAGATTGGTCCATTCCGAATCCTCAAGAAGATTGGGCCCAATGCTTACTTACTTGATCTGTCGCCAGACGTCCAGACATCGCCAGTCTTTAATGTATCAGATCTCTTCTTATATCATGGAGATGAACAGGAAGATGCCACCACACCAGCAGTTCCCGTTGATGACACGCGCCAACCACTAGCCGCGACTGATGCCGATCAGATTGAAGATATTGCCGACATCCGAGATATGACGACTAGACGTGGTCTCTTCCGTCACTATCTAGTCAAATGGAAGGGAGGACCTCTTACAGATTGCACCTGGATTAACGAGGAAGAACTCCAACAACTCCTCCCCGACATACTTCAGAACTACCATGATGCCATCTCGACGGATTGAGATTCTTCTCAGCAGGGGGAGTTGATGCCAAGGCCCTAAATGTCGGTTTCGGTCACCATTTTGGTATCGACCAAAACAGAATTTTGGTGGAATTTCGGTGGAATTTCGACTGGAATTTCGGCAATTTCAGTCATTTTTTGTACTAGGACCCCCATATTTCGGTCATTTCGGTCGTTTCGGTCGAATTTCGATTTCGATTGGATATCGATATTCGACAGAAATTCGATCGAATTTCGCTGAAATTTGTGGCCATGGAACTTGATGCAGCATGATACCACGTGATCAATTTGTTTAGTTGAACATTTATTTTATTTAATTTTATTTACTTATGTAAAAGGCTCATTATATAAGGCCTTATCACCTTTTCTATTTTTTTTCCTATTTTTAGTAGGGTTGTTGCTTTGTTTGGGGGGACTTGGCCTCTATAAAGGCACCCCCTTTGGGACTGATTGAGTTAGTTTTTAATGAGAATTAATTTCCCTCACTTATTTTCCCTCTCTCTCTCTCTCTCCCTCTCTCTAATCTCTCGGCCCTTTCCCCTACCCCTCCCATGTTCTCCCCATCCGAACCCTAAAACCCCCCTCTTCACGCCGCCGCCTCTCCCCCTCGCCGAACCCACGTCCTCCGCTAGCCGCTCTCTGCACTTCCCTCGCGCTTGCCATCGCACCCCGCGCCTCCTTCTCGCCGCCCTCCCGCCTACAGCTTCCCCACGCCATCGCCACCTCCTTTCCATCCCCGCTCCTCCCACGCCCAGCGGCCTTTCCCCCCGTCTTTCCTCCTCTCTCCCTCGGCCTCAATCGCGCTACCACCCCCACCCAGCGCGCTCCATCTCGCCGCACCCCTTCCGCATCCACAGACCTGCTCTTTCACCCTGCCATCCCTGTCCCGCCTGCCAAACCCCACTTCCCAGAACTGAATTCCCCCGCTTGCTGGTCCTCCATCGCCGCCGCCAGACCCCTGCCGATCCAATACGACGCCGACCCGGTCCTTGCGCTGTGCCCAACCCCGTTCGTGACGTAGCCAACGACTTGCAGCCATTCCCACCGCTGACCCGCCTCTTTCCCTTTGCCGGTTGTGGTATGAGCGCCCGTTTTACCATAGTCTACCGCATAATTATTAGTTTTGTGGATTGAGATATTGCTGATTTGGTTTGGTGAATCATTAAGATTCCTAGTCGCTGCAACATTGTGATATTTTTTCCTAGGAACTTTTAACTCATTGGATTGCCCTGAATTGTGGAGTAACCTGTGCTAGAATGCGAGTAATTGCTGTTTGCTGTTTTTTACGCATTGCATATCATTTTAGTTGTGTTCGTCATTTAGTGCATTAGTTTCAATTTTTAGGATTGCCATTTAGTTCACCACTTGGTTAGGTTGCATCAAAATCAGACCTGTAACCCACAAGAGAGGGCGTCACAATCACACACAGGGCTGGCTGGAGCCCCTTGCGGTCCCGCGGGGTGGTCAACGACGGCTCAGGAGGGCAAGAGCCCCGCGATCGGCAACACAGAAGGGCAGGAGCCCCTCGCGGTGGCGCAAGAGGGAGGGGACTCCCGCGTGGTGGCGTTGGAGGGACGAGACCCCTCGCGCGGCGGTGTAGGACCTCCGCGCAACGGCGCTGGAGAGGGTGGGAGGCGTGCAGCACCCCGACCAGGGGAGGTAGGGTTAGGGTGGGATAAAGGAACCCCGATTTAGAACCGTTGCTCCAATACCATGTTGGGAGAAGAATAAATCATACTCATAGAATAGACCAAGGGCTCTCTTATATAGGAGAAAAGCCCTTGGATTAATTACGTGATAAATAGATGATACATCAAGAAGACATAAAATATAAATGATAGCGAGAGATATATTGATCTCAACACTTAGCATCTCTGTTATTAGCCTTCTGTGTGTTATTTAATGACTAAGACATGTTTGCTTCCGAGCACTTTTCGATGATAAACACGTGCTTAACATCTTTGTTAGCCACTCGTGTGTTGTTTGATTATTAAGATGCGTGTTTACTTCTGAGCAAGCTAAGGAATGATGCATGTTTCTACACTATTTGTGGCACGCGATATATACATAATATTTAATGTGTTCACTATAGAGCGAGCTGGTGGGCACGTCATGTTGTTGGAGTTAGCTCCCGAGGACTGTTACTTTTTTGGGATAAATATTCCTTTTACAGCTCATTGTCTGTTGACCTGTGGTATTTGGAAATGCTTTATAGTTCAGTATAGTTCTTGACGTACTTTAGTGGTGCAGTTTTATATCGGGAATTTAGAATTTGATGTTTTTTATTGCCATTTGAGTCTGCTATTTGTTTCTTGTTTAGATAAAATGAGTCTATTGACGGATCCCCTCTTCTTGTTCTTGGTCTAGCAGTGTTTCAGATTTTTTTGAAGTCAGTTTAAACACTCCACCAAAATCGAAGTTGAAATCTCGATATGGACCTTCACAATCTAGGCTGATTTTGGCCAAAATTCGTAAAATTTTGAAGAAAATTTAAATTATTTTTTCACCATCTCGAAACAAAACCGAAATCGAGATTTAAAACCTTGAGGTCTAGATAGTTAATGAGATCATGGATCTATTAGCAGCCAATCGATTGGATTTGAGTTTTGATTTTGCTTTATTATCTTTATATGTTTATCCCTCCAATGAGATGGGGCCATTGTGCTTTTGTATGGAGCAAGTTATAGAAGTTACTCAAAAAAGTTGGAAATTGGAATTGAAGTCCTACATCACTGCTGTTTTTCTGTGGAATCCGGCTGGTCATCTCTTATCCGCACCAACCGGAAGGGCTGATCTCTTTCTTGATCTTTTCTCTCCCACGATTATTTGAATGAAATCATTTTGATAGATGATATTTTGGTCACTGTTCAAGTGAAATCTATGGACCAGCTTCTATTTCCAACTTGTTTTCGAAGGACCTGTGGGTCCCATCATCCTCTAATTTTTTTACTGAGTCTGAAATGTAGAAAATTTTATTTCACCCAGTGTTTTTGTGTTCCTGGTCAACATTTTGAATGTGTCTTATAAGTCATAATGTGCAGTATTCTGCTTGCTTGTTTGATTCATCAGTCACCAAGTAACTGCACTGCTTTTATCTTTGGTCGTATAAAACATGTGACTTATGAAACATGCCGATATGAAGTTGTACATTGATGTATGTATGCTAATATAAATTAAGAAAAATATTTTTTTTGCACAAATTATAAGCTTTCGTTGATAAGATGTAAATGAAGAGAAATTGTTATTCCCATTTGTATCTGTTCAGTGGTACCTTGCTGAATCAGTAATTTTATCGGATCCATTCAAACTTTAATTTAAATATAAGAAATTTGCATTAGAAGCCATTACATCATCACTATTAAATTTTGGCTGAACTAGTGAAGTTCAGTTGAGCATAAAAAAAAACTAGTGAAGTTCAGTTCCTTTTTATCTATGGAAGGCTGTTGGTTGAATGTTGCCGCGACAACATATGTGTTTTCCATCTAGAACAAGAGAATGATGGATGCCTTTTGAGGAAGGTTGGTTTCCTGAAGGCACATTGCATTTTGGATATAACATTTTTACTGTATCTTTATTTGGAAAAAAAGGAACATGGGTTTCTTCATGTTGTGGCTTGCATCGATGAAGAGGTATGTAATGGTCGTTCTCTTGTCAATGCTTGTGAACAGTTGGCTGGAGATGTTGGCATTGTTATTTTCATTGGCAACATATGTGTTGGCTTTGGTTACGTCTCAAGTGGAAAACATATGTTTGTTTTTCCATATGTTTAGTTGCTAGGGTTTAGGGTTTAGGATGAAAAAAGCCACTGATTTAAGTATATAAAATGGTTTAAATTGGTTATACCTGCCATTACTGATAACACGATTTTAATATCCAGATAACCATCACTTTACTAGTAAAGCGCGAGTAACACAATTTTAATATCCGAGAAATATTACTTATATCAATGCAAAAATATTACATTGATTTAAAAAATAAGGGACCAACTGAAATATCAAAACACGAAAGGGAATCCGTGCAAAATGACCAGGCACCTCATGTGGAGAGCCACGTGAGGTGATCTAGCACTCAACCTAAGTGCAATTAAAAATAATTTCGAGGGCCCTAATTGTAAATATCACAAAACTTTGTATACTACAGATGAAATTTTAATTATAAAAATAAATACAAAAATGTGCAAGGTGAAATGTGCAATACATCCAATAGCATGCTGATCAACGACAAGGGGCACTCCACGTGTCTTCACTCATGTCCTAACGGTCTAGATGTGTTGATACTGGTTTGCATATGAAGGGAGGGGATTAGATACTCGACTGATCAGATGGATGTGATTGGACTTGATGGGACAGTTGTTGTGAACCTGGAGCTATGTCAGTGATCCAATAGTAGAGAGAGGGCCTGTTAGAACAGGAAAGATGCCTCGAAAGGCATCACCTGGTCAGAGGACCTGGGAAGCAGAACCATCAGAGTCGCGCCAATGATGGCTTGAATTCGATCCCAAACACCTTCTCGTCGCCTAAGATCAATGAGGACTCGCACTCCTAGCCAAGTTGCTAGGGGTTACGACGCTCTAGATGGATTGAAAAATCAACAATGGTGAAGGAGATATTATATACAGTCGTGACTGGAAGATGGCATTCACTTACAGTTTGTAGGAAGAATGATGGTTGATCTGTCGATTTTTGTTGCCTGTGAAAGAGCATTGAAAGGTGATGATATTTCTTGAAGAGGTCGAGGGTAGAAGGGGTCCAAAGCTATGCTAAAGAATTAGGCAAAGATGGGGTAAAGTCATGCTAGTGACCATTCTAAAGAGGGGTTAAAGAGTTGACTGGAGTCAACCATAGGAGTGCCTTGATTGGTCCGCACAGACCAAGTCAGGACAAAATAGGGCTGACAATAGAAATAAATTACAGATAAAATAGAAAATAATTTTATTAAATAAATCTTAAAACATGAAAGTTGTTTCTTATTTTATGTACTACTTTATCATTTTTATATACTTTTATCAATTTATTTATTATGTGTTAATATTTACATGTATAAATATAGGTATATATACCTATGCTTTGTATTTATTATTTATATTTTTTTATTTTACGTACCTTTTCCGCGTCTCAGATCAACGGGGCTCACTCCTATCACTAGACTCACACTCCAAGTCAAAATCCTAGGGGTTACAATGCTCTAAAATGGATTGAAAATTCAAGAATGGTGGTGGAGATATTATATACAATCATGACTAGAAGGTGGTATTTGCTTAGGCTTTGCGAGAAAAAGGATGGTTGACCTCTATTAATCTTTATTGCACATGAAAGAGCGTTGAAAGACGAAGATCTTTCTTGAAGAGGTCGGTAGCAGAAGGGGTCAGGAGATGTGCTAAATAAATTGGCAAATATGTGATAAGTCATGCTAGTGATCGGTACAAAGAGGGGCTGGAGAGCTAACTAGAGTTAACCTAGGTGTGTCCGGATTTGTCCACATGGTCCAAGTCGGGACAAAATAGGACTGAAAATAGAAATAAATTATACATAAAATAGAAAATAATTTTATTAAGTGAAACTTAAAATTTGAAAGTTGTTTCTTATTTTATTTGCTATTTAAAATCATTTTTAATTTTTTTATCAACTTATTGATTATGTGTTAGTTCTTGCATGTATAATTATAGGTATATATAGCTGTGTTTTACTAAATATTTTTTTTGTACTTTATGCACATAATATTATATTTAGATAATTTATATATTTACATTATTATTTATTATTTATTTACATACATTTATTTTATTTTTATTATTTTGTTTTATGTAAGTAAATAATTACATATATACATAATGTAGGTATAGTGTATCTATATATTACACTCTGTTATTTATTTTGCATTTATTTTGATTGCTTTAATTTAAATTATATTTTTAATATGTTTTATATAATATATACAATTATTGAAAAATATAAAAAGAGTAAAAAATGCAAAGAATAAAATAATAATAATATATACAGACGCGCTAGTAGACTGGTACCTCAGAAAACTGACTTTTATATCTAAGCACCATTTTGAATGAAAATAACTTTCATTAGATAGATAATTTAATTTAAAATACAATGGAATTGAGCTTGATTAGTTTTGAGTTCATATGGAGGAGATATGGATCAATGAAGTTATGTTTGCGGCTTTTTCATCTGTGTGTATACACATGCACTGTGCATGATTCTTATTGACTATTATTTTTGTATTTTCTATATGTTATTATGTAATTTCATGTTAAAAATATTTTAATTTGAGGTATCTATGATTGTGTATAAAATAGTGTATTGAACACCTAGGGTTTCTAGGGTATTGTGTGTATTTATCTATATTATTTTACTCTTATCTTCCCCTACTTTATTCCTTGTCAATTTAGTTAATATTGGCTTGATCTCGGGGTTTAGGGTCAGTCAGTATTTACAATTCTTCCTTTATTTTTCTTTTCTTTATTCTTTTATTTTAGATTTAAGTACAATTATTAAAATGGTATTTACAGTCAACAATTAGTATGTTAATTTGCACAAGTTAGATGTATTTACATGTACTTAACTATTGATATGAAGATAAAATAAAGTAATAAAGGTGAATGGATGGGTACTTATCATTAATCGTAAGGAGTGAAGATTCTTGACAAGCTACGTAATCATTATTGGCAGATATGTAGTATCATGGAAGGAAACCTTGTAGAATGTTGTGGACTTATCTACCACAAAAACATAATACACAATGGCAACCAAAGAAATCAAGGAAATAATATGGTTGAGAGGGTTATTTGACCATTCGATCCAGGTAAGAAGATAGTTTCCATCCACTGTGATGGCCAAAGTACCATACGTTTGACAAAGGGCCATATGCACTGTGAAAGAACAAAACACATTGATATATGCTTCCACTATCATAGTAGTAATCATAGATAGCAATATTTAAATGAAGAAATCTCTACAGCAAACATAGTGACCAAAATAGTACCACTAACCACATTTACAACTTTTATGACTTTAATTAGTCTTTCTACGGCATAAAGGCCATGTACAACAAAGAGAGAGTTCCTTTGCTACTTTTCTGGTGGAGTTCAAGTCAATGTGGAGATTTGTTGAGATATGCCTTAAAGACTCATACTAATTATAATCTGAATGCATTTTTAAATGGTTCTTGGTCGCGGAGGGGTAAGGGGGTAGATTCCTTGGGGTACAAATTTTTAGGATCCATTTACTGTGTACGCTTATATATGTCTTTTAGGGTAAGGTGTGGTGATTAAAGAATTTCATTCCAAGAGAAAACTGCCTCCTAGGGGTCTTGGATCATATGCTATAGTCTTCATCATAGTGAAAACTTTCTTTGCTTGTGGTACTTTCCACACTACAGTGATGGGGTTTTTCCATGTAAATTGTTTGTTCTCATGCCTTGCTTGTTGTTTGATTGTGTGCTTAGATTGTTCTTCACATTACCAACAATAAACTTTGTTAAACTTGCAATTCATAATGTACTAACATAATGCTTACCACATAAATAAGTTGAAGATTTGTCATTTGTTAGATCCAAGAGAATCTTGTGGATCCATGTGTCTTTCATGATGTCATCCATGTCATCACCTAATCGTGTCTCTATAGCCCACATAATTCTCCCATTTCATATAGGAGTACATGCTTTTATTGTCCATCGAGTACTTCCTATTCGTGGTCAGTCACATGTGCAAGGAAGTCAATCAGAGGATAAGTAACCTTAATTTTTAGTGATATTCACAACCTCAAATATTAAGTACTCGCTAGGTAGCCAATATTCTTACCTTTGATGGTCACAATGTTCGCAAATGCTCGCTAGGTAAGTGAAATGGAGTAGAAAAGGGAAACTTGCAACCAATATCGCCCATATAAAGCAAGAGGAATTCATTATTTTACATATCACCAACATTTTGGCCATATGTTATATATTGTTGACATGATGTAGACGCTTACCAACATTTGCGACTCGACACTATTGATGTATCATTAAATATTATCAATATCTAAGACCTACCACTGATAATCTTATAGGGATTTTATCCTTGATGATAACACTCTATGCACGTCTTCTTATAGTTATAGTTGTGCTGGATAAACTTTTTGATGGTGCTCCGACCAACGATGTCTATCTTGTGGAGAAAATTGGGGTTGCTAGAAAATACACGCGGAAGCGAATATCAGAGAAAAGATAAAATAATTATGGAACACCGAGATTTAACGTGGAACCCTATTCCGTGAGGAGCGGGATGAAACCACGGGAGAATGTCTCAAAGAGATGATGTATGCATTGCACTTTCTCACTGGATACAGGGGGTGAGGGGTTTCTTTCATAGCCCTCACTGAGTCTCCATATCCCACAACTAGTATATGTGGGACTAAACAACTGGATGTGGTAAATGGATCCTGGAGTGATCCATTTACCCATCTCCTATATAAGTGACACATAACCAAATACTCTAACACCCCCCTCAAGCTGGAGCATGCAATGCTCAACTTGGACAAAAAGAAAGAAATCTCTACTCACAATACAAGACACTACATACAATATCAACTCAACGCGCACAACTATCGGCTGCTGTCGAAGACGTTGCTTCTCATGCCATGCAGGTGAGGAGGAACATTGGGCTGGAGTATGAGTCAAACTGAATCTCCTCATCGGAGAGCATGTGCTCTATAATGCGCCTGTCAGAGTCACTGCTACTGAGAAGAGTCTCCTCGTCGGAGTACTCTGGCCTGCTACAACATGTGGACAACTGCTCCATCTCTGAAAGGACTGAACTGAAAAGCCGTGGAGTACAATCCTCGTTGGAGTCCACAGTCGCTGGAGAATGGAGTATGAAAGTCTTCTCATCGGAGAACTGGGTCTCTCCCATCTGGCTCAGAGAATGGATCTCTATTCTGGAGTCCCTATGAAACCACATGAAAACCCTAGCCCACATGACATAGGGAATGAGATCTCTACTCTGGAGTACCTATAGATCACATGAAAACCCTGACCGAAACACAAAAGATGGGGACCACAAATAATGATGGCAAACATGTGCACATCTAAAAAAAATCACATATATGTGTGTGTCTGAAACTGAAGACTCGGAACCAATCTGAATGTCGAGTCTGAACAATTGTAGAATCTGAAATCTGAATGGTCTGGAATCTGAAATATGGAGAATCTGACAATCTGGTATGCAACTCTACATATACTCCCCCTTTCTCCCATACTGGTTGGAATAACAAACATCGACCAAGTTGGGAGAAGACAAGATAACATAACAGGGAGAACAAAAAAATAATAAACCGATCACAATTTTTGGCTTTTCTTGCAAAATTTTTCCTTGGTTGTTTCCTTCATTTTTTATAGCCATCACACATTTTTAGTAAGTCGTTCCTTTTTTTACAGCTTCCCCCCTTTTTTGTAAAGATTTCTTGCGTACGACTTTTCTTTGTACGTGCCTTTTTAAACAGATTTTTTAAACAGATTTTTTAATGCTGGGCCCGCCTTTTTTTCGGCCATTGCCCCCTCCCCTTCTTTTTTTTTGACACTAGGCCTCCCCTCCCCTTTCCTTCATTCATTTTTTTTTCATTTTTTAATAACATCGGCCCACTTGGGCCCTTACATCACAATCACATGACTTAGGTTCCCATCAGGGGACCCCTCTTGCCGCCGCTTGAGGAGTCACCGATAGGGAGCAGGAGGCGCCACCAATTCTTGGTGGGAGTTCTTGGAGATCTCTCCAGTTTTGCACGTCACCTGAAGCTAAGGGGACCAGAGGAGCTTTACGATTCAGCGCTGCCTGGAGGTTCTACACCTTCGTGCAAGTGCGCTTGGGATGCATGAAGGAGGTGCAGGCACTGCCATCGTCGCCTGTGGTTGAGTGCGCCTGGAGGTTCCGCCTGCTGTTGGACTCCCTATGGAGTTGGAACTCGAGTAGCTTGCCGCTGGAACACGGCGAGAGTCTCCATTGCCTGCCCTTGCGCATCGCCTGCGAGGTGCTGAAGGTGCTTGATTCAAGGCCAAAGGTTGCGCGCCGTCGCTTGGAATAGGGAGGTGCCTTCTGTGAGAGGAGGACCTCCTGGAGACACGCGGGGTAGGATCCTGAAGCGGCTGGAGATGTGGTGCCCTTAGTCGAGGGGCTGCCGTCAGGGGTGTTTCTTGCTGCTGAGATGGGGGTGTGCATCATTGCTGCTTGTTGTTCTATCTAGGGTTCCATCATACGGAACTCTTTCTGCGAGACTATGGACGGAGGACCGTCTGGAGGGCTCCTCGTGGACTTGTTGGAGACAGGGCTCAACATGGAGTCGTCGATCATTGCACCGCTTGGCAGATGTCTTGATTAGGCCGCAAATGGCCTGAAGGTGCCTCGCGACTGGATCTGGATCTGGAGCAAGGCTTGGACTGCGGATCTAGGGTTTCAGAAAATCCCAAAGATCTTGAACCAAAACTTGAACCATATTTGAATACGTAATCTTCAAGAATGAACAACATTACAATCGAATCTCGAAGAAATAAAGAACATGAAAACCTCGAGAATCGAATCCGCTCTGATACCATGTCTGAAAATAGGAATGCATAAGTATATCAGAAATAAAGATAAAGAAATATGAACAACGACATTTTAACGTAGAACCCTATTCTCTAAGGAGCGGGATGAAACCACGGGAGAACGCCTCAAAGGGCTGATTTGTTCATTACAGAGGATGAGGGGCTTCTTATATAGCCCTCACTGAGTCTCCACATCCCACAAAGGCACAACTGGTAGATGTGGGATTAAAAAACTGGATGTGGTAAATGGATCATGGAGTGATCCATTTACCCATCTCCCATATAAGTGACACATAACCAAATACTCCAATAGGGGCCAATGCCTCGTGGGAGGGAGATGATGCATATACTAAGGTTTGGTTTTTTGGTACATTGACGATAGATATCATCAATGATATGCTACATCAGCCCACCATCAAGGCGATGTAGAATATCCTCGCAACTACTTTTCTCAAGCAAGGAATGAAACAAAGATCCTACAGCTACACCCTGACATATTTACCATCAAGCAGAACAGACGGCCCCTTCATTCTCTATACACGCCCATGTGTGGTATGTTTGAGAAACTCCACAGTTTCATCCCCCTCGCATCTACTCCAGAGCAGCAGAAGACATACAGGAATGACACCATGGTTGGTGTATTCCTAGCAGCACTTGACCTAGAGTATGAAATGACCCATTCACAGATACTGGCGGATGTCACTATTCTTTCCATGGAGGAAGCGTTCCGCCGGCTCAACAGGATCACTGTCTCATCTCCTGCTTCTAGTCAGACATTTTCTGCGATGGCGGCCTCCATGGTAGGGAAGGCTTTTCTCAGTTTCATGGTCGTGGACCTCATGGTATTATTAAAAATACCTGCCATTTTTTATAATAGGATGAAAAATAACCTCATCAGTATATAAAATGGTTATGCCCGCACTTCGCAGCGGAGGGAAAAAACCACAAGGAATATACATTTAGGAATATTCCTAAATGTGACATATACGAGAACAATGAAAAGATGCATCAATGTAAATGATGATATAAGAGTTGCTCAGAAAAAAATCGAGTTAATGTGTCATCAATATGTTATGCATTAAACAAAAAAGACACATGAATCCTATGTAACCAATTCATCAAGCGATGCTAGATTCTTTTCATCGCAATCGTTGATTGATTATTATTGTCGGATTATGTTCACACTAGAACTTGAGTATTTAAAACTTAGTGGGCATACAATGCGGTATGCGCTCATGGTCAGATACTCCTTGCAATCTATACACACACATCTTACTAAATAGTTTTTTTTACATTTATGTCCATCTTAACTTCTTCAATATCAGTTATGGCTCTCCTATTTTTGAAAAATTAGTTATGTTCCTACCTTTTTTCAGTTTTATCATTTGTGTCCCTCGGATTAGTTGTCATCCATATACATCTTAAACGGACGTTAATTTTAGGACATAAGGCCTCGTTTGTTATGCTGGAATACAGGGAGGAATGGAATCACCGTTCCTCTATCGGTTCCATTCCTGTATTTGTTAGATCATATTAATGCATGAATAACGATTATGATGGAAACCATATTCCGTCATACATGGGAATAGTCATTCCTAGGTATCTCCTGGGAATAGGGATTCCACTTTTTACAAATGTTAATGGATGTATTCTTCTTCAATATTTTTAAATTATTGTATCATTATTACAAATATATGATTACCGATACGGTATGTGTTTTTTTTTGGATATTTTTTGGATACCGACATGGATATTATTCTTTTTGAACATGGATATATGGACACCAACATGGATACAAATATATGGATGCAAACGGTCAGATAAGTTACAAATATATGCATATATGGATACTAACATGGATATGGGATATTTTTTTTGTAGATACGAATATAGATATGGTTCAATTTTTAAGGATACAGATACAAATATGGTTACAAGATATTCTAGAAGGTATGAGTACATATGTATTAAATAAATCTATTATATGGATAAAATATATTAAAATAAATTTTTTGCATATATAAATACAAACATGGATATGTGTTTCTTATTTTTTACGGATATAGATGTGGATAGGGATATGCGATTTTTTTCTAATATGAATATGAATACAATTTTCATTTTTTTTTGTAAAATATGGATATTGATTATATTCTAGAGGATACATGTACGGATACAGATATGGATTTATTTTTTTTACGAATACAGATATGGATACGAATGAGATTTTTTTTTGCGGGCATGGATATAGACATGGAAATGTACTATTATTTTTTTGTAAATATAGATATGGATATATATATACCATCTTTAGTTTTTTTTAGGATATGGATATGGGTTACATTTTAGATATAGATATGTGTTTTTATTTTTTATGGATAGGGATACCCATAGCAGCTCAACTTTTTATGACTTATGGATACATGTACGATAATAAAACATTCTAGCGGATATTGATATGGGTATGTCAAATATATTAATTGTATTGAAAAAATCAAGTAGTCTCCATTTAAATTTGATTATTAATCCTTATATGAAATATATCAATTATATGAAAAAAATAACTTGGAGGATACATATTATTTTTTTATATAACGAAATATATCAAAAGGAATGTTATTTTCTTTCTATTCTTTCCATTCCACCGTTAATTCCATTCTTGTTTCCATTTCACTATAATTCCTTTCCAACCAAACAAACATGGCCTAAGGGTAATTAGAAAGAAGATAGATATGGCATTTATTAAACCTTCTTTATTCTTTGACTTCCTCCTCCTCCTCCTCCTCATCTTCTGTAAACCCACCTCCAATGCCCCCTCCTCCTTCGGCCTTATTTTTTTCGGTTTTTTAAAGTTATGCTTTTCTTCGATTCTGGAATATTAGTTATGCTCCTTCCTTATTTGCAATATCAGTTGTGTCTCTTTATTCTTCCAAAATTCATAATTCTACCCTTCTGTTAAGGTAGTATTGGGGTATAAGTAATATTATAAAAGGTCATAATTGTATTTTTACAAGAATATGCACTACAAGAAAAAGGTGATACGGCGAGCATTGTATTTCAGATGATGGGCAAGCACATGTGCTCGCCCAAGTCCGGGCGAGCACATGGCCAACTACCATGCTCACTTGTTCCCTCGGCCCTTTGTAATTTGGATATGGTTGATGTTGGCACCTCGGAATTCAAACGAGCGAGCACATTATCTACAGACGTGCTTGTCCATTGTGTTCGTCCTGTAGAATTTCAACTCGACAACACGTGGCGCTATAATTTTGACAGGTAAGAATATTAGCGTCTACGTGGCGTGCACATGATGTGCTCGCCCACGACTGTAAACAGAACGCCTATTGGCATTTCCTTCTCATTCATTTCGACTTCGAGCCCTCAAAATCCTCCCTCTGACGATTTCTCCTCCGTGCTCATTCCTTGCGGTCAAGGGCAGAGTTAGAAAATTTTTATAGGTGGGGCCAAAATATATATGTATGATTCATGTCCAAGTCATAAAAATGAAATGGTCCTATTTGTGTCTGAATCATAGGTCATGTTATGAGGCCAGTTATATGATTGAAAAAGTTAAATAAAAATATAATAAAAAATGATAAATATAGTATACCGCTATGCCAATTATGGAGAGATGGAAAAGTGCAGTTAGCAGCACGATCATTAAAAAAAGATATTATTATGAAAAAAATACAAATGTTATATATATGGGGAAAATGGGGTTGCCTCCTTGGGGACCTAACTTGACTTCCTCGTCCCATTTTTTCTATTATTTTTTTTTGAAAAATGAATCTGAAGAAATTCATCACTATATCCCTATATTATGTCATTCAAGTCTTGTGCAAAATAGAGACTCCTACAGCCTCCATCTAGACAGTTACTTTTAACAGTCGTAGAATTGTTGAAATCAACCTAGTTTGGATGGTGATCGTAGGAGTTTCTGTTTCACACGAAGCTTGAATGATATAATATAGGGATATAGCAATGAAAATCTATGGAAGTATTTTTCAAAAAAAATGGGAAAAATAGGGCCGAGGGAGCCCCATTTTACCCTATATATATCAATGACATGTAACCAACCCTAAAATAAAATGAGATGACATATGATTGGATATCCCACATGGTCATACTCCATCAATCTTCGAAAAATAGTTAAGTTTAGATATCTATACCTATTTCCAATCTCCAATTATAAATAAATCTGGAATTGTGAATACTAAAATACTGATATCAACTAAAATATTTGTATAGTAGTACTAATTTCTAACGACACATAATGTTTGATCATGAATTATATAAGGTAAATACGTAAAATATAGTGTTCATATCCAGATATTAGAACTTTTAAATAACATAAAAATCTTAGTATATAATAAATAATTGTATCGACGAATGGATGATCGATGCAAATGTAGTCACACGAATGCCAATGCGGACTTTGGACTATTAATAGCATCAAATTGTCGATGTGCTGATGATGAAGCTGTGCTGAGTTGCTAACATGTCGGACTGCTCGGACATTGAAATCGCACCAAGTCAGACGTGACAGACTACCGTGAAGGAAGCAAAGTTAGTGGGGATGAGCATTGCCTATAGAATGCGTGCTTGCTATCGTGCTAACATTGCTAGACCAATGATTTTCCATGTGAGGTGATGGAGTACAAGTTTTCATGAACGGTATAGATGAGGTTGGATTGGTTTCAATATGAAATAATATGGCAAGGGGGAGTGGAGGCTGGAAGTTGAATCGTTTCCTGGAAATTTAGAAAAATGAGGGGTATGAATTAGCAATGCAAACAGATATAAATATATCTGTATCCAACCGCTACCGTATCTGTTTTATACGTATTTTGACATCCATATTCGATTTAAAATGTATATGTGAATGGATATCTCTTTGATATCCGTAAACCTCAGTATCTGTACCTGTTTATCCATTTCAAATACAAATATACTTGTAGACTTATTTTTAAGTATATATAATAAAGTTTTATACATTCTTTCACCTATTTGGTATAATTACTATGATATAAAAAGATTTAATACATTTAAATGATGTGCATTTATCCAATACTTGTATATTTAATATAACATGTACAATATTTCTAACATTACTCACACGCGATAAATATTCGTTTTACATCAGTATTTATATTTTAAGGATATAGTAATATAGTTTTTGATATCCGTTAATATCCGTATCCATATCCGTTATGGATATACATCCCGATCGTAAACTATCCAAATCTATGTAAATACCTGCTAACATAAATGTATATTATACTAATATCTTGAAGTCCTCGTATGTAATATGTACATATGAGTGATTCAAGGTATCCGTATATTACATTTATGTTAGCTTTCCTTAATTTGGAGGTCCTGAATTAGGGTGTCTTTAAATATTTGAAAACTGAATTAAGCCCATCTTCACTACATGTATGTTAGTGTTTATATCTGAGCTAGTTTTCGACAATATAACTATGTTCCTCTTCTATATACCAAATTATTCGTAATACAGTTTAACAATTGTTACATTGATAACAATTTTAAAGGCTATTAAGGTTAATTTATGGGGTATATTGAAGGGGTGCGTAGTTATGCTGACAAAATATCTCAGATATAAACTCTAACATGCATGTAGCGATGTAGTCTTAATTCAATTTTTGAGCCTTTAAAAGATGGGTGCAATAGTTAATATTAATAAAAAATATCTTATCTCATAACTTCTGAAACTTATCGTTCATCATTACGACGACGAGCAATAAGGAGTGGATGTATAAATGTGTCCAAGACGGATGCTTATTGGAGTCATTTCAACAGAGTGTAGAGGAGTTTGTGGCATTTTCTTTCACCAACGGTTTTATGGTTGTTGATTCAAACATCACAAATATTTGTCTACATCTCAAGTATCGTTTACTTAAGAAGGTTAAAGATGAAGTTCAATTACATCTTTATAGGCATGATCATGGAGGGTTACTATACATGGTAGAGACACGATGAAATAATATCTCCTCCGATGAATGAATCAAATGATGTTCCTAATGGTGATGGATGTCGCAAGATCTGATTTTATGGATGAAATATTTGATAATGAAGAACTGCATGGAGAGTCTGAAGAATTTTACAAGCTCTTGAAAGATGCTGAAGAACCATTCTAGTCGGGTTGTAAGACATACTCGAAACTCTCGGCAGTTTCGGAACTTTTGACTATGAAAATAGAATACAATATGGAAGACAAGAATTTTGATGCAATGTTGATTATTTTGAAGAAAATATTGCATAAATATCATGAATTAGCCGGCAATTATTATAAATTAAAAAATATTGAGAAATACGTATTTAGCATAGGTGAAAATCGATTGTTGTACAAATCATCATGTTTTGGATTATAGTGAAAATAAAAATTTAACATATTGTCCAGAATGTAACGAGACGAGATTTAAGGACTCGGGTAAAAGTGCAAGTAAAGTTGGATGGAAAGGTTTACATTACTTTCGACTAAAGAGATTATTGTAGAGAAACAATAAATAAGATGTTGTGGCATGCAGATTATACTAAACAAGAGTATATGGAATATCCATCAGATTAAAGAGTTGAAAAATATTGATGGTTGTTTTCCCGTTGTTTGCAATGGAGAAAATGTATTGTTGTATTGGTTTCTGTATAGACGGATTCAACCCACACGGTAGAAGCAAAGACTATTCTTATTGTCCAGTAATGACAGTTCCTTATAATCTACCTCTGTGGTTGTGTAGTAAGTGACAATTTATGTTCTTATCACTCTTAGTACATACACCTTGTCATTTTGAAAAATATATTGACATGTATTTGCATCCTCTTATTGATGAGTTGAAAATTTTATGGATACACTGAGTTGATACATATGATGCCAATAAATGTTAGACATTTAATATGAAAGTGACGTTACTGTGGATGATAAATGACTTTCTAGCATATGGAATGTTGTCTAGATGGAGAACTCATGGACGAAAGAGTTATCCTTATTGTAGGGAGAGTACAAATCTTTCCGACTTTGATATGGCAAGAAACCTTACTTTTTTTACTGTTATAGACTTTTTCTTCCGAAAGAGCATCCGTATAAGAGACAGAAACAAGTATTTAAAAGTAATACTGTCGATTATCGATCATCCAATAATGAATAGAGCTCGAAGAATTTGAAAATTCCATCCTCTGTACCGACGAGCATACTCAACCATTACCAGATTTCAGTGAGACTCATAATTGAATAAATAAGAGCATTTTTTGAGAGTTTCCTTGTTGGAGTACGCTACTGATTCAACATAACATGGATGTTATGCATTGATGAATCTCCATTTCGTCACTTTTATTCTATTATTTTGGCATCAAAACCTAGCTAAATGCATGTAAATATCATTATTTTGTATAAATTAACATTCATCATTTATTCCATTTATCGTATATAAAATATTATTTTTAATGCCAAAATTATAGAAAAAAGAAAACAAAAGAACAATAATAAAATGTCAAAGGTATTTTATGACCTAAACTTCGAGACTAAGTCAAAAATTGACTTGGATGACAAGGAATAAAGTAGGGGGAGATAAGGGCCAATAAATAAACAAAAATTCTATTCTTTTATTCATCAATAATTCATTTTTAGGACTTATTTTATTATTAATCATTTATACCTCAAATAAAGAAACTTTGTACATGAACATGTAAGTAAAAATACATAGAAAAATACAAATTGATTTCACGCAAAATAATACACAATGTACCTTTTATACACAGAATAAAAAGCCAAAACCCAAAGTTCTCATACCCTTATCTTCTCCCTACGAATTCAAAATGCACCAAAATCTCCTTTAATTGTGTATAACTTTTTATTGTCTATTTAATGAAGATGGTTTCATTCAATTTGGAGTTAATATGCCAAAGCTTGATTTAGGACCCCTATTGTACAATATATCTGAATAAAATATTCATTTTATTTATTCTTTATATTTTTGTAATTTTATATTTTTATAAATTTTTAAATATTATTTATAATATATGTACATATTTAAAATAGAATAAAATCACCAAAAAATACATTAAAATAAAATAATATATAAAAATACATAGATGAATATACAATACTTATAGCTATATAATTAATACCCTTATTTATTTAAGTGTACAAATTATATCAAAAAAATATAAAAAATATATTTATGTATGTAAAAATAAGTTATAAATATATAAATTTTATACATAAAATAGTAAATTAGAAAATGCAAGATAAAAATAAAATACACATAATATAGGTAAATATACCTATAAATAAAATCCTAAAAAGTAACTTATAATAAATATACTGATAAGCATAAATAAAATTCATAATAAAATACTACAAAAAATAATTAACATTTTTTATTTTATAACTTAAATTAATAGATTCATTTACTATTTATTAAATATTTAAAAATAATTTCGGGTTAGATTTTTCCTGCTTGGTCCACATGGACCAACTAGGTTGCGTCATCAGTTGACCTTGGTCAACTCCTCTGACTAGCCTTGCAGCCCTGTCAGACCTCGTTTGACCTTTCGCTTTGATTTTTTCAGCTCTCATCTTGCATTCCTTTGGAGATATTCCTTCTCCACGCTTTCTCCTCGGTCTATGCTCTATCACGCCAGATCAAATCCTTGGGGATTGCATCGCTGTACCAAGTCATTTGCCGCGATCCTTTACCCTTGTTCCTTCGCCTGTACGTAAACTTTCTCTCTGCCATTTTGAATTTTTGAATCCCTTTCTGCTTCGTTTTGACTCCTCCTTTCATGCTCCAGATCGAGGTTCGTGGCAAGAGCTCTCTCCAGCTGATTGCAGATTCATTCTATTTTTATAAGTATAATTTTATATAAAATTATAATCAAGCTCATTTATCATCCCCTTATTTCTATCACTACTTGTATATAAAAAATTGTTATTTTCATTTACCCATGAACTTTTTGTTACGAAATCTCACTCGATAATTTAATCTTTTGAGACAAATTTAGAGAGGCATAAATTATTATATTTATTAAAATGTAAAAAATCATGATTAAAAATAATATTTATTGGAAATCCAACCTTAATAATAGATTTAAATTACAAGCTTATCAAAACTGAAAAATTCGTTTTAAAAATATTAACTCTATTTTAAAGTGTCCTTTGAAAATACAATATTGTTTTCATTTTTTTAATGGAATATACGGACATGTTCGATTCAAAAGATGTAAACCTACAACCAATGTATACTTCCATATGTATATGATGATTCTTGCATCGATTGTATTTCACCCAACATCTTAAGTAGCGACTACATGGAATACACATGTTTACTTCAATCACGCCTTCTCTATTAATAATGATGGAATCTGTTAAGTGTCGAGAAATATAAGTCCATTATATTTGCAAATCAAACCACCCAATCTTCCCTTCGTTTTTCCCCCATCACCCTACACCTCTTCTCCTTGACTCGACCTCCTCAATGTCTTCATCGTTATCACCTCCTCCACCAGCACCCTCTCCTCTCCCCCACCTCATCCTTGTTGGGATATGAAAAATGTGATCATCACAATGAAAAGCACATGAAGAAAAGACAAAATATGATGGTGGTCATTTGCCTCTCATGATTTATTACACAAAAAATACTTTATCAGTTTGCAAATATGGTATAATGAGTATAACTCATCTCATCATTTATTACACAAAAACTATGTAATCATTTTGCAAATATGGTATTGACATTGCAGCCATATTTTTTTATAATTAAGTAATATACAACACGTTGCATTAAGGAGATTTTGAAATATATGTATGATTTTTTATCATAATTCAATAATACCAATTTTATGTTATTTATTACAATTATTTGTTAGGTATTATAACTTTTTTTTTATTTTCTACAATTTCGTGTATGTTTATTTATGTATTCCTTTTTTCACTCTATTTTTAGCACAAAGCTTGAAGCAATCTTGCACCTCCTTGTGAACTTTTTTACATGGTTCTTTCTTATTTTTTTTATCTCATGTTATACTTTCTATAACTCCTTCATGATGATCGACTTCATTTTTTCACTACTCTTTTTTTGTTATTCTTTATAGTTTCATGTTACAACCATCTGTGTGAGATGATGATTTGCTTGATTTTCTTACAACACTTTGTTGATGTTTTTATAACTCTTTCGTTATTCCTATCATTTCATGTTATGTTTTTTTGCAAATTCTTCAGAAGATCATAATTAATTTTCTTTATTTGAATTGGAAAATGGATGGTGACATTTAATTGGAAGGATGATTCATTTTTACAACTCTTTGTTATTTCTCAATAGATTATTTTCTCAACTTTGATGTCATTAATTCGAGATAAGGGATTGGATAGACTTAATCACTTTTCAATTATAATTTGAGGAGATAAGGAGAAATTAGTAGTTGACATTTAACCTATATCATTCGATGGAAATATGTCGAAGGGGATTTCATGCGCATCAATTTTCAAATTGGATGTGAACTCATTAGAAAATTCAAATAGATACATGCATACATAGATAACCCAAAAACAAGACCCATAGTCACATACATAAAGGGATATACGTAAAATATAGCTCAATTCTTAGTAGATTAGAAGCCAGCTACATTTAACATTGCTAATAATCTTAACACTCCTCCTCTCTCCCGCACTAAAATCATCATTCCGTACAACCTCCTCCCCCTACATCATTGCTGCTATCATCAACACTATGAGTGATCTCTTATTCTGTCAAGTTATAGCGTGCTTTGATTCTTCATCTTCACCACTTTGAGTGATCTCTTATTTCCTCAATTTCTCCATCGTTACACCTCAGAATCGGTCTGCGCAACAATCACCGGCATAGAGGGGCGGTGGCCAACATGGGAGGAGAACAACTTCCTCTCTAAATTCACCATGATCCATCTTCATATAAAACAACTGTCACAAATCCAGCTTCACATCAAACATCCCTCGCAAACATGTCATCGCCTTGAAGGATCAGAGAAACAACCTCTTAATCTTTTTTCTTTTATCAACAAGACACTTTTAACACCTTGGAGAATAACCCCCCATTAACGTCATCATGACTCATGCCATTTGCCCTTCCCATCTACTCAAAGACACCTCAAACTTGACCTCAAGAATCATCTTCCATGTGCTCACTCAACATTGCCATTGCTCCATATGTGCCCTCTAAAAGGAGAAGCATACCATCAAGTCAAAGCTTCTTCAGCCTTACTCATGCTGGAGGTGGGTGTAATGTCCCGGGCTTAGGTCCCCAGTCCGTTATCGAGGAAAACATGTCCTGACAACTTGTTGAATACATGCCCAGATGGATTCGTTGACAACCACCAAAATGCTTAAGCTCAAGTTGTCACGTTGTAATCCCAACCACTTATAACACACTCTCACACTTTGTAAGCTTTAGATGTGGGACTATGTTTGGGGGTATGGGTGTTACAACCTCTCCCACTTATATTCGCAACGTCCTCTTTGCGACATGGCCCATCACTTATTCCCAATGAAAGTGGCGGCTGCACGTTCCGGGTGACCATTTCCTCCTATCTCTTTGTAGGGTGGCTCTACCTCTCGGGTAGCCAAGGTCAGTCTTTCCTGATCTCATCCACAACGGCTTCGTCTTGGGAGCCAACACCGGATTCATGATCGGATCGAGATGTCAATGATCTGCAAATCATCCGAGTCTCGTACTCGGACTCATCCTCCTCGTCATCCTCCACCTCTTCGTTCGCCTTCTCCACTTCTTGAAGCAGCGTGGCAGATGCATCCTCCTGTTTGTGCTGCGCGCAACAACCACTCGTGGATGTTGCGGCGGTGTTCCTCGAGGGCTTCTGCGTCGTCGTCCGGTTCAGCCCCAACGTTGTCCTCCTCGTCGAAGGCGGAAACGATCTCCGCCTGATGGATGAGACAATGATCTGCACGGAGCTCGCTGCGGTTGTCGGCGAGGCGACGGAGGACGTAGGGTGAGGGGAGAGTTAGATACCGACATCGGCTGCGGATGATGCGAGGTTAGGGGAGCGGGAGATAGAGACGGGGGTAGGGGGCGAAGTGGGAATTTCAACGGTAGTGCCACACCATTTAACTTTTTATCATTGAGATGTCACTTTTACCCTCCATTTGCAATTCGAATTAATGGATTGACGACCTTATAGATTATGTTATAGATAGATAGATTGTTTGTGTATAACTAAATAAATCCCAATATGTGATAGATAGATTGTTTGTGTATAACTAAATAAATCCCAATATGTCTGTTGTGCGAAGGATTGCCCTAAAGTAACCATTCAGAATTGCATTAATGACAACTAAGCGAAGAGACAACTCATGAATAGTCGTCCTTCCTATTAAAAAAAACTATTCGGCAATTCTATTGTAACCCAACATCAACATGTCTTTGCTCAGGAATACTCTTCACTCTTGTCCACTGGGAAGCAAGGGGCCGTTAATATATGTTGCTTTCCGTAAATTATGTCTTATCTGATCGTTAGTCCTTTTGAAAATAAAATTTGAGGAATGTTATTCTACTCGTAACACACTACAGTAACTGCAAATAATTTATTATTCATTATTATATATCATGTAGTGAAATGTACGACATAAATATTATTCATTGTATAATTCTTTGAATTCTCAACAACTATTGTCTTCATTGTTATATTGCTAGCCAAATATTGATTCAAATTCTTGTAGATTAACTTTGTTGTATGATGTGTGTGCATGCATGCAATTGTGTGTGTGTGCATGTTCTATGTATGTATATGTGTGTACATGTCTTTGCTTGTGGTTTGATTGAATTAAAGAATTTTTACAATCATACCCTTTTATATTTTTATATTTACATGTCAACCCTTCCATATTTTGCATGTAAACTCAGATCCCTGGGTAGTCACTCTATCTTGCATCTTAATCCTCGAAATTATTTACTTTACTAATGTAACCATCCATTGGGTTAGTTTAATCAGACTAAAATCTGATGATTGCAAACCTCTTCTTCATCCTACTCCCCCAACAAGTCGCATGTCCTGACCTTGACCCATGCTGCCTACTCCCCATAGAAAGTCCCCTTCCCATGTCACTACTTCCTTCTTGATTATGCTATCTCCCACTGTAACACCCATATCCCCAAACATAGTCACACTTCTAAAACTCACAAAAGTATGAGTGGGTTATAAGTGGAGGGTGATTACTACTTGACAACTTGAGTTTAAGCATTTTGAGTGAATGTCAACGGGTCCGGCCTGGTCCAAACCCAACAAATTGTTAGGGCTAATTTTCCTCGATAACGGATCGGGGATCTAAGCTTGAGATATTACAAATTATATCAGAGTCAATTTCCCTCTAATAGTGGAAATGGCTATCCGAAAGGTGGAACCACCCCTACAAAGAGATAGGAGGAAATGACTACTCGGAGCGTACAACCGTCACTGTCACTGGGAATAAGTGATGAGCAATGTCGCAATGAGTATGTTACAAATATAAGTGGGAGAGGTTGTAACACCCATACCCCCAAACATAGTCCCACATCTAAAACTCACAAAGTGTGAGAGTGGGTTATAAGTGGTGGGGATTACTATTTGCAACTTGGGTTAAAACATTTTGGGTGGTTGTCAACGGGTCCAATTGCCTGAGTCCAACAAGTTGTCAAAGCCAATTCTCGTCGATAACAGATCAGGGACCTAAGCTCGGGATGTTATAAATGGTATCAGAACCAATTTCCCTGATAAATGAAGAAACAAACAACATAAATGTCATCTCCATAGGTTGTAAATTAAGCGATCTAGCAAATCTACCGGATATAAACGAATGAGAAGCTCCATGATCATAAAGCACTCTAGCCATAAAACCTGAGACAAGAAGTGTACCTTATGCAACTTGACTGGGATCCTATGACTGATCAACTGTGGTGGAGTATTCTCATCCCATGATCTTCTTTTCCGGATCTGCATTCTTTTTCCTATCATCTGCCTGCTGCATCTTTGGGCTATCGCAGATGAAGTGATCCTTCTGCCCACATTTCAAACAAGCTCCAGTTATCTTGTTGCTTTCGCCTCGATGGCTTCTCGTGCAATGAGGGAAAACATGAATACCCGATCTATCAATAGGTTTGACTCTAGTCTCTTCCTTGCCCTGGTAACCAGTATCTTCTTGTCAGGGCTTTTAAAGGTATCATGATGATTACCGAGGCTTCCACTCCCCTTGCCACGTCTTTTCAGCTAAGTTTGGGTCAACTGATTTGCTCTGTCAATAGCTACCACCGCATCCCCTGCATCATCAAGTGTCTTAGGCTTGCTCCCTAAGATTTTAGCTCGCAGTCCAATCCTGAATCCCATCACATATTTCTTTGCTCTTTCTAATTCAGTTTCGTGAATTCCTTTATCGTACTTCTCATGATGATAGAACTGAGCAGTGTATGCCTCAACGCTCAGTTCATTCTGCTGTAGATCAACGAATTCCTACCTCTTCTTGATCCTTGCAGCAATAGGAATGAAGTGATCATAGAAATGCTTCACAAAATCCTTCCATGTCACACCTTGGTCTTCCTTGAAATGCACACCTCTGCAGGTCTCCCACCAATCCTTTGCTTGATCTCGCAGCCTGAACATAGCAAATGTCACCTTCTCCTCAAGACAATCCAAAGCGTTAAATTCCAACTCGATCTCCTTGGGCCAATGCTTTGCCTTCTCCGATTATGGTTCCCCACTATAAATAGGTGGGTCATGTTGCAGAAACTTCCTCAATGTAAGACCCTCCACCTTCGCATTCTCATAAAGTTGCAAACTTGATCTCTTTCTTCACGAGCTGCTTCTCTTTCCATTCGAGCACGTTCTCGCTCCTCCCGGAGCCATTGTCCCATCTCAGTCATAAAATGTAGCTGTTATTGTTGGGGATTCTCGATATCACCTTCCCCAGGAACAAGGTCACGTCTAGTTGCCATCTAAAATCACGAGAGAAGATCGAGATTCATGTATCGATGTATATGTACATCAACTAAATAGGAAATCCTAGTTGTACCTAAGAGAACTTCGGCTCTGATACCACTTGTAACGTCCCGAATCCGTGTAACCAGCGGAAGCATAATTAACGGCATGCCACATCGGATCCGAGGGTTATGCATGCACATCAAATCCATAATTTAGAAGATGGTCAAAAATGAAGTAAACAAAAGGAATCATTTACTGATTAGCTTGACATAATCGAGGACAAATGTCACATCCCTTCGTAGACCTCATTAACAAAAGAGAACTAAATAGAATAGAACAATTCATAATGTTTCTTGGGTGCATCTAAAAATAAGACATCAAAAAGAAAAATAAGCACTACCAAGAGAAAATGTTTAATCTTCCGTCAGCCACTCAACTGCATCAATACGCTACTCCTCCGAGGAACCTGCGGCAGAGCAAACCACATGAGTTAAAAAAATACTCGTAAGCCAAAGAACTTAGCATGCTTTAAGAAAGATACCAAAATTGAGAATGTCTTGATAAAATTAATAAGAAGTATTGTGATATGGTTATATTCACATACTTATAAGGTCTTCATACATTCTCAATAATGACACTCTATAGTTGCATGCATGTACTTATACTCACTCTTATAGTTAAGATGGTCCATTACTACCTGTCGCTGGCACTAGCGGCTTTCAGTTGCACATTTGATCATACATTAAACACATCATGATGAACGTTGAGTCAATATGTGGACTTTCCACTAGGTTCTACTGAACCTGACACCCCAGGTAGGTGTTGCCCTTTAGACTATTGATGTCCATATCAGACTCGGTAATAAGACTCTAGGGGTGACTCCCACCACGAGGCGTAGCACTTAGCTCCGCTTACCGTTATTGTGCCATTGTTATAAAGTTCCACGCATTCGTATGTATACTCGAAATTAGACGCTAGTGATCTCCACAGATCGCACGTTTTCTATTTAGAATGCACAACTGAAGTGATTCGTCCAAAAGTTTTTCATAATAGAAAAGTATGGTTGCAACATCACACGAGTTTTATAAGACAAATCTACTTTTCTACAGCAATTATTTTCTTCGTAATAAATTAAATTAGCATTCTTCTACATAGGTTCTTTTGATTCGTAAACGGTCATATACAAGATAGATATGCTAAGAATGTAAAAGAAAGTCATTTGATTTAGTCAATTAAATATTGGCAAGTTCACTATCTATGTGTTGATATTGTTCATTCTCACGTATTAGATTTCCATATAGAATTGAATTGAGACATATGTGCAAACGTAAATCATATGAGTATAAAGGTTTACAGAATCTAATTGTTAGTATTATAAAAAAAGACTCAAAATGATATGATCATCTCGTTCCTTGTATAATTGAAAAGATTTACCCTTCAAGAGAAAAATGAAATGTAAGATACAGTGAATTGGCAAATACATGTGGATTAGAGCCGAATAATGTGGTAGACATATTTCTCATATTACAAATAAGGCCTGCTAATTGGGGGTCATCAAGCAATAATGTATCACCTTTTTTTCATAGTTGTGATATACATATACATACATACATATATATATATATATATATATATAAACACATTTCCTCTTAATATGACTTCCTAAAATGTGACATATGTAATAACGCAAACTAATCATCATGCAAAAGGTCATTAGCGTCCTCCATATCTTGCAGTCTTAGGTTTGAATTATCCCTAGGTAATATACGTATCTAGAATCAATAACGTTATGAGCAAGTGATGGGTATATCATTTCAATGATTCGTACGAACGTGTAACAATAGGTGGATATGTCATAAATCTAATTCATTATGGATCCCAAAGTAAAAGACTTGTCGAGCTTTCACACGAGATATCACACAGATTAACAATCGTGGGTATAAGCATATTAACAATCTAAGGATCCAAGGTTGGGAAAACAAGAGTCTCAATCATTACATAGAATATATACACAGAGAGATCCAAGATGGATAAAAAACGGGAGCAGTACATGAAAGAACACATACCTGTCAATGCGTTGCTCTAAAAAATCCTATGTAGCGGCGACTCAGCCCCTTACTTGCTCGAATCCCTCCATCTCTAACCTTGTCAGAGGATCTAATCCCTTGTCGTTAGCTCTCTAAAACCATAACATGGGTGAGGTAAGTTTTGGTAGCAAAGGTTGGAGGCATAGTGGAGAAGTCATTACTTTAATTCCTTGATCTTAGTGGTGATGGCGACTATTTTTAGAGTCGGTTAGGGAGCACCCACCATGCCTCTCGCGATTGACACAGTTGTCGAGTGAGTAGAGAGTCAAAAATCCCTCCCCCCCCGTCTTCTTGCAATCGTTCTCTCCTTTTAATTTTTTTATTTTTTCCCCATTAACCATAATTTAACTAACCCATGATAATATGTAATATTATTTAGTATTAATGAGGTTATTACAATCTACCCAACTAAAAAGAATTTTGTCCTGAAATTATTAGTCTAAGAACTTACCAAAAAGTTTGAGATATTTGGCTCGCATTTTCTCTTCCAACTCCTTGGTAGCCTCCTCACGTTTATGGTGTTTCCACGAGACCTTGACCATTGGGATCACCCGACGTCGTAATTGATTTTCCTTTCGATCGACGATCGTTATTGATTCTTCTACATAAGATAGATCTACTTGCACTTCAGGAACCTCATGCTCAATCACATACGAGGGATCAACTACATACTTCCTTAGCATCAAAACATAAAAACATATTGTATATATCCTTGAATTGTGGAGGGAGATCGACCTGAGAAGCAATCTCAACAATTCTCTTGGTGATTATAAAAGGGCCTATATATCTTGGATTCAACTTTCCACTTCTACCAAATCGAACGACGCCACGCATAAAAGAGACCTTGATAGAAACTTAGTCAACCACTTCAAATTTAAGATCGCGCCTTCGACGATCAACGTAGCTTTTCTGCCTACTTTGAGCAGCTAACAACCTCCTCTTGATAATATCAATTTTCTTTGTAGTATCCTGGATAATCTCTGGTCCTAGGATTTTTCCTTTGCCAATCCATTCCTAAAATGGCATCATAATCTGTCATTTCTAGGAGGACTAGATTTGCAACTAATTGTTTATCCTCAATCTCAATTGACACCTCATGCAAGGACCCGCAAGTGGGGGAGGTTGTAACACCCATACCCCAAAACATATTCACACATATAAAACTCACAAAAGTGTGAGAGTGGATTATAAGTGGTGGGAATTACTACTTGACAACTTGAGTTTAAGCATTTTGGGTGGTTGTCAACGGGTCCAGTCGGGTCCGAACTCAACAAGTTGTCATGACCAGTTTTCCTCAATAACGAATCGGGGATCTAAGCCTGGGATATTACAGATGGTATAAGAGCCCATTTCCCTCTAATAGTGGAAAGGCATACCAGAGAGGTGGAGCCACCCTACAAAGAGATAGGAGGAAATGGCCACCCGGAGCGTGCAACCGTCACTTTCATTGGGAATAAGTGATGGGCCATGTCACAACGAGGACGTTGCAAATATAAGTGGGGGAGGTTGTAACACCCACACCCCAAACATTGTCCCACATATAAAGCTCACAAAGTGTGAGAGTGTTATAAGTGGCGAGGATTACTACTTGACAACTTGGGCTTAAGCATTTTTGGTGGTTGTCAACGAATCCATCTAGGCCTGTATTTAACAAGTTGTCAGGACATGTTTTCCTCGATAACGGACCGAGGACCTAAGCTCGGGATGTTACAACCACCTCCAGCATGAGCAAGGCTGAAGGAGCTTTGACTTGATGGTATGCTTCTCCTTTTAGAGGGCACATATGGAGCAATGGCAATGCTGAGTGAGCACATGGAAGATTATTCTTGAGGTCAAGTTTGAGGTGTCCTTGAGTAGATGGGAAGGGCAAATGGCATGAGCCATGATGACGTTAATAGGGGGTTATTCTCCAAGGTGTTAAAAGTGTCTTGTTGATATGGAAGTCCGTATCGATATCGATATCGTTTCGGTCCGCCCGGAAATGGATATATCGGGATATATCGACGATATATCGACGATATCGGTGGAAATGTCGAAAATGGCGCAAAAAAGCCATTTTTTGGTCATTTTTTCAGATATTAAGGTCATCCAAGATATTAAAACAACAAATAACGTACAAATACACACTTATATCACACATATCGATCCATTTATAGACCATATATCGCACATATCGGTATCGAACATATCGAACATATCGATATTAGTATTGATTCTTGACTTATGAATATTGGAGATGGATTTCATTCAAGTTCTTATAACATGAAATAATACAAATATACACCTAGAAAATACATATAGATCATTTATGAGGACTATGATCCTTATAGTACACATATCGGTCATATCGAACATATCGCCGATATTGTTAGTTGTTGACATACTATATATATTGAAAATGGAGTTCATCCAAGTACTTTGATCACTAAATAATTTACAAATGTACTCTTACTCTCTTAGATAACACATATCGATCATCTATGAACCTTATATCGTATATATCGATACGGTTGTACCGTTAGCTGTTGACCTATATATATATATATTGAAAATGGAGTTTATCCAAGTTCTTAGATCACTAAATAACTTATAAATATACACTTAGATCACACATATCGATCATCTATAAAGCTTATATTGCATATGTCGATAATTTCGAACATATCGATATTAATGTTGATTCGTGACTTATAGATTTTTTTGAAGAATTGACTTTTATAGATATAGGAAATGGATGAAGAACCATTGTATGCACTCTCCTATCGCACCATACCCTACCAGTACGGGGGTCTCGCTAGATTATTTCAAGGCCTTAAATGTCGGTTTCAGTCACCATTTCGGTACCGACCAAAACAGAATTTCGATGGAATTTCGGTGGAATTTCGATTGAAATTTCGGTCATTTCGGTCATTTTTTGTACTAGGACCCCCATATTTCGGTCATTTCGGTCATTTCGGTCGAATTTCGATTTCGACTGGATATCGATATTCGACAGAAATTCGACCGAATTTCGCTGAAATTTGAGGCCATGGATTATTTTAATACTAGGTGTAGCTAGATAGGTAGTAGAATCAAGCTTGCATGAATAATAACATTCATATATAGGGATTTCGGCGAAATATCGACGATATCGGTCGATATCTTGTATTTTTTGTACTGAATCCATTCATTTCTGACCGATATGAGCTGATACGGCGATATACAGTGTTGCAGAAGACGGTATTCGGTATTCAGTCGGAGGGGTCATTGAATAGAGAATAATCGGTATTCGGGCGACTATTCAGAATTATTCGGTTTTGTATTTTTTAATATAAAAATTATTTATAATACATATATTCTTATATTTTTATACATATATGGTCATTATTTAACATGAATCCAAGATAAAAGTACCAATCAATATAATAGACATATAGAATTGGACATTTGTGACGATACCGTGGTAAAATGTAACCCATAAAAATTGGAAATATAAAATAAAAAAATAAAAAAATGAAGAGTCAAACTCCAGTCGGCCTCATAGTCGGGCCAGTCGGCTTGATTAGTCGGCGGATTATTCGGTCGGACCGACTATTGCCCGACTGGAGGTCTGTTCAGTCGAGTACCCCACCGCACCTCATAGTCGGACCGACTATTCGGGATAGCCGGTCGACTATTGCAACACTGGCGATATATCCCCGATATATCGGCGATATATCGCCGATATCCCTGTAAAAAGATATACACTCCGATTTCGATACCCCCAACCTCTCGATACCGATATATCGGCGATATATCGCCGATAGGGCCTTCCATGCTTGTTGATCAAAGAAAAAAGATTAGGAGATTGTTTCTTTGATCCTTCGAGGCGATGACATGTTTGCGAGGGTTGTTTGATGTGAAGCTGGATTTGTGACGGTTGTTTTATATGAAGATGTATCATGGTGAATTTGGAGAGGATGTTCTCCTCCCTTGTTGGCCACCGCCCCTCTATGCTAGTGATTGTTGCGTAGACCGATTCTGAGGTGCAACGATGGAGAAATTGTGGAAATAAGAGATCACTCATAGTGACGAAGAATCGAAGCACGCTATAACTTGACAAAATGAGGGAGGGCACGGGAGGCGGCAACATTGATGGAAGTTGGAAGGAAAAGAGAGGGCGGAGGAGTTGTTGATGATAGTAGCAATGATGTAGGGGGGGGGAGGTTGTACGGAATGATGGAGGATTTTAGTGCGGGAGAGAGGAGTGTTAGGATTATTAGGAATGTTAAATGTAGCCGGCTTCTAATCTACTAAGAATTGAGCTATATTTTACGTATATCCCTTTATGTATGTGACTATGGTTCTTATTTTTTGGCTATCTATGTATGCATGTATTTATTTGAATTTTCTAATGAGTTCACACTCTATTTGAAAATTGATGCGTACAAAATCCCCTTCGTCATATTTCCATCGAATGATATAGATTAAATGTCAACTACTCATTTCTCCTCATCTCCTCAAATTATAATTGAAAAGTGATTAAGTCTATCCAATCCCTTATCTCAAATTAATGACATCAAAGTTGATTCTTCCAATTTCCAATTCAAAGAAAGAAAACTAATTATAATCTTGTGAATAATTTGCAAAAAACATAACATGAAACGATAGTAATAACGAAAGAGTTATAAAAACATCAACAAAGTGTTGTAAGAAAATCAAGGAAATCATCATCTCACACAGATGGTTGTAAGATGAAATTATAAAGAATAACAAAAAAAAAAGAATTGTGAAAAAATGAAGTCGATCATCATGAAGGAGTTACGGAAAGTATAACATGAGCTATAAAAAATAAGAAAGAACCACGTAAAAAAGTCCACAAGGAGTTACAAGATTGCTTCAAGCTTTGTGCTAAAATCAGAGTGAAAAAAGGAATACAGAAATAAGCATACATGAAATTGTAGAAAATAAAAAACAAAGCTATAATACCTAACAAATAATTGTAATAAATAACATAAAATTGGTATTATTGAATTATGATAAAAAAGCATACATATATTTCAAAATCTTTTTAATGCAACGTGTTGTATATTATTTAATTATAAAAATGTAAATATGGCAGCAATGTCAATACCATTATTGCAAAATAATTATATAGTTTTTGTGTAATAAATGATGAAATGAATACATAGATAGTTATACTCATTATACCATATTTGCAAAATGATTAACTAGTTTTGTGTAATAAATCATGAGAGGTAAATGACCACCATCATATTTTGTCTTTTCTTTATGTACTTTTCATTATGATGATCACACTTTTCATAGGTGGGAGAGAAGAGAGGGTGCTGGTGGAAGAGGTGATAACGATGATGACATTTAGGCGGTTAAGTTAAGGAGAAGAGGTGTAAGGTGATGGGGGGAGAAAGTCGGGAAGATTGGGTGGTTTGATTTTTGGACTTATATTTCTCGACACTTAACAGATTCTATCATTGGTAATAGAGAAGGCGCGATTGATGTAAATATATGTGTATGGCATGTAGTCGCTATTTAAGACGTTGGGTGAAATACAATCGATGCAAGAATCATCGTATAAATATGGAAGTATACATTGGTTGTAGGTTTAAATCTTTTAAATCGAACATGTCTGTATATTCCATTCGAAAAATGAAAACAGTATTATATTTTCAAATGATACTATAAAGTAGAGTTAATATTTTTAAAATGAATTTTTTTCATTTTTGATACGCTTTTAAATCTATTATTAAGGTTAGATTTCCAATAAATATTATTTTTAAAGATTTTTTACATTGTGATAAAAATATAATAATTTATTCCTCTCTAAATTTGTGTCAAAAGTTTTAATTATCGAGTGAAATTTTGTAAGAAAAAGTTCATGGGTAAAAGGAAATAACAATTTTTTATCTACAAGGTGTGATAGTAATCAGGGGATGATAAATGAGCCCGATTATAATTTTACATAAAATTATACTTATAATTTCATATTTTGGAAGTGATTAGGTAAAATATATAAAAGAAGTTAAAATTGGGGAAGGTGAGATTGAATCCTGGTCTATAAAATAAAAAATCAACTACTCTAGTTGATCGTCAATTGATTTTAAAATTTTTTTCTTATTACATTATATATTGTAAAATTAAGCATGGGTCATATTAAAACCTTATAACATTACACAAATAAAATTGAATAATTAAGGAGGGGTCATGATCCATCCATCATATATATCGGTTTCGCCCATGTTAGTGTGGTAAGATAAGCATCCCTACATGCTATAGCTAGCAATGTGTCTTCAATGATTATAAGCATATATCTATGTTTAAAATATGTGTATTATAATATCATATTTTTCGAATGCACGTTCGTGCTTTGATAACGATAACTGCGATGCACGTTGTAGAGATATTGACCTCAATGTTTCCTATCAAACGTGCAATGCCTAATCGTAGATATCAACTTTTCCAATATATTCAATATATGCAATACATGGTGCAAATTTTAACTTTTTTTTGAAATAAAATAAATTGCGTGAATTGAACTAATATTTGTATAAGTAATCGTAAGATTATCATTTTTCATCTGAAAGAGTGAGATAAGTTCTTTCATCCCAAAAAATGGACTAGAGGATAAGTATCCTGTTATGCAAGACTTCTTAATAAAGCCAAGTCCAAACTACATCTTTTAAATAATTTACGCAACGAACCTCATAAAAATTCCATGTTCCATCATGCCTTGCAATAGTTAAAATATCAGGGCTTAAGATGTACATGACCCGTGTAACGATTCACCTTATACAAACAAGGGCTTGTGCGGCAATCGAACTCTCTGTATTCCGCTGATCGGAAAGGGTTTCCCCCAACGCCGATCGAGGCGAGATTTTCTTATTCTTATTCAGATCAGATCTATGAGTTTTTCTTGTTCGATGCAGGGCATTGGATTTACGTTAGTAGATCCGTCTTTGATCTTGTGAATCTATATAACTCGATTCATCTTGATGCTAATTTGTGATTGATCTTGCTTCGAATCTGTTCAAGTATTAGAAAATTAACTGAATTGATTGGTTAGGAGGATATAAGTCTCAGGTGTTCAGATTTGAGGAAAATTGTTCCTTTTTCTCCTAGTGTGAAATGTTCTGCAGTGTTTATATCTTGTATGGACCACTAAGTTTTTAAATTGGGGCCATTTGATTGACCTCTTCTGTGATTTGATTGCTGATTAGATATTTCTTTGATGGAGTCTTTCATTTATCAAAATACAATTTCTAGGATTTTATAGCGAGAAATGATGTAATTCTAGCTTGAGATGTTCATTTATGTCTTGAAAAATGAACCTGCAATATAATTACCGATCAGGTATATTCCATGTTTAATCAACACCGTATGAAGAGTTGCTCTGTTTTAGTGAGAGTTATGCTGAGGTTCTTTTTAATATTGCTGGTCCGGATTGTTTTATTTAAAATTTTGAAACCTTGCTCTTATTCTATGTACTTTGTATATCAGATCACAATGGTTCTCTACCACGAAGTAAAATCTTCCCGTGTCTTAATGATTCTGAGGGTTGGCTATTACTTTTGGATTTTACATGATTTATTTTTTTTTAAAAGGCTTTGTTGTAGTCATGACTTATTTTTTTCAAAAAGCTTTGTTGTTGTTGCAGTCTTCAAAGAGATCCTGCAATTACTATGATCATCTCTCTGATAACTTTGGTAGAGGGAGGTAGGTAGGAAGGTCGGGAAGTAGGGAGAGCCGCTTAGTTTTGGTGGTAATGAGTCCTATAAATAGCAAGGGGGCCTTCATTGCAAACTATCTTTGTAAAGAAATAGCTGATTACTCCATCAGGTGATATGCAATGCTTCAGCTTGGTTGGGGGGAAGCCTAGGACTATTTGATGAATCTTAGGTTACTTGGTTGATTTTTCCGATCATGGATGATGCCCCTCAGAGCGTGTGATTTCTGATTTCAATTAATTCTTTGGAGAGTTTAAGATTTGGTTGTGAAATAAGAATTGACTGCTCTTAGCGCTTCTGCAGGAAGGATGAAGACCTCCTGCACTCAGAAGTAAATTATGATGTCAGTCTTTATTTAGGCAATCTATGTCAAGGTGAAGCAGCATACAACAGTTTTGCCCAACTTGGATTATGATTATGAAGCATTTAGTGGATGAATGTTCTCGAGATGTATAACTTTTTGGCGAAATGTTTCTGATGCTAATAGATGATTGTGTAATTACTAAGTTGTTCTTATTGAGATGTGAGACGAAGGAGGTGGACCACGTTTTAAAATACATTTTATTATACGTGGTTTGTTTCTTGTGAGCATTGTGATGCCTTCGAATATGAATAAATGATTTTTGTTTCATCGATACAAATCTGTTTACAAATTGTGATCTTCATAAGAGTTGTCCTGATAGAAATAAGGTCTCTTTTTAGAAAGGAACATTCATTTTGACATTGTTGTTTTGTATGGATTCCGTCTCATTTTCTTTTCAAAAAACAAGGAATTGGAACTATTTTGCAGATATCTTGGAAATTATTTTAATTGCCGCAATTATTGAATGCCTAATAGGACAAAAAAGAAATATATAAGAAAGGGATTTTATCACTTGTGCCCCTCCGAGATGTTGCAATATCAGTTATGCCCCTATCTTTTTGGTAATATCAGTTGTGCCCCTCAAAAGTTTCTCCGTCATCAGTTGTGCCCTTCCGTCAGGTTGACCGTCAATGAATTGACTTAACCATGGTTTTTTCAAACCTTGGTGCATTTAAGAGGGGTATTATTGTCCAAGGGCCTCTTCTTCCTCCTCCAACCTCCTCCTCCTCCCTCTCCGGCCCGAGCTCCGCCCCGAGCTCCCCTCCCCTCCCCGACGCCGCCCCGAGCTCCCCTCCCCTCCCCGGCGACACCCCGCAGCCCCTACCCTCCCCGGCGCCGCACCTCCTCCCCCCCGCACCTCCTTCCAGCCCGCCGCCCCCTCCCCTCCCCGGCGCCGCCCCCTCCCCTCCCCTCCCCGACACCGCCCCCTGTGCCCCCTCCCCTCCTAAGCGACGAGCTCCGACTCCTTGTGGGTCTTATCTCTACTCTCTAAGCGACGAGCTCCGACTCCTTGTGGGTCTCGATGACGACGTCGCCCGTGGGGTAGGCGTGGCAGGTGAGCACCCACCCAGCCTCGATCTGGTCGTCGTCGAGGAAGCTCTGGTCGGATTGGTCCACGCTTCCGGACGTAACCTTCCCGGCGCAGGTAGAGCAGGATCCAGCACGACATGAGTAGGGCAGATCGATGCCCTCCTCCTCGGCCTGGTCGAGGATGTAGGCATCGTCAGGGCACTGGAACTCCACGGTGCCGGTGGGGGTGACGAGCTTGACGTTGTAGGTGGCCATGGCGGTGATCCTGCCGCGGCCGGGCTTCAGACCGAAGGCGACGCTGGCGTTGCCGGCAAGAGAAGGGAGGGGCCTCGCCGGCCTGGCAAAGGGGGTGGTGACGGTGGTACTGGAGATGGGAGGGGGCGGCGGGCTGGAAGGAGGTGCGGGGGGAGGAGGTGCGGCGCCGGGGAGGGTAGGGGCTGCGGGGATCTCGGGGCGGAGAGGGAGGAGGGGAAGGTCGGAGGAGGAGGAAGAAGATGGGAAGAGGAGGAAGAAGAAGAGGTTGGGGAAGAGGAGGATGAAATGACCATATAACCTTTTAAAAAAAAATAATTCCTCTTATGTCCTCAAAGTTAACGTCCGTTTGCACTGTAGATGGACGGTCACTAACCCGAGGGGCACAAGTGATAAAATAGCAAGTTTTGAGGGGCACAACTGATATTACCAAAAAGATAGGGGCATAACTGATATTGCAACATCTCGGAGGGGCACAAGTGATAAAATCCCTATAAGAAAATAGAGGATATTTTGCCATAACCTCTAAGTTACATGTTGACGTGGTATTGGAATATAAGATGGGGTCAAATTTTCACAAGCATTACTAGAGGAGTGCTTTGACTTTGATACATTTTATGAACAAACATTGATTGGTGTTTTGAAGGGAATATATGGTCGTGGACTGAATGGAGTATAACCAAATTTTGATTTGGTGGAGCGTGGTTTAAAGACTGCATACTCAGTTAAACTTGTGCAATATGGTAGAAAAGCATTTTCAACAGGGTTCCAAAGAGATCGGAGACCTTTGGATTAAGGAGTTGCATCATTGTTCGTATAGGTTTCAGCTTTGTTTGCATTCTACTATTCTCTAGTGTATGTGACGACAGACTGATTTACGAGTGAAAAAAAGTCATGCAGCTACTTTGATCTTTGACTCTGTAGAAGATAATCCATAAGGGTCAGAAGGAGTGCCCCTTTTCTCTTCTCTATACGAAAGAAAGCATTTGAGATATGTATTTTTGATAATCGCGAGGAGGAATGAAAGAGATTGCCTCTAATATAATAAAGAACGTGAAAAAATGCTAACGGTTATAATAGTATAGTGAGTTGCTGAGTGCTACACTAGAGTGAGTTGAAGGGTGAGGCAAATAGATCAAAAAATGTAGGGGAAAAGAATGCGTAGCGCGAGACTGAAAAGCGAAGTAGCGTATCAAGAGCTTCTTTTTATTCAAAGGAAAGTCTATTTCATTCTAATACTTGATGACCGTGCTCTTGATGCACCGTTACAATTTACTTATGTATGGGCTGAGAGAGGAAGTTCGGGCCATGCTAAGCCAATTGCGTACGGAGAGAGAGGAATTCAGATCTAGGGATTTAATTAAAGTAGCTTAACAAGTAGCATTGAAGGCCTAGAATGTCACATGATTTAACTCTTTGGGATGTTGCTGATTTTGATTTGTACACCTGATCTCTGGTTCTCATTGGACAGTTTGGTGTAAGATTCTATTGATCATTTGATGAGCTGCTATATATTTCGTAACTACAATAGCATCAACAATACATATAACTATACATCTTTAAAAAACTATTATGTTTCTGTTATATATTGTAGCTGCATTAGCAACAAGAGTCCATATGACCATACCGCCTTCCAAAAAACAAAATTTACCAACATGAGGACTTTTCGGACTTAGCCAAACCCATATGCCCGCATCCAACTACCAAAATTGGTAAAGTTTTGTTTTTTGGAAGGCGATATGGTCATATGGATTCTTACTGCTAATGCAGCTACAATATATAACAGAAACATAATAGTTTTTTAAAGCTGTATAGTCATATGTGTTGTTGATGCTATTGTAGTTACAGAATGTATATCAGCTCATCAAATGATCACTAAAATCTCACACCAAACTGTCCAATGAGAACCCGAGATCAGGTGTACAAATCAAAATCAGCAGCATTCCAAAGAGTTAAATCATGTGACATTTTAGGCCTTCAATGCTACTTGTCAAGCTACTTTAATGAAATCCCTAGATCTGAATTCCTCTCTCTCCGTACGCAATTGGCTTAGCATGGTCCGAACTTCTTCTCTCAGCCCATACATAAGTAAAACTATAACAGTGCATCAAAAGCACAGTCATCAAGTATTAGAATGAAATAGACTTTCCTCTGAATAAAAAGAAGCCTTTGATGCGCTCTTTTGCTTTTCTCTCTCGCTCTACGCATTCTTTTTCCCCACATTTTTTGATCTATTTGCCTCACCCTGCAACTCCCTCTAGTGTAGCACTCAGCAACTTACTATATTATTAGAACTGTTAGCATTTTTTGACGTTCTTTATTATATTAGAGGCAATCCCTTTCATTTCTCCTCGCGATTATCAAGAATACATATCTCAAATGCTTTCTTTCGTATAGAGAAGAGAAAAGGGGCACTCTCTTCGACCCTTATGGATTATCTTCTACAGAGGCAAGGATCAAAGTAGCTGCATGACTTTTTTTCACTCGTAAATCAGTCTGTCATCACATACACTAGAAAATAGTAGAATGCAAATAAGCTGAAACCTTTAGGGCCTGTTTGGTTGCAGGGTTGGGCAGGGTTGGCCCAACCCTAGTTACTATTCACAAGGGTACTTTCTCCTCACAGATTACTATTCACCCATCCCAACCCAGCCCAACCCAACTCAGTCCAACCCAGCAACCAAACAGACCCTTAGGAACAATCATGCAACTCCTTAATCCAAAGGTCTCCGATCTCTTTGGAACCCTGTTGAAAGTGCTTTTCTACCATATTGCACAAGTTTGACTGTGTTTGCAGTCTTTAAACCACGCTCCATCAAACCAAAATTTGGTTATACTCCATTCAGTCCACGACCATATATTCCCTTCAAAGCACCAATTAATGTTTGTTCATAAAATGTATCAAAGTCAAAGCACTCCTCTAGTGATGCTTGTGAAAATTTGACCCTATTCTACATTTCAATACCACGTCAGCATGTAACTTAGAGGTTATGGCAAAATGTCCTCAATTTATTCTATATTTCTTTTTTTGTCCTTTTAGGCATTCAATTATTGCTGCAATTATATTAATTTCCAAGATATCTGTAAAATAATTCTAATTCCTTGTTTTTTGAAAAGAAGATGAGACGGAATCCATACAAAACAACAATGTCAAAATGAATGTTCCTTTCTAAAAAGAGACCTTATTTCCATCAGGACAGCTCTTATGAAGATCACAATTTGTAAACAGATTTGTATGGATGGAATAAAATTCATTCTGTTCACATTCGAATGCATCACAATGCTCACAAGAAACAAAACCACGTATAATAAAATGTATTTTAAAACGTAGTCCACCTCCTTCGTCTCACATCCCAATAGGAACAACTTAGTAATCAAACAATCATCTATGAGCATCAGAAACATTTCGCCAAAAAGGTATACATCTCGAGGAACATTCATCCTCCAAATGCTCCACAATCATAATCAAGTTGGGAAAAACTGTTGTATGCTGCTTCACCTTGACATAGATTGCCTAAATAAAGACTTACGTCATAATTTACTTCTGAGTATAGGAGGTCTTCATCCTTCCAGCAGAAGCGCTAAGACCAGTCAATTCTTATTTCACAATCAAATCTTAAACTCTCCAAGGAATTGATTGAAATCAGAAATCTCACGCTCTGAGGGGCATCATCCATGATAGGAAAAATCAGCAAGTAACCTAAGATTCATCAAATAGTCCTAGGCTTTCCCCCAACCAAGCTGAAGCATTGCATATCACCTGATGGAGTAATCAACCAGATCTTTACAAGGACAGTTTGCATTCAAGGCCATCTTGGTATTCATAGGACTCATTACCACCAAAACTAAGCGGCTCCCTATTTCCCGACCTTCCTAGCTACCTCCCTCTACCAAAGTTTTCCAAAGAGATGATCATAGTAATTGCAGGATCTCTTTGAATACTGCAACAACAATAAAGCCTTTTGAAAAAAATAAATCATGACTACAACAACAAAGCCTTTTGAAAAAAATAAATCATGTAAAATTCCAAAATTGATTGCCAACCCTCAGAATCATGAAGACACGTGAAGATTTTACTTAGTGGTAGAGAACCATTGTGATCTGATATACAAAGTAAATAGAATAAGAGCAAGGTTTCCAAAATTTTAAATAAGACAATCCGGGTTAGCAATATTAAAAAGAACCCCATCATATAACTCTCATTAAAACAGAGCAACTCTTCATATGGCGTTGATTAAACATGGAATATACTTGATCAGGAATTATATTGCAGGTTCATTTTTCAAGACATAAATGAAAATCTCAATCTAGAATTACATCATTTCTTGCCATAAAAGCCTGGAAATTGTATTTTGATAAATGAAAAAGACTCAATAAAAGAAATATCTAATCAACAATCAAATTGCAGAAGAGGTCAACCAAATGGCCCCAATTTCAAAACTTAGTGGTCCATAAAGTTATAAACACTGCAGAACATTTCACACTAATAGAAAAAGGAATAATTTTCCTTAAATCTAAACACTTGAGACTTATATCCTCCTAACCAATTAATTCAGTTAATTTTTTAATCCTTGAACAGATTCGAAGCGAGATCATTCACAAATTAGCATCAAGATGAATCGCGTTATAGAGATTCAAAGGATCAAAGTAGTGTCTATAACGTAAATCCAATCCCCTGCATCGAACAAGAAAAACTCATATATCTGATGTGAATAAGAAGAAGAAAATCTCACCTCGATCGGCGTTGGGGAAACCCTTTCGGATCAACGGAATGAAGAGAGTTCGACTGCCCTGCAAGCCTTGCTTGTATAAGGTGAATTGTTACACGGGTCATTTACATCTTAGGCCCTGATATATTATAACTATTGCAAGGCGTGATGGAATATGGAATTTTTAAGAGGTTCGTTGGGTAAATTATTTAAAGGTTATAGTTTGGACTTGGCTTTATTCAGGAGTCCTGCATAACTTGATACTTATCCTCTAGTCATGTTTTTGGTACTAAAGAACTTATCTCACTCTTTTAGATGGAAGATGATAATCTGTTGGGTAAATTATTTAAAGGTTATAGTTTGGACTTGGCTTTATTCAGGAGTCCTGCATAACTTGATACTTATCCTCTAGTCATGTTTTTGGTACTAAAGAACTTATCTCACTCTTTCAGATGGAAGATGATAATCTCACGATTATTTATAGAAATATTAGTTCAATTCACACAATTTATTTTACTTCGAAAAAAGTCAAAATTTGCTTCATGTAATGCATATATTGAATATATTGGAAAAGTTGCTATCTACGATTATGCATTGCACGTTTGATAGGAAACATTGAGGTCAATATCTCTACAACGTGCATCGTTGTTATCGTTATCAAAGGACGAACGTGCAGTCGAAAAATATGATATTATAATGCACATGTTTTAAACATATATATATATATATGCTTATGATCATTGAAGAAACATTGCTAGCTATAACACGTAGGGATGCTTATCTTACCACATTAACATGGGCGGAATCGATATATATGATAGATGGATCATGTCCCCTCCTTGATTATTGTATTTTATTTGTACAATGTCATAAGTTTTTAATATGACCCATGCTTAATTTTACAATATATAATGTAATAAAAGAAAAAATTTAAAATCAATTAATGATCAACTAGTAGAGTAGTTGATTTTTTTATTTTGGAGACCAGGATTCCAATCCCACCTTCCTCAATTTTAACTTCTTTTATATATTTTACCTAATCACTTCCAAAATATGAAATTATAAGTATAATTTTATATAAAATTATAATCATGCTCATTTATCATTCCCTTATTTCTCACTCCTTGTAAATAAAAAAATTGTTATTTTCTTTTTTAACTAGGAGCTTTTTGTTACAAAATTTCACTCGATAATTTAATGTTTTACGAAAAATTTAGAGAAGCATAAATTATTATATTTATCAAAATGTAAAAAATCACGATTAAAATAATATTTATTGGAAAAATAACCTTAATAATAGATTTAAATTAGAAGTTTATCAAAACTGAAAAAATTCATTTTAAAAATATTAACTCTACTTTAAAGTATCATTTGATAATACAATATTATTTAGTTTTTTGAATGGAATATACAAACATGTTCGATTAAAAAGATTTAAACTTACAACCAATGTATACTTCTATATTTATATGATGATTCTTGCATCGATTGTATTTCACCCAACATCTTAAATATCGACTACATGGCATACACATATGTTTACTTCAATCACGCCTTCTCTATTAACAATGATGGAATCTGTTAAGTGTCAAGAATTATAAGTCCATTATATTTGCAAATCGAACCACCTAATCTTCCCTTCGTTCTCCCCCCCGTCCCTCTACACCTCTTCTCCTTGACTAAACCTTCTCAATGTCATCATCGTTATCACCTCCTCCACCAACACCCTCTCCTCTCCCCCACCGTATCCTTATTGGGATATGAAAAGTGTGATCATCATAATGAAAAGTACATAAAGAAAAGACAAAATATGATGGTGGTCATTTACCTCTCATGATTTATTACACAAAAACTAGTTAATCATTTTACAAATATGGTATAATGAGTATAACTATCTATGTATTCATCTCATCATTTATTACACAAAAACTATATAATCATTTTGCAAATATGGTTTTGACATTACTGTCATATTTACATTTTTATAATTAAATAATATACAACACATTGCATTAAGAAGATTTTGAAATATATGTATAATTTTTTATCATAATTCAACAATACCAATTTTATGTTATTTGTTACAATTATTTGTTAGGTATTATAACTTTTTGTTATTTTCTACAATTTCGTGTATGTTTATTTATGTATTCCTTTTTTCACTCTATTTTAAGCACAAAGTTTTAAGCAATCTTGCAACTTCTTGTTGACTTTTTTACATGGTTCTTTCTTATTTTTTATGGCTCATGTTATACTTTCTTTTTCTTTACAGTTTCATGTTACAACCATCTGTGTGAGATGATGACATGCTTGATTTTCTTACAACACTTTGTTGATGTTTTTATAACATTTTCGTTATTCCTATCATTTCATGTTATGTTTTTTACAAATTATTCACAGGATCATAATTAGTTTTCTTTCTTTGAATTGGAAAATAGATGGTAACATTAAATTGGAAGGATGATTCATTTTTACAACTCTTTGTTATTTCTCAATAGATTATTTTCTCTACTTTGATGTCATTAATTTGAGATAAGGGATTGAATAGACATTTATAATTTGAGGAGATAAGGAGAAATGAGTAGTTGACATTTAACCTCTATCATTTGATGGAAATACATCGAAGGGGATTTCGTGCGCATCAATTTTCAAATAGGATGTGAACTCATTAGAAATTTCAAATAGATACATGGATACATAGATAGCCCAAAAACAAGACCCATAGTCACATACATAAAGGGATATATGTAAAATATAGCTCAATTCTAAGTAGATTAGAAGCCAGTTATATTTAACATTCCTAATAATCCTAACACTCCTCTCTCCCGCACTAAAATCCTCCATCATTCTGTACAACCTCCCCCCCTACATTATTGCTGCTATCGTCAACACCTCCTCTCCCCTCTCTTTTCCTTCCAACTTCCATCAATGTTGCCGCCTCCCGTGCCCTCCCTCATTCTGTCAAGTTATAACGTGCTTCGATTCTTCATCTTCACCACTATGAGTGATCTCTTATTTTCCATAATTTCTCCATCGTTGCACCTCAGAATTGGTCTGCGCAACAATCGCCGGCATAGAGGGGCGGTGGCCAACAAGGGAGGAGAACAACATCCTCTCCAAATTCACCATGATCCATCTTCATATAAAACAACCATCACAAATCCAGCTTCACATCAATCAACCGTCGCAAACATGTCATCACCTCGAAGGATCAAAGAAACAACCTTATAATCTGTTTTCTTTGATCAACAAGACACTTTCAACACCTTGGAGAATAACCCTCCATTAACGACATCATGGCTCGTGCCGTTTGCCCTTCCCATCTACTCAAAGACACCTCAAACTTGACCTCAAGAATCATCTTCCATGTGCTCACTCAACATTGCCATTGCTCCATATGTGCCCTCTAAAAGGAGAAGCATACCATCAAGTCAAAGCTTCTTCAGCCTTACTCATGCTGGAGGTGGGTGTAATGTCCCGGGCTTAGGTCCCCGGTCCGTTATCGAGGAAAACATGTCCTGACAACTTGTTGAATACGGGTTCAGATGGATTCGTTGACAATTACCTAAAATGTTTAAGCCCAAGTTGTCAAGTAGTAATCCCCACCACTTATAACACACTCTCACACTTTGTGAGCTTTAGATGTGGGACTATTTTTGAGGGTATGATTGTTACAACCTCCTCCACTTATATTCGCAACGTCCTCGTTGTGATATGGCCCATCACTTATTTCCAATGAAAGTGGCGGCTGCACGCTCCGGGTGGCCATTTCCTCCTATCTCTTTATAGGGTGGCTCCACCTCTCGGGTAGCCCTTTCCACTATCAGTGGGAAATGGGCTCTGATACCATCTCTAATATCTCAGGCTTAGATCCCTGATTCGTTATTGAGGAAACTGGTCATGACAACTTGTTGAGTTCGGACCGGACCGGACCTGTTGACAACCACCCAAAATGCTTAAGCTCAAGTTGTCAATTTGTAATCCTCACCACTTATAATCCACTCTCAAACTTTTGTGAGTTTTATATGTGTGACTATGTTTTGGGGTATGGGTGTTACAACCTCCCCCACTTGCGGGTCCTTGCATTAGGTGTCAATTGAGGTTGAGGATAAACAATTAGTTGCAAATCTAGTCCTCCTAGAAATGACAGATTACGATGTCACTTTAGGAATGTATTAGCTCTATGAGAACTATGCACAGGTTCTTTGTAGAGAAAAGAAAGTCCGACTATGTAGATCAGGGGAATCTGAAAGCCAAATCAACGATTTTAATTGCCCCATCAAGACAATGTTTGTTTCCATGTTGAAGGCACATCGAATGTTGTCAAAGGGTTGCAAGGCTTTTATGGCTAGTGTAATGAAAACAGAGACTCAACATGTTTCTATTTAGGATGTGCCCATAGTCCGAGAGTATGGTGCTATTTTTTCTGAAGATCTTCTTGGCTTACCTCCTCATAAAGGGATTGACTTCACTATTGAAGTCATGACGGGATCATCTTCCTTTTCTAAGCCACCTTATCGTATGGATACGGCAGAGTTAGCATAACTTAAGAAGCAGTTTGAAGAACTTTTAGAAAAAGGCTTTATTCAACCTAGTGTCTCTCCATGGGGTGTTTATGTACTCTTTGTCAAGAAGAAGGATGGAATGCTTTGACTATGCATTGATTATCGATCTTTGAATCAGATCACAATCAAGAACAAGTACCTCTTACCTCGAATTGACGATCTATTCGGTCAATTGCAGAAGGCTGCTATCTTTCCAAAAATTGATTTAAGATCGGGTTACCATCAATGAAGGTTGTAGAAGTCGGCAATCAATACTCGATCGGTCGGGTCACTAAGGATAAGTTGGCAGTGGGGTAATTAATCGGATTTAGTTGGGTATTGATTGGTTTTGAATTTTTTATTATTTTAAATATATAAATTATTTTTTATACATATACTTAATCATAATTTTGCATAGATTTAGCAAATTTCAATTTTATAAGAGCTAAAAAAGAAGCAATTGAAAGAAAAAAGTAGCAAGTTAAGAACAAATGTTGGCTACATGACATTAACTAATGTTCTCAAACAAATACAACCTGTCAAAATAAAAATAATTCAAGCAACAAGTAAAAAGGCATTCATCTCCGTCAAGGTCATCATCCAAATCAATCTCTTCTTCTTCGTCGTCATCATCTTCATCATCTATGTCTTCTGGTAGAAATTCCTCTTCTTCATTTACAGGTGCAATGTTTGAGCTCGAATACGAGCTCCCTTGCCACGTTTACCTCTTTGGCTTCTTCTCAGCTTCAAATTCTCTTCAACACCACTTGCATGAGCCATTGTTGGGAGCAGGCGGCGACCGATCGCATGATGATTGCCTGGACAGGAGCAACGTTCGGGTGTGTGTGTGGGGGTTTAGGTTATTGTCTAACAGTAACCTAAAACCTCCGTAAATGGGTATTTCGTATTCGGGTTCCCAGATCCCACTTGCAAAAATCGGCCGATTAGTCGGCCGACTATCCCGACTAATTGGGGTACCGACTAAAGATCGACTAGCTCAAATCGGGTCGGCCAGTATGATGATTCAAGTAATCGGGCCGACTAGTCGGCCGATTTTTGCAAGCTTGCCGTCAGCTAAGGGTCAATGCAGAGGGTTCTCCAAAACAGTTTTTAGATCAAGATATGGGCATTATGAGTTTCGAGTAATGCCATTCGGATTAACCAATACACCTGTTGCATTAATGGATCTCATGAACGTGGTGTTCCGTGATTTCCTTGATAAGTTTGTCATAGTTTTTGTCGATGACATCCTTATTTATTCAGAAGATAAAAAGCATCATGAGGAACACTTGAGGACAGTTTTAGAGACTCTGAGACATCACCAACTCTACGCTAAATTCTCAAAATATGAGTTTTGGCTTGATAAAGTGACGTTTCTTGGTCTATGTCATATCAAAAGATGGGATATCTGTTAACCCATCAAAGGTCGAGGCCGTTTTGAACTGGAACCAACCAAAGACAGTTACAGAAGTTCGTAACTTTTTGGGTTTGGTTGGTTATTACATGCATTTAATTCGGAACTTCTCGAAGATAGTTTTACCTCTACGAAACTGATGAGGAAAGAAACTAAATTCATCCGGAGTCTGCAATGTGAAGAGAGCTTCCAAAAATTGAGGAGGATGTTGACTTCCGTGCCGATCTTGACACTTCCTTCTGGTACTGGAGGTTTCGTAGAGCATACTGATGCTTCAGGGACAAGACTTGGTGTTGTTCTATGCAACGTGATAAGGCCGTGGCTTATGCGACTTGACAATTGAAAATTCATGAGAGAAATTATCCTACTCATGATCTTGAGCTAGCCGCAGCTGTTTTTGCCCTGAAGTTGTGGAGACGTTATCTGTATGGAGAGAAATTCCAGGTGCTTACTGACTATAAGAGCCTTAAATATCTTTTATCTCAGAAGGAGTTGAATATGAGACTATGTAGATGGCTGACTATCAATGCAGTAGTTGATGCACTTAGCAGGAAATGAGAAGTTAAAATTGCTTGCATAAGATTGCAATGGAATCTCATCGAGGATTTTGTTTAGTGGAAACCTTTTATAGTTGAGAAATATGGGCTTCCTCAAAGGCCATCGGGAGAATTGCAGCCATTAGACCTGCCAGAGTGGAAGTGGGAACACATTACTATGGATCTTGTAGTTGGTTTGCCTCCCACAAAGGGTGCCAAATATGATTCCATTTGGGTGATTGTAGATCGATTGACTAAATTAGTACACTTTTTACCTATACGATGTGGTCAATCCACTGAGAGTTTGGCAAAATTATATGTCCATGAGATAGTGAAATTGCATGGTGTACCCTGTGTGTCCATTATCTCCGATCGGGATGCATGTTTCACATACAGATTCTGGAAGAGCTTGAATGATGCTTTGGGTATGAATCTAAAGTTTAGCGCATCTTTTCACCCGCAGACTTATGGGCAATTAGAAAGAACCACTCAAACATTAGAGGATATGCTTAGATCTTGTGCTTTGGACTTTGCTGGAAATTGAGATGTTCACTTTCCACTTGTTTAATTAGCTTACAATAACAGTTTTCATTTTAGTATTGGGATGGCACCATACGAAGCACTATATGGCAAACCCTGTCGTTCTCCATTATGTTGGGATGATGTGGGCAAAGGAAAAATCCTAGGACCAGACATTATCTAGGATACTACAAAGAAAATTGATATTGTCAAGAGGAGACCGTTAACTGCTCAAAGTAGGCAGAAAAGCTATGTTGTCGTCGGAGGCACGATCTTAAATTTGAAGTGGTTGACCAAGTTTTTATCAAGGTCTCTTTTATGCGTTCAGTCATTCGATTTGGTAGAAGTGGAAAGTTGAATCCGAGATATGTAGGCCCTTTTATGATCACCAAGAGAATTGCTGAGATTGCTTATCGGGTCGATCTCCCTCCTCAATTCAAGGATATACACAATATGTATTTATGTTTCGATGCTAAGGAAGTATGTAGCTGATCCCTCGCATGTGATTGAGCATGAGGTTCCTGAAGTGCAAGTAGATCTATTTTATGTAGAAGAATCGATAACGATCGTCGATCGAAAGGAAAATCAATTACGACGTCGTGTGATCCCAATGGTCAAGGCCTCGTGGAAACACCATAAATGTGAGGAGGCTACCTGGGAGTTGGAAGAGGAAATGCGAGCCAAATATCTCGAACTTTTTGGTAAGTTCTTAGACTAATAATTTCGGGATAAACCTCTTTTTAGTTGGGTAGATTGTAATAACCTCATTAATACTAAATACTATTACATATTATCATGGGTTAAATTGTATGGTTAATGGGAAAAAATAAAAAAATAAAAGGAGAGAACGATTGCAAGAAGACGTGGGGAGGGGAAAGGGGATTTTTTACTCTCTCTACTCACGTACACCGTCATTCGCAAGGGGCATTGTGGGTGCTCCTTAACCGACTCTAAAAATAATCACCATCACCACCAAGATCAGGGAATTAAAGTAATGACTTCTCCACTATGCCTCCAACCTTTGCCACCAAAACTTACCTCACCCATGTTATGGTTTTAGAGAGCTAACGACAAGGGATTAGATCTAAGGCTGGCTATCGAGCCTAACGAGCCGAGCCAGGGCTGGGCTCGGGCTCGATCGAGCCTAGCCGAGCTGGCTCGGGATCGAGCTTTGTGGGCTCGAGCCCTTATCGAGCCAGCTCGGGCTCGATAAGTCTTAAGCCAAGCCCTTTATCGAGCCCGAGCCTCTTATCGAGCATGGTCTGGGCTTGAGCCTATTCAACCTCGTTAAGGAAATAGGTGTTTTTTTGGTGAAAAAGTGTTTTGTCTGGGCTTGAAACTGAGACCTCTTTTTTATAGATCGTCCACTATACCAGTAGGCCACCATCCGAGTTGCTTATAAAAGCTAAATTATAATATATATTGTAACATTCTGCTTGTTAATAAAAAAGGAAAAAAAACTAAATATCTAACTATAATATAGATAAAAGGTAGAAAATCCAAGTCTACAACATAGTCCACCCAACATTGTTGTTATATAAACAACCTAAACACAATCCACCATTAACAATGTTGCAAAACTAATACAAATACAAACTCATTATAGTTTCACAAATAGAATATATATGTTCCTTATCGATCCCGTTATTGAGTTATCGAGTTGAGCAGGGCTCGGCTCGGGCTTGGCTCGATAAGCTATCGAGCCCAAAAATTTGGCTCGGGCTCGGCTCAATAGCTTAATGAGCCAAGCTCACGAGCCCTTAACGTGCCGAGCTCGAGCCTGGCTCATCGAGCCGTGACTCAATAGCCAGCCCTAATTAGATCCTCTGACAAGGTTAGAGATGGAGGGATTCGAGCAAGTAAGGGACTGAGTCGCCGCTACATAGGATTGTTTAGAGCAACGCATTGACAGGTATGTGTTCTTTCATGTACTGCTCTCATTTTTTATCCATCTTGGATCTCTCTGTGTGTGTATTCTATGTAATGATTGAGACTCTTGTTTTCCCGATCTTGGATCCTTAGATTGTTAATATGCTTATACCCACGATTGTTAATCTGTGTGATTTCTCGTATGAAAACTCGACAAGTCTTTTACTTTGGGACATGGCCTCAAATTTCAGTGAAATTCGGTCGAATTTCTATCGAATATCGATATCTGTCGAAATCAAAATTCGACCGAAATGACCGAAATATGGGGGTCCTAGTACAAAAAATGACCGAATGACCGAAATTTCGGTCAAAATTCCACCGAAATTCGATCGAAATTCTGTTTTGGTCGATACCGAAATGGTGATCGAAATCGACATTTAGGGCCTTGCTTTGGGATCCATAATGAATTAGATTTATGACATATTCACCTACTGATACACGTTCATACGAATTATTGAAATGATATACCCATCACTTCCTGATAACGTTATTGATTCTAGATACGTATATTTCCCGGGGATAATTCAAACCTATGGCTGTAAGATATGGAGGAAGCTAATGACCTTCTGCATGATGATTAGTTTATGTTATTATATATGTCACATTCTAGGAAGTCATATTAAGGAAATGTGTTTATATATATATCACATCTATGAAAAAAAGGTGATATATTATTGTTTAGCTGCGGATAACGAGGCATGTCTGGTGGATCGTGGGTGTCTAGTTAGTTGGTTCTTGAACTACTAATTTTGTGACGGAGTTGTCTGATCAGATGCTGGAGGAGTTTCTTTATCTTTCTAGCAAGTTGATGAGACTCGATGTATTGTCGGAAGGAAGAGATTCTTAGTGCTGGAGAGATGGAACTTTCACTATAAAAAATGCATATATGGTGATTTTTGTCTCAATTGTTAGGATGGATACAAAGACTTTTCGAGATCATGCTAGGATATTGAGAAGAGAGTGTATCTTGACAAATGCTCATCGAGCAAGATTCTTTCCAGAAGTGGAGGAGATATGCAGAAGATGTGGAGGAGCTGTAGAAGATGTGGATCATTTGTTCTTTCATTGTCACGGTTCAACAAACTCTTGGCGAAACACTAACATTTTAGCCATCAATGGCATGATAAGAATTCCTTTTGGGCTTCGGTTGGAAGAGATTGGTCATGCTCAAAGGAAGAGCGGATGAAGGTTTGCGCACTAGTCTGGACGATATGGCTGGTCAGAAATGCGGTTGCCCTTTTTTATTAAGAGGGGAAGATTTTATTTCAAGAATGCCCTTGGGCACGCCAGAGTCCTTTATGAAACATGACGGTTGTAGCAATATTTTATTTTAATATATTTTTGGATGGGTCTTTAAAGGAGCTCCATCCAACTTTTTCTCGAAAAACGATCACGAAGTGCGACGACTCGTCTTCCAAACCCAATACCCAAAGAGCTCTACAAACTCCACGATCTCTGATCTGAGAGCCTCAAAGAGAAGGTTAGACACCATTCCACATTGCCAAACCTTGATCTGGTCCAGGCATTTGTTCATAGTCAGAGCGACATGTCCAAAGCCTCAAAGGGGAATACGCCACAAAAAAACACCCTCATTTATTATGTCATAAGAAAAGGAGCCCTCTCCAAAAGCATTGCAACTAGTCCCATCCATAGGTAAGGCATGATACTCACCCTTCCATTCCCAACATTCCATTCCCAACATTGAGGTATACTGACAAATTGTAGATATCCTTAAGAAGATAATAGAGGCTCTCTTTTCCTATCTTTAAATGCAAACCAACGATTTGATGACTTAAGGTGAAGAATTCACAAACCACCATTCTGGAGTAGTCTAGAAACAGAACTTCAAGTGGCCAAGCCATCCTCCTGCTCTCTTGCTCAGAAAGATCTATGCACTATAGGCTCTAGAGCCTATAATGGTCCCAACCAACAATATGTGAGCATTAACTTCATAAGCACAAAGCAACCACCCCTTGAGAGATATTTTGCCTTCTAGCCAACCAACTTTTGCACCATCTTCTCTAAGATAAGGCCATATTGTATCGCTCGTCCGTCAAAAGATCATGTACACCATAGAAAACCCACTTATGAGCGAGCCCAAAAGCTTGCCATAAGCATCAAGCATGCACAGTTACCTTTTCATGCTAAAAAGGGAAAAACGTATAACATTTAGTCTATAAGCCCAAAATCTACTAAAAACCACAACTATAGATGAGAGCTACCTAGCCTCCCATACATCACCCTCCACAAAGAACGGAGGATCATTTAAATACTAAAGGGAAGGAAAGAAAGTAGTTGACATCAAGAAACCTCGAAAACCACCTTCCGAGATATGTTGCATGGCAATTATGAGAGCTTAAATAGCTAAGATAATCATAGTGTACCTCTCGTTGACATTGTAAGAAGTTCCCCTCTGGGAGGCCAATGACCAGGATCACAAAAAAGCATGTAATGCAATACTCTTTATCCACTCAATCCTGATCTCCATAAAGCGCCCTTGTGGAAGGAATACCTAAGAAATTGTCCATCTAGACTGTAGCTTGGAGAAGTTAACCTTCCAAAACAAATCATGGACACCATGTCCTCTGCTAATTAGTTGCAATCTTCGAGGACAAAACCACTATCATCCTGCTCGGAATGAAGGCTATCTAGACCTTACTGATTGTGGAATCCAAAACCTCTCCAAATATGTTAGCTTGGAGCTTTGCCACAATCAGATAAACCCCATTAATGAACGCAATAGGATGGATGTCCTCCCCTGCGAGCCACATAATTAGCCTATCGAAACCAACACTCCCTTCCCGAAACTCTTCAATCACCTCAACAACATCATGTAGCACACATCCCAAAACCCCTTAAAGAAGAAAATGCAAAGCCATTCTGATCAAGGATGCCATCCGCATTAAGCTCACAGATGGTCGACCAGATCTCCCCCACAGAGAACTCTCGCATGACATAAGAAAATCAACATGATCTACATTGAGCCTCCTAGTTCATTGGCTAACCAACTCCTCCACCTCATTGGAACATATGGGATTTTTTAATATCTACTATTAACCACCACTTTAAACTTAGCATCATTAGTGTTGAGATAATTGTTTTTATTTGTTCTTAATTCATATTTCTTATTTCTCTATCTATCTTATGTAATTTTCCATAGAACTTTTCTCCTATGTAAGAGCCCTAGGGTCACAATGAATCAATCAATTCTATTTTCCCTTTCCACATGGTATCAGAGTGACGACCCTATATCGGAGCATGTGCCCTAACCGCCCTCCCCACCAGGGAACGCATCCCCTACGTGATTCAGCAGTAGCCGAATGCCACCATTGTCGCTGCCCTTTCTCTCGGTCGGCAACAACAACCCAAGGCGGCCGTGCCGCCATCCTAGAGGCCTCGCAGCAGCAGCACCAACGACAGGTTGTTGCCGCAGCTGGTGTCGTTGAACAACAGTAGATGCAATCGCCTTATGCCATCGTCACCACCGTGAAGGGCATCTATTCTCCCTCTCGTGTGATCTCGATTTGTGTAGCACCCTAGAGGTCCTTTTCCGACGCTCATTGAAGTCTAAAAATCGCTCCAAAAAGACGATTTGATTCTTGTTCAGTCTGATTTTGGGTTTCTAGGGCGCGATTTGATCATTTAAAACCATCCTAATTACTCGGAGAGGCCTCCAACGGGTGGAAGAGGTTGTGGTATGAGTATACACCCATAACCATCTCCTTGTATGCCTGTGTGGACGCATTCATTTTTGTCTACAACCACAATCTTCATTGCAGTTTTCATCACGTCAGGCAACAGAATCGACTCCAAAGTCAATGTCCCATCCTAGGGTGCCTTCAAAGTTTCAGCACCCATTATCAAGATGGATGGGACGAATTATGAATTATGGCCTATGCAATTCATGAGACTAATGCAGAGCAACGACATGAAGCACATTCTCACACAGAACGAGCCGAGTGACAAGATTGTGGTTAATGCCTCGTGGAGGCAGATGCTGTATATGCGTGTGTCCGGCTGTCTGGGACAGTGTTAGTGGAGATAACCAATAATATTCTGAGTCATCCCACAACGAAGGCTATGTGGGACATCCTCGTCGTTACTTATTCGCGACCAAAGAATGAGTCGAAGATACTACAACTTCAGCATGATATCTTCACATCTAAGCAGAACATATGTCCTCTTCATATCATTTACACTTCTCTCAGGGGTATGTTTGAGAAGCTTCATGGTTTCATTCCCTTGACTGCTTCGCTAGACATCTCAAGGCTTACAGAGATTCAGTGATTGCCGGAGTTTTTCTAGCAGCTCTTGATCATGAACATGATGCAGCTCGATCGCAGATTCTTACTGATGCCATAATACCTCTAATGGAGGAGGCATACCACAGATTGGGTAGGCTTTCTATAGCGCCGGGTGGCGTTATTCAGCTGTATCTGACCTCCTCAACTATGGCCGCATCTCTTGGTAGATGGAGTTCTACACAGTACCATGGGCGTGGTATTCATCGCATGGGAGGGGGTAGTCGACCTCGTCAACCGTACATCTACTACCATAGGCCAGGTCATTCTGAGGATACATGCCACTCCAAGCAATGGCTTTCCTGCTTCAGCTCGTGTTGCAGAGCAGACTCGACCAGCTGGTGTTCCTCCTCCCACATTTGATTAGAGGTTTAATGAGCTTGTGGCACGACTGAGAGAGATTACGCCTCCACATGGGTCGTCTACTGCTCCTTCAGGATCCTCAGAGGTAGTTGCGCCATCATCTGCATCCAGACCAGGTAATGCATATGCTTTTACTAGATGTTACCGCGCAGATTTATTAGATTGGATTATGGACTCGGGAGCTTCACACCATCTCTGTAGTGATAGAGGACAGTTTAGTGTATACATATCGATTCAGCCAGGCAGATCTGTCATCATAACAGATGTGACCCACTCTCCCAGTACTGGATAGGGGGAGGTGCAGTTGATTTCAGCAATGCACTTACAGAATGTTCCGCATGCTCTCGATTTTTCTATGAATTGATTGTCTATTAGTCAAATCACCAAAGAACTTTGTCGTGTCAAATTTGATATGTCCTCTCTTTTGTTTCGAGACATTCTTACGGGTAGGGTGATTGGATTTGGCTGTGAGCAAGGATGTCTCTATAGAGTGGTCCACTTCTCATATATTGGTGCTTCGATCATTCACATCGGATCAGTCTCTCCATATATATATGATGTCTCTGGTTTGGTCATCTTCCTCTGCAGAAGTTATGTCACGTCCTTCCTTAGATTTCTCCTCGTTCTACCCTCCAATGTGAGGCTTGCCAACTTGGGAAGCACCAATGGTCTACCTTTCATATAGTAGTCGTATTTTTTAGTTGATTCATCTTGATATTTGGGGTCCAAGTCATGTCCCAGATCATCGGGGACACATTTTATCTTGTTGATGTTGATGACTTTTCCAGATTATATGGGGTATTTCTTCTTATTTTAATAAGTCTGATGCTGGTCATGTTATTCAGTCTTTTCTCAATGAAATATAGAATATTTTTTTGCGAATGTCAAGTATATTCGTTCTGACAATGCATTAGAATTCTGTAGTTCACAAGTTTCATAGTTTCTCAAAACCCTTGGCATTGTTCATCAGACTTCATGTGTGTCTACATCCCAACAAAATGTGGTGGATGAACGCAAACATCATCACCTTTGGGATGTCACCAGAACCCTCCTAATTCAGAGTTGTGCTCCTCATTCATATTGGGGAGATGCAATCTAACTGCTTGCTATCTGGTGATTTGCATGCCCTCGTCTGTGTTGGGAGAGAAGATCTCGTTCTTGATTGCATTTCTTGGTAATGATCTTTTCTCCTTCACTCCTCGGATGTTTGGGTCAGTTGCCTTTATTCATCATACGTCTCCTGACCATGACAAGTTCTCTCTTAGAGTTTTCAAGTATGTCCTTGTGGGGTGTTCCAAGATCAAAAGAGCTACCGTTGTTTTGATTATGTTTGACAGAAGTATTATGTTAGTGCGAATGTCACTTTCTTTGAGTCGATCATGTTTTTCTCTCCTGCATGTGATAAGTTGATTCCTTCGAAGTCCGGAGAAGAGGTATACATGCCTTTATCTCTGGGTTTGTCTACCACAGGTATGCCTCCTTCACCACCTCCATCAGCACCTCCTTCACCACCTCTATCAGCACCTCCTCCACCGCCTTTCTCCACCTCATTACCATCTTCCTCATCACTACCTCCTCTACAATCTCCACCAGCATCCTCCGTCTTTTTGCCACATGTTTACATGTGGTGATCTCATGCTCATGAGCCTCCATCATTCATCATACCCCAGATATGTTCGGAGCACTTGGCTTGTACCGATGGCACTGGTGATTTGCATCTACATCAGGATGAGCACTACCATATTCTTGATGTGGCTCGCACTTTTCGGGGTGATGCAGTTCTCACAACCACATATCTAATTAACCGCATGTCGTCCGCCATTTTGAAAAAAAAAACATACACACACACGCTCCATATTCTTTTCTCTTCCCTGATAAAAAGCTATTCCATGTTCCACCTAAAATCTTTGGGTGCACTTCTTTTGTCCACATCCATTCTCTTGGTTGCGGTAAACTCTCCTCGGACTGTGAAATGTGTCTTTATTTTAAAAAATTGACTGACATTGTGTCCAAGGTTGGGTTTGTTCGCTCTACAACAGATCATTCCTTATTGTTAGAAAATAGGAAACAGAAACGGAATCATAAACAGAGCATAAGATCAGAAATATAAAACATGGAAACTCAAAGATTTTACGTGGAACCCTACTCCAGTCCCTTTTCTCATCTGATACAGGAGGTTTGGGGCTCTTTATATAGCATCCACAGAGCCTCCAAGTCCCACCATTCGTAGATGTGGGACTAAACTCCCGGATGGGGTAAATGGATCCTCCCATCTCCCTCATAAGTGACGCATACATCAAATACTCCAACACTTCCCCTCAAGCTGGAGCATGCAATGCTCAGCTTGGACAAACATAAAAGAACTCAACTCACACTACAAGACACTACAGACAATATCAACTCAACACGCACAACTGTCGGCTGCTGTCGAGGACGTTGCTTCTCATGCTGTGCAGGTGAGGAGGACGAACGGGCTGGAGTGTGAGTCAACTGAATCTCCTCGTCGGAGAGCATATGCTCTGAACTGCGCTCAAGGTTGCAAAAGTCGGTAGTCGGTACTCGGTCGTCTGGGTCACTGACTAACAATAGATGACACTAATGACATAACAGATACTAAAAGATATCTTCCAACACACTTTGTCACCAAGGACTTAGGAGAGTTTCATTATTTCTTGAGCATCGAAGTCGCGAGGAATACATGTGGTCTAATTCTCTTATAGAGGAAAATATGTTATGGATATTTTACAAGAGACATGAATGCTAGGAGCTAAGCCAGCTTCGATTTCTGTGGATCCCGTTGCATGAATGTATAAAGACTCATCTGTATATGCTGATGCAAAACAATACAGGTGCCTAGTAGGAAAGCTTCTGTATGTTACCATTACTGGGCATGATATTTCCTTTGTTGTTAACCGGGCAAGCCTGTTAATGACCAAAACATGCCAAGTACAATGGAAGCACTCATGATGATACTGAGATACATGAAATCTGCTCCAGGGAAAGGACTGTTATTTACTTGTAGAAAGACGCTTGACATTATAACCTATTCTGATGCTGACTATGTAGGGATCTCTGATGACAGAAAGTCTACTACTAGTTATTGCACCTATCTTGGTGAAACTAAGTAACTTAGTCACTTGGAGGAGCAAGAAGCAAGCAGTAGTTGCCATGTCCAATGAAGAATCTGAATATAGAGCAATGGCCCAATCTACCGTGAAATTAATGTTGATCAAGTCAGTTCTCAAAGACTTACACTAGCCGGATCCTAGCCCTATGATAATACGATGTGATAATGCTGTTGTAGTGTTCATTGCAAAGAAACCCTACCTTCCATGAGCACATCAAACATGTGGAGGTAGATTGCCGTTATAAAAGGGATATGATTCGGAAAGGAAACATCAAAGACAAAATCAATTACTTCATAGGAACAAACTGCTGACATTTTCACCAAACCGCTCACTTGATCTCTATTCACCAGATATGTGTCCAAGCTGAGCATGATGGACATCTATGCTCCAGCTTGAGAGGGGTATTGAGATATTTAGGTATACGTTTATTATTATGTAATATAAGTGTATGTTTGTAATTAAATCTTAGACTACCCTTCTATATAAGGGAATCTAATTTAATTTAATGAAAACAAGACAAATGAATATTTCCATTTATTCCGATTCCTTGAGTGTAACATCATTTTTGGCTTGAACACTATAATGCTGTTTTTGAGGGGTTATATTTTATATGGAAATTGCTTCAAAGAGCATGTGGATTTTCTTCAACTCACGGGGGATTGTACTTTGTTTTTTGGAATGGGTTTATATTTTATCCGCTGTGCATAGTGATGTCTATTTCTCTCAAGTATGGATCCATTAATCTAACAGAAATAGCTTATAGTGATGCCATTGATCAAATGCCTTTGACACTTATGCTTATAGTGATGTCTATTTCTCTCAAATATGGATCCATTAATCTAAAAGAAATATCATTGATCAAATGCCTTTGGCACTTAAGCTTGTGTCTTGCTTTTTTATTGATTGCTCAATATCTTACATTTTTCTTGATTCTAATCACTTCTCAAGTTAACTTTTCGCATGTTTTTTAATGGGACAGTATAGAAGTGAGGTGAAAATGGAATCGGGTAGGCGTCAGGGTGGGATTCAGCAACTACTAGCAGCAGAGCAAGAAGCACAACAGATTGTCAACTCTGCTAGAAATGGTATGCATAACCTTTGCAAACCCGATGTGCAAATTGTTCTACTTAAATGCCCTTGTGGTCAAACAGCTTGAGAAATGATATGCATAACCATTGCAAACCCCATGTGCAAATTGTACGACTTAAATGCCCTTGTGGTTGAGCAGCTAGCTTCTCATGTTCATTGTTGTGTGTGTCGGTGTATGTGCGTGGCACTGGTGTGTGTGGGTGCGTGCACACACATCTGCATGTGTGTGTTTGGGCGTGTGGGTGTGTGCACATGCGTGCATGCGTGTGTGAGGGGGGGGGGTGCACATGCATGCACGTGGGAGTGTGCATGTGCATGTGGCTGTGCGCGTGGGCATGCACATGTTCGTTAGGGTGAACACATGTTTGAGAAACCTTTTTCGAATTTATAGAAGTGAAGAAAAGATAATCATTTCTTGACAAGAGAAAAGGAGGAGATGTTGGTGCATGTGCATGCGTGGGGGGTTACAAATTTGATCATTCATAAGAAAAAAACCTTATATGAGAAACCTTTTGTGAATTTATAGAAACACAGAAAAGATAGTCATTTCTTGACAAGAGAAAAGGATATGTTGGATCTTGTTGAACCATAACATGCCTAATGTATTATCCCATATTCATTGCTATGGAGTGGATTGATATGAACCTCTTTTAAAATACTACCTTGAAGTCGAAGTTTTGTCACTGCAAATTATTTCTTTGCTTAGAGAAAAAACAAACAGAAATGAATCTCTACTTCAATGTACGTCAGTGCAAATCTCATAAGCAAAATAAAGAGAGCTGCAACACGGTACTTTGGTCTTTTAGGAGAATATGCATGGTGCTAGTTTAATATGTAAACTCTCTTGAATTACTTGTAAATTGTTTTTCTTCCACTCTAGCAAAACTTGCAAGATTAAAGCAAGCAAAGGAGGAGGCTGAGAAAGAAATTGCAGAATATCGTGCCCACATGGAAGCTGAATTCCAAAGGAAGGTTGCTGAGGTGAGAAATTCACTGGACGATCCTAATATCCAATGTTTCTTCTTCGATTCCTGCTATGGTTGGTCTTTATGTTTTACATTCTTTTAACCAAGCTAAAATAAAAAAAAGATCCACGGAGACTGCATGCCTCCTGAGATTTCAGACCGATGATCCCAGACAGTGCCTTCATATGCGGATCTCCACCTTAGTTCCCTGCCCTGACAAACAATGAAAATATTGTTTAAGAAATATCAACGTATAACAACTAGTATGCAATCATTTATTTATTTCTTTCAATGTATTCAATTTTATTCGATTTACAAGAAAGGCGATGTGCCTATAGCCTAAGCAGTGTAAGGTCTGCACTTCCCATCCCATGGTAATCAATAGTTGGGTCATAAAAGAATCCATCTAATATTATTTTCTTTGCAAACTCAACAGAGCAGTGGTGACTCTGGTGCAAATGTTAAGCGCCTTGAGCAGGAAACAGAGGCAAAAATCACTCGCCTGAAGCATGAAGCTTCACGGATATCACCGGATGTTGTTGCTATGCTGCTTCGACATGTCACAACCGTTAAGAACTAGGTTGTCTCATTTTGTGACAGATTCTCAAGTCTGTGCTTTTGCGAGTATACCATTTGAGACGAATCTCTCTATGAGTTCCTGTTATATGTTTGTGGGAAAGATTTGAATTTCCTGATTGTGAAGCTGAGAGCAGTATCTGAGCTGTATAAGCTTAAAGTTGCTGCATCTTTTAAATTGTTTTCGTTTTATCATATGCACAATGCTAAAGCTTTTTATTGAGCCTTGTTGGTTTTGGAAGCGGAGTCAAAATCTCTCTTCCTTTTATATGTATGATCGCGGTATGTTTTTGTGGTCTGATGGGAGGCATCGCTGCAGCTTGGCTGTTTGCAGTTATATCGGATGCTGGTTAATTTGTGATATGAAGCCTACGTGCATTCTACCAAGTATGTTTGCAGGAATTAATTTGCTTGCTATGTTGCCATATAAAAATGACTGTTTTTGGTGATTAAATGGTGAAGTTTTTGGGCACAACTATACAGCAATGCGTTTGCGTTCCTCTCTATCGAGACACTCCTGATCCTCTCGTCTGATTTCTCAAGCCTCCATGTTCTGCATCATGGTGAGGAGTGCCTGCATGTCATTGTGTTTTTCTTTGAAGGAGCCATGACGATTTGTGTGATAAAGTTTATACTTGATGCTATAACAAAACAACTTATGTATGTATGCATGCGTGTGTGTGTCCAATTGCTTATGAAGCTAATCATGTGCATTTAATCACCTGGCTCAAGCATCCACACACACAGACACACACACAAAAGTTTTAGACTTGAGGGACTTCTACATGTAATTGTAAATTACATGTAAAAAAGTATGTCATAATAATCAAGGAAATCAACTACTCCTTCAAACAAATCAGGAAATGGTTCCTTAAGTGAACCATTTTTTCCTTGATGATTCAAAAAATGACAGGTATATTACTTATATCAAGGAGATTTGATATCCTTGATATAAGTAATATACTTGCCATTTTTTGAATTATATTCTTAAGCGTTGTTATTAAAAATACTGAGATTTAAAAACGATACATTTTTAATACTGAGATTTACCTATAACATCTTCCGTTGTTAAATAAGAAAAACTAAAAATTAGTGGCTTTTTCCCCTCCGCTGCGAAGTGCGGGTATAACCACTAGGAATATGGGTCCTAGCCAGTATGTGTGTAACTACAATTAACACTTGACACTTGTGTGTTGGCCATTTGCCTCTACTGAAATTAAGACGGATCCTACCTCAAATTCCTTTGTGAACATCCTTCCAAAGTGAAGCCCCTCAAGTCTAATGTTAACTACATTTAATATTCTCTAAAATATTAAAACATAAATTAAAGAAATATTTTACTGCCTACTAATTATATCAAAAATAATTCAACTCGCATAACAAACTTTCCTTTCCTTCCCTCCCTAGCAAACTCTACCGCACTTGTTTGACGACCACATGGGGCCTTTGAGCTGTTCACCTCTGCCTTATGAAGGTTGGGGGTCTTGATTTCGACCATCTCTCCCCTCTTCCGTTGTCATCGTACTACAAGGAAAACAAGTTGTGGTTACAGATCTATGCCCACGGATGTGGGGTTTGTGGTTACGGAATTGGGCTCTGGCCAGAGCAAGTCGTGGCTAGTAGCCGTGGCTACAAGTCTCGTCGTGAGAGTTTTATAACTACGAATATGTCGTGGTTACTACAAGTGACCACAGAATTTGTCATGGCCACAACTCTTGTATGAAGACTTTGGCCACGGATTGTAGCTACGAGAAACTAGTGGCCACGGAATTATCGTAGCCACAACTCATTTTTCTTGTAGCGTCGGCTTCGCCTCCATCTCCAACTCGGAAAAACCGGTTGCCGCTCTTGTCTTTGCCTACATTCTTCACCTCAATGAACCCGTCGCCATCTATGCCTCTGCCTCTGCCAAGATGATGTTTGGCTATGCCTCTTCTACTCGACGACATCATGCCAGCTCCGCCTCCACTAAGACGATGTTTGGCTTTGCTTCTTCTACTCGACGATGTCATGTCAACTCCACCTCCCCCTCCCCCTCATCATATCACCACCACCCCTTTCCCGACGGCTTCGTGAAGCTCAAGATGATATCGGCTCCTGCTTTATCTCGGTGGATCACTCACGATCTTATCTTCGTTGCGAGATACGACACCATGCGCTTGCAGATCGAGCCCATCAGGCCTCGAAGTCGAGCTTGCACGTTGGATCTACAAGATGAGTGATGGTACTTTTTTAATTTATTTACCGTATGTTATTTCTTCCTCTACCATCAACAATGTACTCTTCTTGTTGGGAATTCTTTGTACGCTCTTAGTTGGATACCCATTCATTATGTTGTTTTAGTGGTTGAACGAAAGTTCTATCTTGAAGGGAGTTTACTCAAATAGAAATCTTTTCATTCCTTTGGAGGGAGAGCATGGTGATTACCGAAATGCAATTTTGTTCTACCGGAATTTATATATATATATATATAAATATATATCATGATCTCAACTTTTTCTCGTAGAAATCCTGTGGGGAACACATCGACAATGTGTCATCTTCTCGTTTGCCCTTCCCGCCACCACATTTCCTCGCCTTTTCTCGCTCCTGCGTACCATTCCGTATACTAAAACCACATCCTCCACCGGAACCAACCGCTAGAAACCCGCCCTCCACTCCACCGATGGCCTCCGAAGCCCTAACCGACTAGGAGCGTCATCGCCTCGACAACATCCATCGCAAAGGCACGCGCGATCCGCCTATAATAAATGGGAGAAGAAGGTCTGGCGGAGCAGTCGGGTCGGGTCAAGCCCTGGAAGAGGGTGTTGACCCGAGTCAACGATCCACTGTGGACCAATCAGAAAATTGGATTTACAAAAATATTTACAAATTGAATAAAAAATAGTAAATGATTTTGAATAAAAAAGTGTATAAAATGAAAAATGTTTGTTATTTTTCAAAATATTTTATGTGATTTTTATTTATTTTTATGAAAAATAAATTATTGTGTATACAATATAATATATTATATACAGGTATAATGTACCTATGAAAAATAAATTATATTGTACAATTATTTGTACAATATAATATATTATATACATGTATATTGGAGTATTTTGTACAAAAATACTCCAATTTTATATTTTATTTATTTACAAAATAATTTTTGGAGTATACAATAATTTTTGTTTTATTTTTATTATGTATTTACAGGTATATAATAAATAGACAAGGATATATATATATACATGTACTATGTGTAAGCGAGAGAGTTTTTATTTTCTTTTTATTTTATTTTTCTGATTATTTTATTTTATTTTTAAAAAAGGCATACAAGGAGGTAAAAAATATTTCTACTTTTATTTTTATTTTTGCAAAAATAAATTATGTACACCCCTGATATATACATATATATATATAAGGTGGAGTGGCCCTATCTCTCTCTACTTATTTTATTTGACGATCAAGCCAATGCTTGGCCCTCTCTTGGGGTTCGGATCACTCAGTATTTATTCTAAATACCTCTTCTTTTTCTCTCTATTCTTTATTCTTTTATTTTTGCACAAATACATGCTAAATATGCACTATTAACATATGCATGCATATTGCTAAGTTATTGTATTTACACCTATTTACATGATGCATTGCCAAGATAATTAGCTAAAATAAAAGAATAAAGAGTGATGAATGGGGATTCGTCAGTACTTCCTTTCTTTCAAGTTGTTCCTCCAGGGCTCTTTATGCGATGATAGATTTGGTCATGGTGCCTTGGTTTTTTGGCTGCGACTATTTTATGGGCCTTGTCGTTGGCCAAGAATGAGGTAATTTTTCGCGGGGAGAGATTCTACGTAGAAAATGTTATATAACATGCCAAGATTTGTTTTATAAGAAAGAGAGCGAAAGGGCATCGAGAGAAAATGAGAGGATGCATACGTAAAATTGGATTGTCGTGAGTTAGACACGTTAAAGTTTGAAGAGTTACGATAAAGGCTGGGACATGTCCAAGATGGGGTATGTTTGCGAGGGTTAGATATAATTACTTTATGTCACAGGGACATGTATTCCCTTGAGTAGCGTGGATCGTCTGCTGTAGCGGGGCTATTGCAGACTCAGCTGGGGCCTTTGGAGCCGTTCGATCATGATCGAGCGGTTCACACGAAATCCCATTGTGTGTGGGCCCGGATCAAAGGGATTTCGTGAGAACCGCTCGATCATGATCGAGCGGTTCCAAAGGCCCTCAACCGAGTCCGCAGTAGTCCCGCTACAACAGACAATCCACTCCTCCCTTGAGACTTCCCATTTTTGCATGCACTCTAAAACGTTGATAGTGAAATGCTCTTGATGCCTTCAGGTCTAAGGGAATCTGGTGATCTTTAGTTCTTTACAGATAAATGAGCTTTTATAGGGAATATAATTATTCAAATATCGTGTGTTTATTGCATTTGTTGAGGGAATATTAAAAGTAGAAAATGGAAGCCTCGAATTTATTCATGTGCTTGCTATGTTGTAACGGAAAGGATCGTGACAATCGGCGGAAGCATGCGATAGTTGATCGCACGACCGACCCGTTACCAAAATATCAACAAGAACGAATGACATACAATGAACAGAGAAAATATCAATTCCATAAAATGTCCATTCAAGTAGAGTTCCATTATTACAACTCTGAAATGGGAAAGAAAAATAAACTATTCTATGAATTAAAATACCATCTTGATAGTTCCTGTGGGCATACAGATATCCACTAGATCTTCACACGCTAAATCGTACCACGTCAGGAGTCTCAATGAGTCTGTAGCACGATCCACGAAATGCAATCAACCCTGTTCTTCCCTTGTGCCTAGCTATTTCCCATGCATGTCTAAGTTCGATCCCTATGAGGTATTATTTGGCTTCTTTCATAAACATGGATTTGCATGTAAAGTAGGTAAATTGCATAAGTGGGTATGATAACCATTTATTTCTACTTGTGGGCATTTTTCATAAAATACCAAGCAATTTACATACTTATAAAACATATAAACCACTTTACATATTAGCCCCCATGACTTTAATGGTTTAACTTTCTTAAACCAATTCTAGCATAACATGTGATGGTTCATTCTCTTATTAAACCATTCCTTGCATTTTTCATGATGGTTTTCCTTTATAAACCATTTTCTTGTATAACATTCATTTACGTATCTTTTTATACGTTTTCAACCGCTGGCACTTGCGGTCCATGGCATGACATGACAGTGTAGCTACAACTATAGAGGACTTAGCTTTTGCCTCCATGGTTCGTTGCAACCATATGCCCCTTGCGGCTTTGCCACTTACGGCTATCACGACCCCTTGCTGTCGTCCATGAGACTCCTTATGAACGTGCGCCTTAATCTTGTTTAAGGTTACCAATGCTCTCAATTTATTATTAAAAGCAAATGTTGTACCCTAGATATTTTTTTTTACAAAATTAATAGCATTCTCTAGTTGCAATTACTCGAGGAATTCATTTAACCAGAGATTATAGTGGATGAAACATGTATGATTTTTTTTTCAAAATCAAACAATGATCTATACATGATATATATAGCAAATCAAAAGGAATCTTTGTCACTATATTATCTCTATTTTTATTTCTATCTAGTCTCAAACACGAAGCATATCATATAAAAAAAACGAGTCATTAGACCAATGAATCACCCATCTAACTTGGTCATATATAGCCAATATTAGCATAGTCGGAGCTCTTTATGGTGGCTGCCAAAATACAACATGCATTATATATATATGGGATATTTACCCAGCGAACCCTGAAATCTTTCAAAATTACCTCTACGACCTTTGAAACATCATAATTCCTCCCACGACCCCGTAATCTTGCTAACCCTTACCCTATAGACCCTGTGGTTTACTCCCGTTAGTTTATCTGTTAAAGGTAACCGGATTCCGTTAAGTTTTTTATCTTATACCCTTTTTGTTTAGTAAATTTACATTGAATGCCATTTCATCATCCCCCACCCCAGCCCAGGTCCCGTGTTCAAACCCCTTCCCCCCACCACCGCGCGCCGCCCCTCGCTCCCGGCTCCCCTGCCGTTGATGGAGCTCCACCTGAGGAGGAGCTCCTCCACCCGCAGCCCTCTTACTCCCGACCATCGCCGCCGCAGAACGCCACCACCTCCGCCTTCACCACCCTCCCGCGCGGATCCACCTCCGCCCTGAAGGACCTGCTCGTCGCACGACTGTCACCTCCAAGGCAGTGGCACAGCCCCAGTGACCACCTCTGAAGCCCGCAACTCGCGCCTCCCCTCACCGCCCGCATGGTCGCGCGCCACCATCATCTCCTCCGCGCAGCGGCTGCTGGCATCGTCACCCCACCCCGCAGCTCCAAGGTTTCCCACCTCCACAAAGCAACGCACGCTGACCCACCGTGGATCGCTATCGCGACTCCAACCGCCATGTGCCACTTGTGGCGTCCGCCTGCCAAATCCAGAGCCCGCCCCGCCATAGCGCATCCCGCCGCTGCGCGTGGGAGAAAGAGGGGGGCGGCGAAACCCTCCTACCTTGAGAATGAAGAAACCCAATTGGAGAGCTCCTGGAGGGAGGAGGGGAGGGGGGAGGGGAGCGGACCGGTGAGCAAGTTGGACTGGAGGGAGAGGGAGCGGAGGGAGGTGAGGGGGGAGAGGGAGGAGGCGGGGAGAGAACCGGAGAGCGAGAGGGACCGGAGGTGCAGGAAGGTGACCCGGCCCGAGGAGCAGGAGACGCCGGTCCATTTCCGCAAGAAGGAGGGAGTGGGGAAGAAGAAGGACGGGGAGAGAAGAAGGAAGGAGGGCCCTTGGATTTGCTAGGGTTAGATTAACTCAACTTAAACCCAAACAAGTTAACTTAAAAAATATCAAATTAACGGTAGGGTCTATAGGGTAAGACGGAGCAAGATTACGGGGTCGAGGGAGGAATATCGATGTTTCAAAGGTCGTAGAGGTAATTTTGAAAGATTTCAGGGTTCGCTGGGTAAATATCCCTATATATATTTACGTACAAATAATCCTCATGATTAATTATTACTATCCTATCTCCAAGTTGGGTGCTATTATTATTATTATTATTTTTAGATAATGTCGTATGACATAACTAACATGAAAGAGGGTAATATATCCTTTACGTATAAATTAGTCCAGATGTAAAACATCATTTGCATAATACATATAGGGAAATATAATGCAACTTAAATTGCCGTAAGCAGGAATTCCATGTTTCTTGGCTTTCAAAAGCAAGATAAAAAAAGATTTCGGAAAAAATATCACTTTTAAGAGAATAAGATCCGTACAATTCCATGCACATACCCTTCATCCCATAAGTTTGAGGAATGGTATTTTCTTTCCAAATTAGAATCGGTATGCATCTAAATAATACCAGAGTTTCAACAAATACATCTAGATGTGTTGTTATAAATACAAAAAAAACCATATCCATGTGTATTATCCTACATCTGACGCATACATTAGAAGTAGCGTTCTGGGTAGATTCATTATTTGCGCATTTCAGCCTACAATCCGTTAAATACATTTACAAGTGTAGTCTAACCAATCCATATACAAGTACATTAGCCTAAGATCCAACGTATACATATAGGGATTATTTATCGGATGTAATCATTGTTCATATGAAATCCTACACCGATACATACATTTACAGATCGCAAATCGGATTTAATCCTTGTTCATACGTATAATCCTAATCCAACACATATAATCAATGGTCCATTATAGATTGAATCGATGTATATACATAATAATCTAGAGCCGATACATACGTTTAGAAATCGAAAACCTAAAGCCGATACATATATTTAAAGATTATCATCCTATGCCAATACATACATCTATAGATTGCATCCCAAACATGATCGTGGTTTATACGAAATCCTAAAGCCGATACATACCTCGATCCAAAGCTTATCTCTACCCCATGCGGTCGTTGCGCCTCCTTTTGGTCACGGATCTGTGTTCTCCTCCTTTCCGGATTCGACGCCGCCTTCTCCTACGACGAAGAGGGATGTTCGATAAGATGACCCTTCCTCTCTCTCTCCCTCTAACTCTCTCTAAAATGACAAAATGATGTGACGTATGGAGAGGGAACCCTTGTGGTTTTTAAAGTTGATAATGAAGGTATTTAATGTATTAATTAAATCCATTTAATTCAAGATAATGTATTTGAATTTTCTTTTCAAAAATCCAGGCCATTACAATCTACCACCCTTAAAAAAAATTTCGTCCTCGAAATTTCTTAGCAGAGGGACATACCGAAAAGTTGCGGGCACTTCTCCTGCATTTCACTTTCCAGCTCCCAAGTATCCTCCTCCTTTTGGTGGTGCTGTCAAAGGACCGTGACCATCAGAACTATGCACCGACGGAGTTGATGATCTCTACGATCGATGATTCGTATGGATTTCTCTTCAAAGGTCAAGTTTGGTTGAATATCAATGACCTCATGCTCGATCACATGTGAAGGATCAGGAGTGTACTTCCTCAGCATAGACACATGGAAACATCGTGAAGTTTTGAGTATTGAGGTGGTAATGCAATACGATATGCCACCTCTCCAATCCGCTGCAGAATCTCAAAAGGTCCTATGCATATGGGAGTGAGCTTCCCCTTTTTGCCAAATCGCAATACGCCTTTGGTTGGAGAGATTTTGAGAAACACGTGCTCCCCAACTCCGAAACTCAACTCACTTCTGCGACGATCGGCATAAGATTTTTGCCTACTTTGAGCTGCCAACAATCTCTTTCTGATTAATTCAACACCCTGCTTACTTGTCTGAACAAGTTCCGGTCTAAGATGTGCTTCTCACCCACATCACTCCAATATGAGGGTGATCTGCAAGGTCTCCCATACAATGCTTCATAGGGTGCCATCTGCATGCTCGAATGATAACTATTATTGTAAGAAAACTCCACTAATGGAAGGTGTCTATCCCAACTGCCCACAAAATCTAAAGCACAAGCTCTCAACATATCTTCTAGTGTTTGGATGGTCCTTTCTGACTGACCATCAGTCTTCGAATGAAATGAAGTGCTGAACTTTTCAATTGAGTGCCTATAGCATCCTGAAAATTCTCCCACAAACGAGATGTAAATCGTATATCTCGATCAGATACAATTGATGCAGGAACACCATGAAGACTGACGATTTCATTCACATATAATTCAGCTAGACTGTCTGTCGACTGATCCAAGCGGATAGGTAGGAAGTGTGCCGATTTGGTTAATCGGTCAACAATCACCCATATGGTGTCATAACGATGTTTTGTGGTCTTGGGTAGACCGGTGACAAAGTCCATCGTTGTGTGCTCCCACTTCCATTCAGGTATCTCCAAGGGTTGAACATGTCCTACTGGTCTCTGATGTTCAATCTTGATCTGTTGACATACCAAGCATCTAGCAACAAATTCTGCAATATCATTCTTCATCTTTGACCACCAAAAGTTCCATTGTAAATCCTTGTACATTTTCGTTGTACGCAAGTGAATAGTGTACATCGATCTGTGTGCTTCATCGAGAATCTCCTGCCTCAACTCAATATCACTTGGAATCCATAATCTGCCGTGATATCTTATAGCTCCATCCGTTCTGATGGTGAAATCAGAACCTTCCTTTTTAGATGCTTCTATAAATTTTGAAAGATCGGCATCTACTTTTTGTGCAGTCAAGATCTTCCCAATTATCTCTGGTTGAATCTTGAGTGTTGCAAATGATATCTTTCTCGATCCACTCAGGAAAGGCTTCCAATCTTCAAAATCATTCATCATTTTCCGCTGAAGTTTTAAACTAGACAGTTTACCTTCCCATTTTCTACTTAATGCATCTGCTACGACATTTGCTTTACCCGGATGGTAATTGATGGCAAAGTCATAATCTTTTAAGAACTCTAGCCAGCGTCGCTGCCTCAAATTAAGTTCCTTCTGGGAGAAAATGTACTTGAGACTCTTATGGTTACTGAGCACCTCAAATTGTTCATCGTAAAGGTAATGCCACCATATTTTAAGAGCAAAGACTACCGCTGCTAACCCTAAGTCATGAGTTGGGTAGTTCCTTTCTTGCGGTTTTAGCTGTCGTGATGCATAAGCAATAACTTTCTCATTTTGCATACGAACACACCCGAGTCCGGTGCCGGATGCATCTGTATACACCACAAAACCTCCACTTCTTGATGGTAAAGCCAAGATTGGAGCTGTGGTCAATCTCTGCTTCAATTCTTGAAAGCTTTGTTAACAATCCTCAGACCATATAAACTTCACATCCTTTCGAGTGAGCTTTGTTAATGGCAGCGATATCCTCGAGAAATTCTGAATAAATCGTCGATAATAACCAGCCAAGCCAAGAAAACTACGGATCTCAGAAACATTTTTGGGTTGCCTCCAATTCATCACACCTTCTACCTTAGTTGGATCTACCTCAATGCCGTCCTTAGATACCACATGATCAAGGAATGCGACTCTATTCAACCAAAAATCACATTTGGAGAATTTTGCATAAAGCTGGTGTTGCCTTAGGGTTTCGAATACAATCTGTAAATGTACTTGATGCTGCTCTGGATCAGATGAATATATCAATATATCATCCACAAACACGATGACGAACTTATCAAGGTATCCTCGGAATACCCTATTCATTAGCTCCATAAAAGCTGCAGGAGCATTAGTAAGACCAAATGGCATGATCAAGAATTCATAATGACCATATCTTGTCCTGAAAGCTGTCTTTGATATATCCTCCTCTTTTATTCGGAGTTGATGATAACCCGTACACAAATCAATTTTTGAGAAAACCGTGGCTCCCCATGTAATTGATCGAATAAGTCATCAATGCGAGGTAATGGGTATCTATTCTTCACGGTCACTTTGTTTAGATCTCGATAATCAATGCAGAGTCTAAAAGACCCATCTTTCTTTTTCACAAAAAGAACAGGTGCTCCCCACTGAGAAACACTGGGACGTAGAAATCCCTTATCTAGTTGTTCTTGCAACTGCTTCTTTAACTCCTCCAGTTCTACAGGTGCCATTCTGCACGGAGCTTTGGGAATCAGAGCCGTTTCTGGGATCACATCAATTGAGAAATCAACCTCTCTATGAGGAGGTAGTCTAGGAAGATCGTCTGAGAAGACATCGGCAAACTCTCTGACCACATCTAAATCTTCAAGACGTGTATGTAATGATTCAGTGTTAATTACACTAGCGAGGAATGCGATGCAACCTTCTTCTAGTAGTTGGCTTGCTTGCAAGGATGAGATAACCAATCTTCCGCCCTTACAGGTGTTCCGAATAACTATCTCTTCAAGATTTGGTCTACTCAGGACCACCTTCTTTTCTCGATAGTGGACCGTAGCATAATGCTCCCATAACCAATCCATTCCCAGGCTAAGATGATATCATAGACTGTGATGGGTAATAATATCAAATTACCAATGATGACGTCTTCTTTTACCAAAACAGGTACGTCCTTTAAGTACATACCCGTGGAAATAATATCACCCATTGGTGAAGAAACTGTAAGTGCGTAAGGAAGCTCAACAGCTTCTAAACTTAACTTTCTCGCAAAAGCATTCGAGATAAAGGAATGTGTGGCACTAGAATAAAAAAGAACATGACATAAATGATTTTCAATTAGTAGGGTACCTTCCACTACCGTGTTGGCACCTTCTGCATCCTCAGGAGTGATAGCAAAGACTCTTCCTGCTACTTTCTTTTTCTGCTCGAAAGGCTTCTTCTGATTCTTGACATCCTTCTCGCAATCTTTCATGAAGTGACCTTTTTCTCCACACTTAAAGCAAGTAGTGGTTAGCTTGTAGCATTCTCCTAGATGCCACCTATCACAATGCGGGCACACCTCATAGGTGTACTTCCTGTTTGCTGGTGCATCATCAGTCTTTGTCTTCTTGGCATTCGTTGCAGTGTGACGCCTCTTGTCATTGAAGTTCGGCTTGTGAGGGCGCTTCCGAGGATTCTCTTGCTGTATCCTCCAGTATGCTGCATCGATCTCCACTGCTGCTGCAACCGCCTCAGATAAGGTTGTGGGACCTCTAGTAAGCACTTTAATGCTCACTCCTGCATTCAGGCCTTCTATAAACTTTCTAGCTTGTTGCTTTTCATTGGCACAAATACCCTTGCCATACTTCTCCAATTCTTGAAATTTTGCTGCATATTCTTCGACTGTCATATTTCCCTGTCGGAGATTTATAAACTCTTGATGCTTAGCATCCTTAGCATGCTCAGGGATGTAACGCTCAGAGAAGTGCTCAACAAAATCATCCCACTTAATGACTGGAGCCTCCGAAAAGTGGATTCCTTTGCATGAAGTCCACCATTCCTTTGCATTGTCCCGCATACGAAATGTCCCAAAGATCACTTTTTTCCTCAGGACAATCCGTTGCCTATCAGCTCCATCTCTCTTAACCAATGTTCGGCTTTTTCCGGCTCATGCTCACCCTTGAAGGTGGGCGGATCGTGCTGGATGAAGGTCTTTAGAGTCAGTCTACCCGAGTTGGACGCTCGACTCTTCTGTTGCTGGGCCATTAGTGTCATTAACTCTAGCATCTGCCTCTACATACCCATAATAGCCTCTTGGCTCGTCGATGAGTCACGGTCTCCAATGGCTTCAATTACACGTCGAGGAGCCATCTGATTCAAATATTGGCAAGGCCAATGAGTTGTGATACTAAATCTCTCTCTATATAAAAATCTTAGATCACTATGAATTGTGGATATCCTATGCCCAGAGGAACTCTAGCTCTGATACCATTTGTAACGGAACGGATCGTGATAATCGGCGGAAGCATGCGATAGTTGATCGCACGACCGATCCGTTACCAAAATATCAATAAGAATGAATGACATACAATGAACAGAGAAAATATCAATTTCATAAAATGTCCATTCGACTAGAGTTCCATTATTACAACTCTAAACTGGGAAAGAAAAATAAACTATTCTAGGAATTAAAATAGCATCTTGATAGTTCCTGCGGGCATACAGATATCAACTAGATTTTCACACGCTAAATCGTACCACGTCAGGAGTCTCAATGAGTCCGTAGCACGATCCACGGAATGCAATCATCCCTGTTCTTCACCTGAAATTGACAAACATAATTTGTATGAGCCTAATGCCTAGTATGCATCGGGTCCATGCATGGGTATTCTAACAGTCCTTGATCCGTTATAAATCATGTATATGGATTTTCATGTATATACATCATTCCGTGCCTAGCTATTTCCCATGCATGTCTAAGTTCGATCCCAATGAGGTATTATTTGGCTTCTTTTATAAACATGGATTTTCATGTAAAGTAGGTAAATTGCATAAGTGGGTACGATAACCATTTATTTCTACTTGCGGGCATTTTTCATAAAATACCAAGCAATTTACATACTTATAAAACATATAAACCACTTTACATATTAGCCCCCATGACTTTAATGGTTTAACTTTCTTAAACCAATTCTAGCATAACATGTGATGATTCATTCTCTTATTAAACCATTCCTTGCATTTTTCATGATGGTTTTTCCTTTATAAGTCATTTTCTTGCATAACATTCATTTACGTATCTTTTTATACGTTTTCAACCGCTGGCACTTGCGATCTATGGTATGACATGACAATGTAGTTACAACTGTAGAGGACTTAGCTTTTGCCTTCATGGTTCGTTGCAACCATATGCCCCTTGCGGCGTTGCCCCTTACGGCTATCACGACCCCTTGCGGTCGTCCATGATACTCCTTATGAACCTGTGCCTTAATCTTGTTTAAGGTTACCAATGCTCTCAATTTATTATTAAAAGCAAATGTTGTACTAAGATATTTTTTTACAAAATTAATAGCATTCTCTAGTTGCAATTACTTGAGGAATTCATTTAACTATAGATTATAGTGGATGAAACGTGTATGATTTTTTTTTCAAAATCAAACAATGATCTATACATGATATATATAGCAAATCAAAAGGAATCTTTGTCACTATATTATCTCTATTTTTATTTCTAGCTAGTCTCAAACACGAAGCATATCATATAAAAAAAACGAGTCACTAAACCAATGAATCACCCATCTAACTTAGTCATATATAGCCAATATTAGCATAGTCGGAGTTCTTTATGGTGGCTGCCAAAATACAACATGCATTCTATATATATTTACGTACAAATAATCCTCATGATTAATTATTACTATCCTATCTCCAAGTTGGATGTTGTTGTTATTATTATTATTATTATTTTTAGCAATGTCGTATGACATAACTAACATGAAAGAGGGTAATATATCCTTTACGTATAAATTAGTCCAGATGTAAAGCATCATTTGCATAATACATATAGGGAAATATAATGCAACTTAAATTGCCGTAAGTAGGAATTCCATGTTTCTTGGCTTTCAAAAGCAAGATAAAAAAAAGATTTCGGAAAAAATATCACTTTTAAGAGAATAAGATCCGTACAATTCCATGCACATACCCTTCATCCCATAAGTTTGAGGAATGGTATTTTCTTTCCAAATTAGAATCGGTATGCATCTAAATAATTCCAGGGTTTTAACAAATACATCTAGATGTGTCGTTATAAATACAAAAAAAAAACCATATCCATGTGTATTATCCTACATCTGACGCATACATTAGAAGTAGCGTTCTGGGTAGATTCATTATTTGCGCTTTCAGCCTACGATCCATTAAATAGCTTTACAAGTGCAGTCTAACCAATCCATATACAAGTACATTAGCCTAAGATCCAACATATTCATATAGGGACCATTTATCGGATATAATCATTGTTCATATGAAATCCTACATCGATACATACATTTACAGATCGCAAACCGGATTTAATCCTTGTTCACACGTATAATCCTAATCCAATACATATAATCAATGGTCCATTATAGATTGAATCGACGTATATACGTAATAATCTAGAGCCGATAAATACGTTTAGAAATCGAAAACCTAAAGCCGATCCATACATTTAAAGATCATCATCCTATGCCAATACATACATCTATAGATTGCATCCCAAACATGATCGTGGTTTATACGAAATCCTAAAGCCGATACATACCTCGATCCAAAGCTTATCTCTACCCCATGCGGTCGTTGCGCCTCCTTTTTGCCACAGATCCGTGTTCTCCTCCTCTCCGGATTCGACGCCGCCTTCTCCTACGACGAAGATGGACGTTCGATAAGATGACCCTTCCTCTCTCTCTTTCTAACTCTCTCTAAAATGGTAAAATGAGGTGACGTATGGAGAGAGAACCCTTGTGATTTTTAAAGTTGATAATGAAGGTATTTAATGTATTAATTAAATCCATTTAATTCAAGATAATGTATTTGAAATTTCTTTTCAAAAACCTAAGCCATTACATATGAAAACAACACCAGATACCTTCACAATATCTCAAAGCCTGCTGCGACAAGAACAAATGGTTGTATGGTAAGTCCAAGATGCCTGACTGTTTGTCAATATCATGCAGGGAATGCGGATTGAGGAATACCGACGAATCACGGGCGGGCCTGTGTTGACCAATGTTCTCTTTGTCTAGAGAGGAAGTGCACAGTCTTAGCCGGAGGTGCTCTTGGAGTAATTTGTTATATGCATCACATGTACGAGAGATGAGTAAACGGATCTCTCTAGGATCCATTACCTCATCCAGTTGTTTAGTATCACATCTAGTGGTTCGGAGATGTGGAGACTCCGTGGGTGCTATATATAGTACCCCACACCCCTGTAGTCAGATGAGAAAAAAATGCAATATCCGCCCCCTTTGAGGGTTTCTCCCGTGGTTTCATCCCGCTCTTTAGGAAGTAGGGTTCCACGTAAAATTTTTGTGTTCTTCAATTTCTCTGTCTTAATTGCTGATATCGCTTCCGCTTCCTATTTTCTAACAAGTGCGAACCTCGGAATCCGACTCATTAGTTTTCACACCTTGTTAGTTTTGGATGTGGCACTATATTTTGAGGTATGGGTGTTACACCATGCCATTCATGAACTTATTTGATAAACTTTGTGGCTGTAGAATACACCTTCTGCAGCCGTCTTTGAAGTGGTTCTTTGCAAGGCTTGAGATTTCAAGCACACTGCCATTTGTTTGACGTGTGGTCTATTTGATTATTTTTTTTTCAAAAAATATCTAAATAATGAGATTAGTTCTTTAATGTAACGTTAAATAAATGTAAGGTTGGTTATTTGTCTGGCATGAATTGTACAAACTTTTATTATGGTGATAACACCAGTATTTGCTGTTCGACAATCAATATTTTGATCATGGCAAGTTGAAGTTTTGCAACTTGACGTGTAGATAATGTCGTTTATCAATCATGTTAACTCTTTGGATGCGGGATGGTATCCATTTATCATGGGACAAAGAAACCATCTCAAGATAAATGATCACATCATAATTACATCATCCATTATATGTCTAAAGTACTCATCTCTTCATTTGTGCCAGGACACAATTTTGACCTATTATAAGAAGAGTTGAACTGCAGCCAATGATAAAAAGTAGAATAACAGATGACATTCCTTTTTTGGGGTTTTTTACAATTGCACCCTTCCGAGAATTTGCAATTACAGTTATATCAATATCTTTTTTGCAAAAAACTCTTACACCCTTATATTCTTATAAAATTCACAATTCTACCCTTCCACCAGCAAAATAAGGATTATATGTGGCTGCCCCCACCTTATTTTTGCAAAATTTTTTATTTTTTTGAAAAATATCATCATGTATATTCATCCCTATACCCCTTCTATATGTCATTCGAATTTCATCAAAAACAGACACTCCTACGGCCTCAATCCAGACAGTCATTTTTTAATGGTAACATGATTTTTTAAATCGATATCATCTCGATGGAGGCCGTAGGAGTCTCTGTTTCTGACGAAATTCCAATGGCATATAGGAGGGATGTAGGGATGAATATACATGGTGGTATTTTTCAAAAAAATTAAAAAAAAATGACGAAAAATGGGGTGGGGGCAGCCCCATTTTTTCGTAAAATAAAGGCATAAGTTAATAAGAAAAGGATAGAACTATGAATTTTGTAAGAATATGGTGATACAATTGTTATTGCAAAAAAGATGGGAGCATTGCTATAATTGCAGAATCTCAGAATCTCAGAGGGACACGTATAAAAAAATCCTTTTAACGGTTCCATCGGTCATGTTCTTCTGGATATTTTGACCAGCTACCCTTGAAAAAAATTACAAGGAATCTTGTATCTCCCTCGAGCAATATCGAGTTGAACCTCCCAACTTAAACCGAACCGCAGGGAAGATGGACCCCCTAATGGTCTAGTGATAGAAGCAGTGGCTCTCACTAAAAAAGACCGAGGTTCGAATCCCCCTCCAACCCCGCAGGGAAGATGGTCCAAACTCCTAAAATTCAAATAAATCCCGGCACATTTTTTTGCTCAAGTTAGAATGGTATCAATCTATAATAGAAGTTTAAAGTTTAACAAGTTAAATTAATGCAGTATTATTGCAACACCTGATAATCATACTTACATCGTGGCACGATTAAATATTATTACGCCAACACAACAAGATCAGGCTTGCAACTGCTTATAGCAGAAATTGAACATCTGTACAAGAACTGTATCATACAGTACTAGGTACACATGGAAGGGAAGACCCTTGCTATATACTATCCAAATCGAGAATTTATGAATTGGGGACAATATGCGAACGGATATCATCGAGTACTGTAGAGAACGTTATGAGCTCAGCAATCAAACTACTATACACAGAGGGAGAAGCTTCGAACCTGTGGCGCTTCCCACCAAGGGACGGTCGTTGAACTCGAACTACTTCCAAGGGAACCCCATGTACAGGATGCCAGATAAAAGCATCTACCGCTTATTGGTTAGAGAGACGAGCGCCAACTTGAACAGATTTGGTTGCCTTATGCAACTGTGTGCTCCAGAAGCAACGGTGCGCTTGGGGATGGTACGAGTGCCAACATCTGATTCTTTATGTTACCCATGCAATCCTCAATGTCTCTATAAATCGACATGTTCTGCGGGCAGCAAGGCATCAAGCTCTGAACTGCAGATTCCAGAATTTGGGCAACCTCAGCAGGAGGATATTGCTTTTCCGTGCAATGCTGTCAAATACAAGGAAATGCGTAAGTTTACAGTTGAATGACGCCAAACCATTTCCAGCCTTGAGGAACCCTCGCAACGTTCAAAGAGCCACACTGGATAGCCGGATAAAGAATCTTGGGAAAAAGGCACAAGGAATTAAAGAACACCTGAATCATAAGCAACGTCGAGACGCAAGATGAAATGAGTTCCGAAGGAATTTGCGACCCATTCTTCTCGGAACAAACAGTTGGCTTCACCTCAGTTCTATCAGTAGATGTGGTGGGCTCCAATGTGGATGGAGTCGAAGCCTGCTCAGGACACATGAAAGTTGTATGTCCTGGATCGTTTCCATGCATGGGAAGCCGGCCCAAGTGAACCTCGGATTCTACTCTGCAATGCATGTTTTTCGTGGAGTCTAAAGCCTCTCCAACTTTTGCGTAAGCGTCCTCCCCTTCCTTCACAGAGGATATTGCCTGAAGCAATCAACAGAGAGTAAACAGGGATGGAAAAAATTTCGGACGCCATAGGATTAACTTAATGAGCATATCAATAAAGCTATGAATACATTTTCAAGCATAAAAAGAGTTGTATAAAAAATAAATGTGCTGCAGCATGCGAGTTAACAACAGGTTGTAGATGCAAGATGTACCACATTTGGATTAGTCTTTTTGTCCACATTAAGGAAACCTTAATCTTGAACATAGGGAAATCAAATGCAAACAAGACGATTGAGACACGCAACCCATAGATGCGCACGGTCCACCCCAACTGGTATGTCCCCTGCGACAGTAGTGGATCTTCTTTAGTGGAATTAAAGGCGATACAGATAATACATCAATGAGACCTAACCCTAATTAATGAGGCACAAAACCATTGAGTCAAGGGCCAACCGCAAAAACCCACATAAGAGCAGGCTGACCAGCTAGATTACAACAACATACCACACTGATCAACCTGGATCCAAATATCCTACTTTTAAAATCAATGAAATTTACCTGAGTGGCACAATGTCGGGGCTCAAAGAAATGGTAAAGTCTTCTCCCACTATAAGTAGGGTTGGCTACATGGATTCTTGCTCAAATCCATGTTGAAAGATTTGACTATTTTTACGTTGGTTGTCAACAACCTAACACAAACCCCACAAGGAGGGATTTGAACCCTGGTCGTTTGGGTGGTAGACACACTGCACTATCAATAGTGTCAGGGCTTACGAGTAAAAAAAAGTTATTGTGGAAGGAGTTGAAATGAAAAGTTGCACCGACCGTAGCCCTAAAGCTCTCTTATACATGAGAAAAGCTCTAAGGGAAAATTACATAAAGAGACGAAAGAAAAAGAAAATTGCAAAAGTAAAGATAAAGAGATATCTCAACACTCCCCCCTCAAGCTGGAGCATAAATGTCTATTATGCTCAGCTAGGAACAACAATGGTGGAAAGGGCCCTTTGCAAGGACTTCGGTAAACATGTCGGCAATCTGATCACTTGAAGCAACATGAGAAGTGAATATAAGCCCCTTCTGGATTAAATCATAGGTGTAATGGCAATCAACCTCAATGTGCTCTGTTCTTTCATGGAAAGCAGGATTATTGGCTATAAATAGAGCAACTTAATTATTACATTTAAGGTGCATAGGAAGAGGCACCTCAATAGTTAGGTCAATCAGAACATACTTGACCCACATCATCTCTATGCTCCCTTGGGCCATGGCCCTATACTCTGATTCATCACTTAATCTAGCTAAAACTATCTGTTTCTTACTCTTCCATGAAACCAACGAGCTGCCCACAAACACAATGAAGCTTGAAGTAAACTTCTTGTCCTTGGGACACGTAGCATAATATGCATCTACACATACAAAAACTGTGAGAGATGTGTCTCTCCTGAATAGAAGTCATGCACCTGGAGAAGACTTCAGATACCTCAAGATCATGTTGACTGCATCCATGTGAGTCTGCCTAGGCTGCTCCATAAACTGGTTGACCCTTCTGACAACAAACGATATATCATGCCTGATAATAGTAACATACAACAGCTTCCCTACCAGCTCTTTGTACTGTCTCTTATTCACCTCCGTGGAGTCATCATCACATAGCCTAGCATTGGGATTTATTGGAGTAGTAGCATGTCTACATCCTGTCATGCACGTCTCAAATAGAAGATGAATGACATATTTCCTTTGCGTCACTACCATAACATGTACATTTCTTGTAAATTCTAGACCAAGAAAATAACATAGCTTGCCAAGATCTTTGGTCACAAACTGTTGTTCAAGGAAATCCTTAATAACATGAATACCCTGGTCATCATTGCATGTAACAATAATATCATCAACATAGACCAAAATAACAATAGTACCTCTCTGAGTTCTCTTAACAAAAAGAGAATGATCTGTAGTGGATCTGACAAATCCCTGTTGTTCAATCAACTCCAAGAGCTTCTGGAACTAAGAACTCAAACTCTACTTAAGACTATAGATGGCCTTGTGGAGTTTACACATCAGACTGGACTCCCCCTCAGCAGCAAACTTTGGAGGCTGCTGCATATAAACTTCCTCTTGCAGATCTCCACACATGAATGCATTTTTGCCATCTAACTGGAACAACGACCGGTCCCGTACCACAGCAAAAGCAATAAGAATCAGCCGTGTAGAATGGCACACAACTGGAGAGAAGGTGTCCTTAACACGAGCAACCAATCTGGCATTATACCTGTCCACAAAACCATATGCACGGTGTTTCACTATAAATACCCATTTACTGCCAACAAATGCACTGGAGGAGCCGATACTACACTCTACGTACCACGAGATTGTAAAGCTGTCATCTCCTCCATCATCAGACGCCACGGACCACTCTGCAATGCATCCTACCGCGGTATGTACATGGAAGGAAATATAGCGATATATCAGCGATATATCAGCGATATATCGATATCGAGATGAGACCAATATAGGCAATATTTCCTCCTTTTCAGGCATATCCTTGGCAAAAGTGTGTTCGTCGAAATATCGTATCGACACGACAACGAAACGATATTGAAATCGATATGGCCTTCCATGGGTATGTCCACAATTGACAATCCAACAACAAACCGCTGAAAATCCCCAGAGAATCGTGCCAGGGAAACATGGGAAGCAAGAGGATGCATAGCGCATGCACGCCTCTTCCTCTGTAGAGCAATATGCACGTCCAAGTCCGCAGTATCATCATAAGGTGTATCATCTAAGACATCCTGCACCTCAAGTAGTACACTCAAATCACCGGTGCCATTAGTAGAACTCAAATACTCAGAACATACCTTGGGCGTATTGGATGATGGAGGAGGCATATGAGCACGAGGTCAGCGCTGGTAAACCCGTGGAAAGAAAGTAGGTATGGCACGAGGCGGTGATGGTGATGGTGGAGAGGGTGGTGGTGGTAGAGTAGTGTCGCCTAAAGTAGGTGAAATCGGAGGTAGAGGCACATAGATCTCTTCTCCACTCTCTGAAGGAATGAGCTTGTCACCTGTAGGAGAGAAATACGTAATGGACTCAAAGAAGGTGACATATGCACTAACATAGTACCTTCATCGAACAGGGTCAAAGCAACGATATCCCATTTGGGTCTTAGAATAACCAACAAACACACACTTGACAACTCTAGGAGAGAGCTTGTTAAGACATGGAGACAACTGATGAACAAAAGCAACCGATTTGAAAACACGAGGCGTGAGAGGGAAAAGACCCGTCTCAAAAAACGCAATCGAGAACGGGATCTTCTCCCCCAGAATCGATGATGGCATACGATTTACCAGTACCAGGTAACATGCAGTGAGAACTGCGCCACCCAATACGAATGAGGAGCACGACTCCGGATCAGAAGAGTCCTGGTAACATCCAAAAAATGGCGGTGTTTTCGCTGAGCCACCCCATTCTATTGAGAAGTACACGCAGAAGATGTCTGATGCACAATACCATATGATCTAAGAAACTGAGAAAGCTGAGTACTGCAGAATTCAAGAGCATTATCTGAACGTATAAACTTGACATTTGCAGAGATTCATTAACAAAGGACTGAATAACATGACTAGCATCAGACTTGTTCTTAATAAGAAATACCCACGACAATCTAGAGAACTCATCGACAGTAACTAGATAAACCTATGTCCCGGATGATCTGGGACACGACTAGGACCCCAAATATCAAAATGAATCAACTCAAACAGACCATGACTACTTCGATCATGACGACTCTAGAATGTGGACCAATGATGCTTCCTAAACTGGTAGGCCTCACACTGAAAAGTAGAATGATGAAAGATATGTGGAAGAACATGACACAACTTTTATAGACGAAGATGTCCAAATTAGAGATGCTACATATAAGGAGAAACAGATCCAGTGCGCAGAGCAGAGGCACCAACAAAAGGAGATTGCACCAGTCTGTAGAGGCCTCCTTGCTTACAACCAGATCCAGTCACCCTGCCTGTAAGAATATCCTGAAACACGGGAGTAGAAGAGTCAAATATAACATGACAATGTAAATCCTTGGTGATTTGACTAATGGATAGTAAATTCATAGAAAATTCATGAGCGTAGAGAACGTTCTGAAGCTGCATTGCAAGAGTAAACTGCACCTCCTCCTGACCAGTAATGGGAGAGTGCGTCCCATTTGCTATCACAACTGATCTATCTGATAGAGTTGGGTTATAAGTACTAAACTGTTCTCTGTCACCACATCGATGATGGGAAGCTCCTGAATCCATAATCCATTTCAACAAATCTGCCCTGTAACAACTAGTAAAAGCATATGCTATACCTAATGTAGACGCAGAAGCTAAGGCTGCTACAACAGGCATAATCTCCCTAAGCCACGCTACTAGTTCATCAAATCTCTGATCATATGCAGATGAAGAACTGCCAACCTGCAGAATCTGTTTTGCTACACGTGCTGAAGCTGGAAACCCGTGTTTAGAATAGCATGTTTCCTCAGAGTAACATGGCATGTGACAGTAAGTACAAGGCTGACGAGGGGGATGACTAGCCCCTCCTCTGCCATGACCACCTCGACCACGATACTGTGTAGGGCTCCCCCTACCACGAGATGGCTGAAGATGTCTGAGGTAGTTGAGTGCCACAAGAAGATATGGAGAGCCTATTCAACTCGCGATATTCCTCCTCCATTGGAGGTATGGTGGCATCAGTAAGAATCTGCGCTCTAGCTGCATCATACTCAAAGTCGAGTGCCGCTAGAAAAACTCCAATCATCACCGAATTCCTATATGCCTTGAGCTGCTATGGTCTAGCAGTCAATGGTATGTAACCATGTAACTTAACTTCTCAAATACACCCTTAGAGAAGTGTGGAGGATATGGAGAGGACGACCATTCTGCTTCGACGTGAAGATGTCATGATGAAGTTGTATAATCTTCGACTCGTTCTTCGTCGGAGAGTATGTAGCGACGAGAATGTCCCGCATAGCTTTCATCGTGGGTTGACTCAGTATATCATTGGCTATCTCCATGATACCGTTCCAGAAAGCCACACACATGCATAAGCGTTTCCTGCCTCCCATGAGGCAGTAACCCCAGTCTTGTTAACAGGCTCCTCCCGTGTAAGGATATGTTTCTTGTCATTTCATTGCATTAGGCTCATGAACTTCATGGCCTACAGTTCATAGTCCGTTCTCTATCTTCACAATGGGTGCTAGACCTTTGAAGGCACCCAGGGATGGAACATCTGCTTTGTTGTCTGACATGATGACAACAATCTCTAAGATTGGGGTTGCAAACAGGAATAACAATGTCTACACAGACATATAGAAAGACGGTTGTGGGTGTAGACTCATACCACAATTTCTTCCATCCACATGAGGCTTCTTTAGGTACCTAGGATGGTTTTAGAGGATAACAAATAACACCCAGGAACCAAATCAGACCTCTCAATACCCACGAGAAAGATGGGTGCGACAGTCCTTGATGGTCGACGGCGACGACTATAGCTGTTGCTGCTGCTTGCGGGCGGCAGAGGCAACTGGCTGTAGACGTTGCTGATGCTGCCAGCAGTAGGTGGCGAAGGTTGTAGCCGCTACTGCTCGGATGTTGATGGCGGTGGCAACCACACGAGAATCTAGCGTTTCTTGTATGGTAGGGATCTAGGGCACATGCTCCAGTCTAAGACCATCGATCTGATACCATGGGGAAACAGTTGAAATGAAAAGTTGCATTCACTGTTGCCCTAGAGCTCTCATATAGAGAAAAGCTCCAAGGGAATATTACATAAAGAGATGAAAGCAAAAGAAAATTGCAAAGTAAAGATAAAGAGATATAAATTATGGCCAAGGGATGCCAAACCAACAAGAAACAAAAACAAAGATAGATAACCATCCAATATCATAATTAATTACCTGCACCGCAATATTAACCATGCCCCTTGCACTCCGCATAGAGCTCTCCACTATCTCTAGTACATGGCAACCGGAATCTTGACCATAAAAAGCAGGCTCAGTAAAGGAACCAGGAGGCCCAGCATTGGCAGTTGAATTCTGCAGGGGTCTTGTACGTGGAGGTGCTGTATTTCCCAGATATGTATTTCTTTGCCTCAGATAAAGAAGGGCAGCAGCAACCTAAAGCATATGGCAACTATTATGGTGTGATTTGTAGAAAAATCAAGTCTATCAGCAAGTTAAAATATTGAAGTCGATTTTGTAAATACAAACTATGGCCAGAAGAGAAACCGACTAGATCATTGGCATCCCGTAGCTGTAGAAGAACCATTGCATATTGCTTTCGAAAATGTTCCAAGTCCCTGACCGAGTCTCCCTCTGTTTGCTTTAGCGATATTTCCGCATTCATGTGCCTCAATTCCACCAGCAAAGCCTCCTAATCAAAAGTTAAAATTATCCCAAGATCTTGCAAAAATGTCACTTCGGAAGTTGATTGGATGTGGTAAAAAACATGCTAGAATGCCTTCGCAGTTGTACTAAGAAATGAGTAAAAACTTAGATTTTTCACAACATGCACCATTAAATTTATTTAGCTAATATATAAATGGCAAGCACTGACTATATATTCAGTTTCCATATTGAAATTCATCTTTTCCTGAAAATGCTGTCTAGCGTATTCACCAATCATTATGCATTAATTTTCTCGATCACCTCATGGCGCATATAAATTGCAAATCGATCCATTTACGAGGAATTGACGAAGATCACAACAAGAGTCTTTCCCCACAATTAAGTAAGGTCGGCTACATGGATTTTTTTGCATCCATTCAGATCTATTTTGGTCATTATCGGGCTCAAATCCAAACAACTAAGATCCCTTCGGATAGTCTCATGCCAACACTTCTGGGGCCTTCCTCACCTGCTCTTAACCGACTCAACATCCCAAATCTCGTATCTTCTAAGTGGTGCATCAACCGATCTCCTTTGCAAATGATCAAACCATCTTAAGCGGTTTTCTCTCATCTGATCCTACATCGGGCTACACCAACTTTCCTTTTGATCGCATCATTGCGAATCTGATCTTTTTGTGTATGACTACACACCCACCTTAGTAGGTAGCATTTTCATTTATGCTATCACTCTCTGCACATGTATATGGTTCACAGACCAACATTTTGATCCATAGAACATAAAAGGTCTCATGATTGCTTTGTAATACATTCCTTTGACTTTCAGAGGGATTATCTTATCACAAAGAACTAGAGGCTCCTATCTACTTCAGCCAATCTTTATTTATTTTATGAGTAACATCTCATCAATTTCTCCATCCCATTGCAAAATAGATCCCAAGTATATAAAAAATCTTTCTTCTGAATGTTATCATCTTCAATCTTCATTTTGAGTCCTTCACCATTGTTTCCATCAAATGTATACTCCATATATTCAGTCTTAGCCCTACTTATACGAAATCCTTTAGGGTGCGTTTGGTATGCGGGTTAAGACGGGTTAAACTGGTAGAGGGTAACCCATTTTGAGTTTTGGTGTTTGGATAGAGGGTTAGACTGGGGGTGGGTTAGAAGTGGGTTTGTTGTGATATGATTGTATTGGAGTTTGAAAAAGTGAGTAGTTATTGTGATGTGATTGTATTGAAGTTTGAAAAAGTGAGTAGAAGTGGAGTAGTTTATAATTTTTATATGATATGATAGTATAATATATTATTTGTTGATAGGATTGATGATGTAAAATTGATTTATTTAATTTTTTAAAAAAGGAATAAAGTGGGGCCCACATGAGAGAGAGGGAGGGTGGGTTAAGGGGGGTAAGGGGAGTTTACCCCACCAACCGAACTCTACCTTAGTCTCTAAGACACGTCTCCAAGCCTCCACCTTCTCATTTACTCCATCTCTTGTGTCACCAACCAACAAAATATCATCGGCGAACAACATACACCAATGTTACTCATCTTGAATGTGACTAGTCAACTCATCCATAATCAAAGTAAAAAGGAATGGACTCAAAGCTGAACCTTGGTGCCAACCGAAGTTGACGTTAAAATAGTCAGTCTTCCTAGACTAGATCCTTGCACAAAATGAAGCCCCATCATGCCGAGGAATTGCAATAAAAATATCAAAAAAAATTAGAGCAGCACCAACAGACAATAAAATGAGGGAAACTCATTTAAAATGATTTAGACGTGAACAAAAAAGGCCATCGACCACTTTAACTTGAAGGTGCAAGAAGTCAAAAAGAGCCTTGCAAGAGGCGTGGAATGCTAAAGAAATATTGAAAAACAGCAGGTAAGAAGGATATACCATTCAGTTGTAAGCACGTGTATGATCCAAACTAGATATGTTTCGAGACAAAAACCCCATAAAACTCAGTTAAAGTGGGAAAAGGCTAAATGGTTGTTATGAAATCCATTTACAAGCGAACAGCCTCAATTCTAGCTTCTTCAAAGCCATATAGGTTTCTGTCACAGTAATCGACGTATTTTTATATTCCCAATGGATTACCATTGTGGAAAGCTTCAATAAAAACTTAAACCCAACTCACCCACCATAAGGGTTATTTGGAAAAGGAATGGGAGGCGAGCTCAGTGCTCCTGATTCAAGTGTGATAATAAGGATATCAACATGGCTTATATTGAGCTCCGGGGTTTCATGACGTTTCCTTGGATCTCTTTCTTGCCCATCTTTGCCAAGATCTGAAGGAGATCCCGTGTTGAGGGCTTGTTTCCAATTGGGAGATTGAAGCTTTATGGAGGCTTTCTAGGCCGGTCTCGAGGATGCCGGCGTTAGATCCGGAGCTGAGTTTGGTGGGATTCATTGGTGAAGATCTTGCAGTTGCGGTGGGTGTGATTCCAGTTACAGGATTTTCTCCTGAAGCTTGAGCATCTCGAGATGTGAAATCTTCTATTGACGAGGTGTGTGGGCTCATTCGAGTTCACGACTGCTGGAGATCTATAAGTTCCCTGGATGCTGGGAGAGCAGTCTGTGGAGTCAGCATGTCGCCATTGACTGTTTTTTCTTGCAGAAAGTGGGGTGATGGAAATATTTCATACCAGGTGTTTGATACATTTCCATTGAGAAATGTTGGTGCAGGGGGCATAATCACACAAGGTGGATACAATGCTTGAGCAAAATAAGAAAGGGAACGTGGAGACCAAAGATGGAGGTTTTCTTAATGAGTTTGGTTTTCCTTCATTTATATCTGGTTGTACTTGGCAATAAAAGGACAGAACTCTCAAAGATATCAGTTGATTTGAAGAAAAACTCTGGAGAGAACAAAGTTAAAGCACTTTTGCTGCTGTGATCAAATAAAAACATGCTACTCCAGGCATTGGAGATCCACTGCCGATCAGAGATCATATCTATGTGGAAGGGGAACCTACAACTGAGGTCTCTGAGAATGAAGTCGGGGTCCTCTAGAAGCCATTTGCCACATGCCTTATTGCAAAAATTAAGAATTCCAGGGCAGAACTGACTGGTTTCAAGACCTTAAATGAAAAAGAAATTCCATGGCCAGTTCTTTCAGGATGCGTTGGATTAAAAGCATATCATAATTCATTTTGCGGAAGAAAACTTAGTGCAAGCATATGTTTTGGATGGCTTTGAGTTTTTGAATGAATGAGATAGACCTGTAGATGGTCACACTATTTTAGATCAAATTTGAGAACAACTCATTTACCAGTTTGGGTTTGTTGGCATGGATTGTCAAATCTATTACCCGGAGTAATTAGAAGACATTCGTGTTGATAGAGAACTGACGGAATTTACTAGGCCCACTTACTTGTGGAGGGTAGGTCTATGTTGAAACTGACCTTTTGCAAGCAAGGCTAAATCATGTCATGAGAAGAAATGGAAATCAATAATTTATGCAAAGACATATCTATGAGAAGATTCTGAGATTTTTCTATGTTGTTTTGAGATTGGTTGTACCTTGGAAGATTGCAAGATAGGAAAAATTGAGGTACGTGGGGGGACCTAATCAGCACTTGTATGAATGTAAAAAATGTAACGCTTGTATTCTAACTGCACATTAAAGCACCTTACTTTTAGTTTACTATTTAAATATCAGGAAATGTTAGAGAGTTTGTGTATGAGTAGTTGGATATTTCCATAATCCAATTACGACATGCATCCATGTTAGTCCCACTCCTTGTAGGATAGTAGGAGTGGAACTTGGTCATATTGATGTGGCTATATACGAAGCTCCACACATAATAGATCATCAGCCCTAGGAAGTGTTCTTCCTTGTTTTCATTATGCTCCATATGGAGTAAAGTTCTACGTAAACCCGTGTGTTCTTCGTTATTATCATCTGATTTCGCTTCCGCATTACTTTTTCTACATGCTATCAGAGCAAATTTGATTCGAGGGATTTATTTTTGAAGATATTTTTTATTACTTTCATATTCAAGATATGTTCAAAATCCGAGGGTTGTTCTGCGCATATAAGCAATTACTAAAGATCACATCGTCATCCCCATGTCCGAGAAAAAAATACTAGGGTTTCTAATGAAACCCTAATTTTGCAAAGCCTACAAGCATCTTGTTCAAGCTCTCGAAATCGTTGTCGAGTGCAAAAGCAGCTAAAGTTCATTATGATGGAAACCTAGATGTGTGCCAACAACCACGCTAGCATGTTGTTGCCCTTGCAATGATCTCTAGAGACACAACATCTAAACCCTAGCTTGCTAACTAGGCTCATTCTGATAGCAACTCCAAGCAACCCTAGATCGCAATTCCAGTCGCAACTCCACATGCGGAGGCAAAACTCCATCCCATATCCAACGTTCTCATTACACACCCCAAGCCTACTCTGATCGACCCTAGTCCTGCAGCACCCCCTCCCCTAATGGTCAACTCTCCAGGTGCTAGGCATTTCCAAGGGTTCTCCCAACTCGATCTGAAGATTCGCGTACATCTATCCCAAAAGACTCGAATGTTGTTCGATGGTCCCAACCTTGTATGATCCCAAGTGACGCCCGATGGAGGAGAAAACACTAGGTTCCTACAACTCCAAGACCTATTTCAAACAAGAGGCAATGGCCACACCTCAGGTGCGCTGCTTCCTTCTCTAGAAGGCATCAACCCCTACCGACATGTAGATGGGGGCAAAACAATACCCAACAATGCCCCCACCAACCCAATCGAGCACCTCCTTGTCTCCTCCATCGATCGCCTCTATCTCCCCACACGTACGTACGCCAACATAAGCCAACACCACATCCCTCAACGATCTCCATTTCTACACGTGTTGGGAAGCTCCTTAAGGGTTGCATCTCCAGGCTATGAGCAAGGGATTCACCTCCATCCTCCAAGCGTCGTCGGCTACAACATTCTCGAAAGCGACGTGATCATGAGATGGGTTCCCAATGGGGGAAATCAAGGGTTCGTTTGGTTGCAGGGTTGGGCAGGGTTGGGGTGGGTTGGGGTACTATTCACAGGGGTAACCCCTCCTCACAGTTTACTATTCACCCAGCCCAACCCAATACTGCCCAACCCTGCAACCAAACGAACCCTAAATAACAACCGTTTTGTAAAAGCCCGAGAAGGGATCGGTTCTTCGTTAAAATTGTGTGGAGATGAAAATGGTTTGAGATCAAAAAAGGGAGGACCGAGCAAAAATGGGGGACATGAGACGAATATTTTAGGTCTAATCAAGCTGGATTAATTTAATGGGGGGAGGGCTAAAAAAGAGGGGAAAAGGTCGAGAGAGGAAAAAATACTATATAAAAATGGAGACTGGTTAAAAAAAAGTTGAGAAAAAAGGATGGTTTATGTAAAAAAAGAAGAGATTTTGGTTTTCCGTTTCCCCTGTTCATTTCTTCTCCCAACTTGGTCGACATCATCTTTTTTCCTATAATTATGAGAGAAAAGGGGAGGTTTGTACAGAGGGTTAAGATCTAGACTCTACCAGTTCAGATTTCAGATTCTATGTGAGGCACTCTATCTTCAAGTTCTCTAGAGAAAGAAAGAGAGACCCAACGCATCCTCCATCGCCAACAATCATGAGCTCAAGCACGAGATCCTTCTAATGTCCCTATGAGAGTGACCTACTTCTCATACTTACGTAGAGATATTCTCATGATGCTATTGTTTGGCCTATCATAAAGATGAATCAGTTTTTCACATGTTGTGCAGACTTCTGACATGTTGTGGGTCAGAGTACTTCGTGAAGGAGAGTCATTCCACTATCATTGATTTTAATAGATGCATATACAGAGTATACGAGCCAGTCATCGACGCAAATACCTATACCATGGCCTCAAATTTCAGCGAAATTCGGTCGAATTTCTGTCGAATATCGATATCCAGTCGAAATCGAAATTCGACTGAAATAACCGAAATGATCAAAATATGGGGGTCCTAGTACAAAAAAGGACCGAAATGATCGAAAATTCGGTCGAAATTCCACCGAAATTCCATCGAAATTCTGTTTTAGTCGATACCGAAATGGTGACCGAAACCGACATTTAAGGCCTTGACCTATACTGATCACCATTGGCATTCCAGGCCTCCAGTTCCTCCTCATCAACATGACATCAGAAGCAAGATCCTAAGCAGGCAACCCGGAGCATATGCATCGAGTTGATATTGTCAGTAGTGCTTTTTATTCAATGAGTGTCTTCTTTCTATTACCACATGCACCTATGTGAGTCCCACATCGTGTATGATTATGACTTGTTCCTATTGGTGGGGCTATATATGAAGCACAATACCACTTATACTCATAGAGAGAAAATATAATAGAGCATTGATCGTGTGAGGCGTTCTCCCATGGTTTCATCTTGCTCCTTATGGAGTAGGGTTCCACATATATCCGTGTGTTCTTCATTGTTATTATATATTTATCTCTGATTTAGCTTCTGCTTTAGGTTTTCTCTAGGAAAAAAACATAAAACACTATTAAAAAAGTCATCCCACTAAGCAAGAGGACATACTACTAATCAATTAGGTCTATTCAAATTGGGCTTTCCCTAATATGTTAAGGCAATCTAAATACACCTACTCGATCAACTTTTTACAAGCACGTAGAAGGTTATCCAAATAAACTTTACTTGGTTGGATCTAATTTAAGTTTATACATGTAGCATCCGGTTTCCAATCAAACCCGAAGTCGTCCGATTTTGGGTCTAATGAACCCAAAAATGTTATCGGTCAATACTAAACAACCTAAAACGACCAATTAGTAGTGAATCAAAAGTTGTTCGGGTGAAATCGACCAAAAATCGGTCACTCCGTAATGCGCGCCGTGAAAAGCCGCGACGCAAATTCGGAAACCGCAAAACGAATCGAGACCGTCATTAGATCCGATTCGACGATACAAGACCAACGGAATCGACCGTTCGTCAATCAGAGGTCATATGATATTTTAAATTACAAAATTTAATCTTAAACAAAAGCTGTATCCGAAAATTTCGGGTATTCGAAATTCGACCGGAAGTATATCAACATTATACTCATTTTGACCGTCATTTTGAGACGATCGAATAGAGATATTGCACGTCAAAATCCGACGCCCGAGTCATGAATACGGTCGATTTTTTTATATAACAAATAAAGATAATGTTGGTTAAAATATAAATAAAAATTTAAAATTCTGCTGCTACAGTAACTGTAGCAGACTTTATTCTGTTGTAAACGTCAAATAGAAATATAAAAGAGAGAATTTTTTTTTATATATATATAAAGTGGAAATGGGAAGTTTCTAGGAAACTTCCTCCCCTCCTCTTTTCTCTATAAAGCCAACGTGGGAACCCTTCTTTTTTTCCCATTTTCCCTTTTCTTTCCATTTCCCCCAAATTCCAATCGTGGTATCCCTTTCTCCATCGCCACTTCTTCTCCAAGAAAGTCTCTCCCTCGATGAACATACAAATTCTACATTTGCATTGTTTATCTCCAATTTCATAATCCCATAGGTGAATGCTACTGGCAGTTGGAATTTCTTCAGCAATTCCTTGATAAATTGGACCTCTTTGCTGCATGTGATTTGCTCAAAAGATTGGAGAAAAATTCAAGGTACAATCCATCTCTTGTTTTCTCAAAATTTCTTTTCATTCTCCAAACAAGGGGGGCATATTTTCCCTATTTTATCTACTGTCCAGCAGCTTTGAGAGCTGTTGCTGCCTTCATTTTGCAAGATCTTGCTACTCCAAGAACAGTCCAAGGACTAGAAACTTTTTTCTTCCTCCTCCTGTTGCTGTCCAGCCACTGTACAAGCACTTGCATGCAAGTTTTAAAGTCAAATTAGGTACAATCCCTAGCCATTTTCTTTGCTGCCATGCCTGCATTTTTGAAACCTTAAATTTCTATCTCCATGCAATTTTCATGATCTAAACAAGTGCAGCATTCTTGCAAACCAACTTTTGTATTTCTCTGCATTTTGCAGCGTCACGTGCATGTATCTTTATACTGTTCATGTATCTTTATTACCAACTAAATTTGGCAAAGCATTTTATAAGTTATCTGTTAAGCTGGATATGTTTGTTCTGTTATAAACATATATATACCAAATTTGTTACAGGAATCTAAGACTATATATATATATATTCATCAATTGCATGCATGTTGCATGATTCTCTATTATAAGATGAATCACATTTGAGCATGATGTGCTCATCTCAAGAAATCATCCATAATCACCTTTATCCTGGGAATAGGTATAAGATCAAGGTTTAGATAAATTCTTGATTTTTGCAAGGTATAAATAAATTTTCTTTTTGATAACTTCGATTCAGAGAGTTGGTCAATTGCCTCTTCTATGGTTCAAATTATCTTCTGTGATATGTTGGTTATTTGATAAAACAACACTCACAAATAAATTTAGCAGAGGTTTTATTATTGAATCCAAAAGGGCGAACTAGTAGTATTGAAATTGAGAATCAATCCTGAAGAGCACCTTGAACCTTCCTGTAAAAGTTATCAGACCGTGTTTATCACAATAATCTAAGTTGTCATGTCTAACAAACCATATTACATTTTTAGTAACAAGAAAGAGCTAATTCTCATAGTTGTTCATTTTCGTGGAAGGGATCAAAGGTAATAAAATGTTGACAACCTTGGGGACTGTGAGGTTGCCAAGTGGGATAAAATAATGACTTGCTATTGAAATAAATAGAGACTAAAGTATTTTATTCATAAATGATAACTATTTTTGTTATTTAAATTAATACTGAAGAATCATATAAGAAGGGATACGATACAGGTTGACAAAGAACGAGGTAAACTATGTGGGGTCGAGGAAACACAATTTTTTTATATACACCTTGTTTCATATGAGGTGGTGAGAATGAGTAGGAATCAGTGAGAAGGGGGTTTCAATATAAATATTCAAAAAAAAAAATTAATGGTTCAGTATAATTGGTCTCTATACATACTAATATATGACTTACACACCCACTTTTCCACTTTCACTATCATCTAAAGATAGCAAGATGTGATTGATTATTCCTTATCAGTGAGATTCCCTCTACACTCCTCGACATTGGATCCATGAGAACCCTATTGCATGGGACAGAAGAAAGTTCTAATAGTTAAAAGATATCATATAAAGGTGTTTCACATAGGACTTTTGGGATTAGAAAGACTTTGAGAAGAGAATTTTATATGTACCTTTGATTAATACATATAACTGAAATAATCGCCTTTGAATTATAATTTATACTGTTGATTTCAGATAGCTGGATGCGACATTACTTTCGGAATGACTATCCTTTAAGACTGAGTTAAGTTTAACTATATGATTGCGTCATCAATGATCCCCTCTAACCATAAAGGTAGATCATCTTTAGAGAATTATCTTTTAAGTATACTCTTCTATCTATGAATCACTATCATAAAGATAAATAACCAAGAGATCTAGATCTGTTTGATTAACCACAAAAATAAGTGGGAAAGAGAGGAATTGACAAGCAGTAATAATGATCGTGAATCAGTATCAAATATTAATACTCTTCTTTTATGAAGTTGGTAAATGATTTCCAAGATTGAAGATGAAGAGAGCTAGATCTGTATTACTAATCTCAAAAAGGGAATTGAGAAGGAAAGTAGACAAGCAAAAGAAATTGATTGTGAGTCGGTAATGACTTATAAATTTTATTGCCGGTCATGGTGGCCTTTTACACCGGACCGTGCGAGGGGGCGGTGACCCTCACCTGGGCGGAAGAAAGGAAGCCCAGTTAGGGCAGCGGCCGCCAAGTGCGCGGGTCTAGGATCCCAGTCCCATTTCGGTTTTTTACGCGAGCTCGCAGTGTTTTTTTCGCCTCGTTGGGATCCCGACTTTAGACCATTCCGCTGACCCTGTTTTAGGATACCCAGGCGGGGGATCCTTGGTTTTCAGTTTTACGTACGAGCTCGGTTGCCCGTTACCGGTCGGGCTGTTTTTCTAGAGCGACTTCCCGGGAAGTCCCTCTCACCCGTCTCAGTGGCGTAGTTGGGGAGTAGACCTATCCCTCTGTTGGACCGGCCTTCCAACTAGAGGGCGAGACGGAAGAGCCATTTGTAGGCTTCTTCACCGCTTGAGTTTTCTTTCGCCAACAGACGGCGATTCTACATCCAGATCATTCGTATCTACATCTATATCTACATCATTGAGAGTACATCTGAGAGAGTTACAGTGAAGGTTTAGAGGAAATCACAATTAAAATTTAGTTGATTAGAAGTGACTTTAATCTGGTTTAAAAACCCTATAAGTTAGTGGACGTGTTGGGAACTTAGTTAGGATGCATTATACAACACCGCATGCCTACGGAGGCACCCCAACCCTAAGGTACTTTTAAATACCTTAGAGTCATAGTGTGAGGTTACACACAGACCAAGACCACAGACTATCCACTAACTTAGAAGGAGTGAATAGAATTAAGGATCAAATTCATCATCATCATATCATTCCATTATCGAAACCCACGACATGATCTCCAAGACCCAGAATCATGATCTTTATCTACATCATCTGGAGTCATATCTGAAACAATTGAAATTAAGAATTGGATGCCTACCTATTGAACTTGGGAATCAAGTAATCTATAAATATTTCATATTCCATCTTTCACATCGACAAATCCATAGATTTGATATCTGGTCAATATAATAGTAGAGATATATACTTATATGCATACTCCTATATTTATAATTTATCAACATTTGATTACAAAATAAATATGTTAAATATGAAAAGTGTTTGGATAATGAGAGTTTATGAGAAATGCTTACAAGCCTGGCTACCTTTTTACTCACGCAAGTAGATGTAAATAGTGCTTATTCCACCTTTCTACTTGCTCTCTTTTGCACATTAAATTACTTGTTAATTATTTTAAACTACGGGTTTGTATTCACAATTGTGACTCCTTTTCTTCCTTGCACGCATGGCAGGAAAGGAGTCTGTTGTTCAGTAGCTATACAGGGTTCCAAGAGACAAGGTCTATACCAGACGGTATGTTATTCTTTTTGTCTCAGTTTTTGTTCGGTTATTAATGTTATATGCTTCTTTTCTCTTCAGTCAGATTTTGGGATATACTGTATGTACTTTCAGACATTGTACAGGTTGAAAATGAAATGAAAGTTAATGAAATAAATTCTTGGTGACATTTATCTTTATTATCTTGTGGTTGTGAATATGAATGTCGAATATCACTTGCAATTATATTCATTGCAAAAAAAAAAAAATCCCATAAAAACTAAGCTTTTAATGCGATGTCATAAATGGAATTTCGCGAATTGTGTCGTAAACGGGTACCCGGATCCTGAGGGGTTCACAGTTTTGGTATCAGAGCAGTGGTACCCCGATACGCACATTCGTAGTATATCAATTCCGATCGCATTAAGTTCTTGGATAGAGACAGTCTCCCGACTTGTCGTGAGTCCGAGAAGGGAAATATGACATTCGAATTAAATAACCACAAATGTCACCAATTTCATTAATTTTCATAGTATATCCCAAGAAGAGAAAAAGCATTTTCGGGCAGTACCCGCTCTTCTCCATCAACTACATTAGGAGAAGCACTTGTCGGACGTGGCACAGATTCCGCTCGACCATCTGGGTCGCAGCGAGCAGACACGATCACTCCATCTACTTGACCAATCAGATGTTACCGATGTCACGAATGGGGACATTACCGATCAGTGTCTTGCTTCGAGGTTACTTGCTTCGTTAGGTAGAGTCTCGGAGACTCTCTCTTCCCCATATCACATACAAGAGCCAGGTGGCCAGTTGTCTATCATTTCCCTGATAGTCAGGCAATTGCCCGTACTGATTGGTAGACACGAGATGATCACATATTGTCCACTTCTGTAGCTTGATGAGTTCGACTTGATTTTAGGTATGGATTGGCTATCCGCTCATCATGCACTTGTTGATTGCTTTAGGAAGACCGTTGGCTTCAGGATTCCAGATCTACCCGAGTTCACTTTTGAGGGTACTACACATGAATCCACCATGGAGTACATTTCGGTATTGCGAGCCCAGCTACTTGTTGACCAGGGTTGCGATTCATATCTTGCTTTTGTTCGGGAGGTGTCTGATCAGGAGCCGATGATACAGGATATCCGAGTAGTCTCAGAATACCCTGACATATTTCCTGATGAGCTACCAGGACTACCTCCTGAGAGAGAGATCAAGTTCGAGATCACATTGTTGCTAGATACACAACCGATCTCTATGGCACCATATCGTCTGGCACCAGCCGAGTTGAGGGAGCTGAAGGTACAGTTGCAGGAGTTACTTGACTTGGGATTCGTGAGGCCGAGCACTTCACCTTGGGGTGCTCCGGTTCTATTTGTCAAGAAGAAGGATGGATCCATGAGACTGTGCATCGATTACAGGCAGCTGAACAAAAGAACGGTGAAAAACCGTTATCCTTTGACCGCGCATCGATGATTTGTTCGACCAGCTCCAGGGATCTTCGGTTTTCTCGAAGATCGATCTTCGCTCAGGCTACCATCAGCTGAGGATTCGCGAGTCGGACATTCCAAAGACAGCCTTCAGGACTCGCTATGGACACTACGAGTATGTGGTGATGCCGTTTGGGCTCACCAATGCACCTGCGGCTTTCATGGATATGATGAACCGTATCTTCTGTCCATACTTGGACAAGTTTGTAGTAGTGTTCATCGATGATGTGCTCATCTATTCGCGGAATGAATGGGATCATGCGAATGATCTACGGATTGTTTTGGACACATTGCGACAGCACAAGCTATATGCCAAGTTGAGCAAATGTGAGTTCTGGTTATCCCAGGTCTCATTTCTCGGGCATATCATTTCTGGAACAGGCATTGCAGTTAATCCTGCGAAGATAGATGCAGTTATGTCTTGGAAATAGCCCAAGACAGTTACACAGATTCGGAGCTTCCTCGGATTAGCGGGCTATTACAGATGCTTTGTCAGCGGATTTTCACGCATTGTTCGTCCTCTGACACAACTAACGCAGAAGGGAGTTCCATTTATTTGGGACGATTCATGTGAGCCTGAAGTACATATTTGATCAGAAAGAGCTGAATATGAGGCAACGCAGATGGCTCGAGCTACTGAAGGATTATGATTGCACGATTTCTTACCATCCCGGTAAGGGAAACGTGGTAGCTGATGCACTTAGCAGGAGAGCGCATCCATTTCTACCGTTGTGCCTCCACGATACAACAGTCTTTGGGATCGTATCGTCGAAGGCCGGAAGACAGATCCTTGGATTCATGATAGATACATGCGCGCCATCAAAGATGAAGTTGATGATTTTATCGTGGCAGAGTCTATTTTATGGAAGGCAGGACGGGTCGTTGTACCCAATGACGAGCAGCTTCGCAGAGACATTCTCGATGAGGAACACAGTTTACGGTTATCTATCCATCCAGGCAGTACGAAGATGTACCGTGATCTGCGTCGACATTTCTGGTGGGATGGAATGAAGCGCGATGTGGCGCTACATGTTAGCAGATGCATGACCTGTCAGATGGTCAAGGCTGAGCACAGGAGACCACCAGGATTACTGCAGTCTCTCCCCATTCCTGAGTGGAAGTGGGAGAGCATTTCTATGGATTTTGTCACGGGATTGCCGAAGACACCGGGTGGCCATGATTCCATTTGGGTCGTTGTTGATAGGATGACCAAGTCAGCCCATTTCATACCTGTCAACACGACTTACACTCCATCCAGATTGGCCAAGCTGTATGTGCAGAACAGCATCAGACTGCATGGTATACCACGAGGAGTGGTGTCTGACAGGGATTCGAGATTTACATCTCACTATTGGCATCAGTTCATGTCAGCACTACAGACAGAGCTGAAGATGAGTTCTGCTTATCATCCGCAGACAGATGGGCAGAGTGAGCGCACCATTCAGACGCTCGAGGATTTGCTTCGCGCTTGTACTTTGGAGTGGAAAGGGTCCTGGAAGGACCATTTACCTTTGGTGGAATTCACGTACAACAACAACTATCACTCCAATATTGGCATGGCACCATCCGAAGCCCTATACGGGCGAAGATGCCTCACACCTCTCAGTTGGCGTGAGGTAGGTGATCATGCTTTATACTCCGTAGATCTTTTGGAGGAGACCGCAAGAGCTGTTGATCTTGTGAGACGGAGGCTTCTGACGGCACAGAGTCGCCAGAAGAGTTATGCAGACCGTCGGAGAAGAGAGTTGGAATTCCAGGTATCCAATCTTCTTCTCTTCCTTTGTTACAAAAATAACTTAACCTCATATTAATAACATTCCTATCAATTATAGGTTGGAGATTGGGTATTTCTCCGTGTATCTTCCATGAAGGGAGTGCAAAGATTTGGTGTTCGTGGCAAGTTGGCGCCGCGATATGTTGGACCGTTCGAGATTCTTGCTCGTGTGGGGAAGGTTGCATACTGAGTAGCCCTTCTTCCACATCTATCGGCTATTCATGATGTCTTCCACATATCCAACCTGAGGAAGTATGTGCACGACCCTCGGCACGTCATCCGTTACGAGAATTTAGACATAGAGCTTGATTTGACATACGAGGAGAGGCCCATCCAGATACTTGACCGTACTGTGAAGAAGCTTCGCAACAAGGAGATTTCATTGGTCAAGGTTTTGTGGCACCGACACGGCGTCAAGGAGGCGACGTGGGAGACCGAAGCCGACATGCGGGCACGATACCCGCAACTTTTCTGAGGTAATAACCAAAACAAGCTTTAGTAATAAAATATTTGTTCAAATATACGGCTTGTTTTCTCTTTGAGGTTTTTATGGGTTCAAAACCCTTTGAGGTTTTTATTACCATAATAAAATCCAAACAAGATACCTAATGACCTTGACTCGAGTCTCGAGGACGAGACTCCCTTTGAGGTTTTTATATTTGTAGCATCCGGTTTCCAATCAAACCCGAAGTCGTCCGATTTTGGGTCTAATGAACCCAAAAATGTTATCGGTCAATACTAAACAACCTAAAACGACCAATTAGTAGTGAATCAAAAGTTGTTCGGGTGAAATCGACCAAAAATCGGTCACTCCGTAATGCGCGCCGTGAAAAGCCGCGACGCAAATTCGGAAACCGCAAAACGAATCGAGACCGTCATTAGATCCGATTCGACGATACAAGACCAACGGAATCGACCGTTCGTCAATCAGAGGTCATATGATATTTTAAATTACAAAATTTAATCTTAAACAAAAGCTGTATCCGAAAATTTCGGGTATTCGAAATTCGACCGGAAGTATATCAACATTATACTCATTTTGACCGTCATTTTGAGACGATCGAATAGAGATATTGCACGTCAAAATCCGACGCCCGAGTCATGAATACGGTCGATTTTTTTATATAACAAATAAAGATAATGTTGGTTAAAATATAAATAAAAATTTAAAATTCTGCTGCTACAGTAACTGTAGCAGACTTTATTCTGTTGTAAACGTCAAATAGAAATATAAAAGAGAGAATTTTTTTTTATATATATATAAAGTGGAAATGGGAAGTTTCTAGGAAACTTCCTCCCCTCCTCTTTTCTCTATAAAGCCAACGTGGGAACCCTTCTTTTTTTCCCATTTTCCCTTTTCTTTCCATTTCCCCCAAATTCCAATCGTGGTATCCCTTTCTCCATCGCCACTTCTTCTCCAAGAAAGTCTCTCCCTCGATGAACATACAAATTCTACATTTGCATTGTTTATCTCCAATTTCATAATCCCATAGGTGAATGCTACTGGCAGTTGGAATTTCTTCAGCAATTCCTTGATAAATTGGACCTCTTTGCTGCATGTGATTTGCTCAAAAGATTGGAGAAAAATTCAAGGTACAATCCATCTCTTGTTTTCTCAAAATTTCTTTTCATTCTCCAAACAAGGGGGGCATATTTTCCCTATTTTATCTACTGTCCAGCAGCTTTGAGAGCTGTTGCTGCCTTCATTTTGCAAGATCTTGCTACTCCAAGAACAGTCCAAGGACTAGAAACTTTTTTCTTCCTCCTCCTGTTGCTGTCCAGCCACTGTACAAGCACTTGCATGCAAGTTTTAAAGTCAAATTAGGTACAATCCCTAGCCATTTTCTTTGCTGCCATGCCTGCATTTTTGAAACCTTAAATTTCTATCTCCATGCAATTTTCATGATCTAAACAAGTGCAGCATTCTTGCAAACCAACTTTTGTATTTCTCTGCATTTTGCAGCGTCACGTGCATGTATCTTTATACTGTTCATGTATCTTTATTACCAACTAAATTTGGCAAAGCATTTTATAAGTTATCTGTTAAGCTGGATATGTTTGTTCTGTTATAAACATATATATACCAAATTTGTTACAGGAATCTAAGACTATATATATATATATTCATCAATTGCATGCATGTTGCATGATTCTCTATTATAAGATGAATCACATTTGAGCATGATGTGCTCATCTCAAGAAATCATCCATAATCACCTTTATCCTGGGAATAGGTATAAGATCAAGGTTTAGATAAATTCTTGATTTTTGCAAGGTATAAATAAATTTTCTTTTTGATAACTTCGATTCAGAGAGTTGGTCAATTGCCTCTTCTATGGTTCAAATTATCTTCTGTGATATGTTGGTTATTTGATAAAACAACACTCACAAATAAATTTAGCAGAGGTTTTATTATTGAATCCAAAAGGGCGAACTAGTAGTATTGAAATTGAGAATCAATCCTGAAGAGCACCTTGAACCTTCCTGTAAAAGTTATCAGACCGTGTTTATCACAATAATCTAAGTTGTCATGTCTAACAAACCATATTACATTTTTAGTAACAAGAAAGAGCTAATTCTCATAGTTGTTCATTTTCGTGGAAGGGATCAAAGGTAATAAAATGTTGACAACCTTGGGGACTGTGAGGTTGCCAAGTGGGATAAAATAATGACTTGCTATTGAAATAAATAGAGACTAAAGTATTTTATTCATAAATGATAACTATTTTTGTTATTTAAATTAATACTGAAGAATCATATAAGAAGGGATACGATACAGGTTGACAAAGAACGAGGTAAACTATGTGGGGTCGAGGAAACACAATTTTTTTATATACACCTTGTTTCATATGAGGTGGTGAGAATGAGTAGGAATCAGTGAGAAGGGGGTTTCAATATAAATATTCAAAAAAAAAAATTAATGGTTCAGTATAATTGGTCTCTATACATACTAATATATGACTTACACACCCACTTTTCCACTTTCACTATCATCTAAAGATAGCAAGATGTGATTGATTATTCCTTATCAGTGAGATTCCCTCTACACTCCTCGACATTGGATCCATGAGAACCCTATTGCATGGGACAGAAGAAAGTTCTAATAGTTAAAAGATATCATATAAAGGTGTTTCACATAGGACTTTTGGGATTAGAAAGACTTTGAGAAGAGAATTTTATATGTACCTTTGATTAATACATATAACTGAAATAATCGCCTTTGAATTATAATTTATACTGTTGATTTCAGATAGCTGGATGCGACATTACTTTCGGAATGACTATCCTTTAAGACTGAGTTAAGTTTAACTATATGATTGCGTCATCAATGATCCCCTCTAACCATAAAGGTAGATCATCTTTAGAGAATTATCTTTTAAGTATACTCTTCTATCTATGAATCACTATCATAAAGATAAATAACCAAGAGATCTAGATCTGTTTGATTAACCACAAAAATAAGTGGGAAAGAGAGGAATTGACAAGCAGTAATAATGATCGTGAATCAGTATCAAATATTAATACTCTTCTTTTATGAAGTTGGTAAATGATTTCCAAGATTGAAGATGAAGAGAGCTAGATCTGTATTACTAATCTCAAAAAGGGAATTGAGAAGGAAAGTAGACAAGCAAAAGAAATTGATTGTGAGTCGGTAATGACTTATAAATTTTATTGCCGGTCATGGTGGCCTTTTACACCGGACCGTGCGAGGGGGCGGTGACCCTCACCTGGGCGGAAGAAAGGAAGCCCAGTTAGGGCAGCGGCCGCCAAGTGCGCGGGTCTAGGATCCCAGTCCCATTTCGGTTTTTACGCGAGCTCGCAGTGTTTTTTTCGCCTCGTTGGGATCCCGACTTTAGACCATTCCGCTGACCCTGTTTTAGGATACCCAGGCGGGGGATCCTTGGTTTTCAGTTTTACGTACGAGCTCGGTTGCCCGTTACCGGTCGGGCTGTTTTTCTAGAGCGACTTCCCGGGAAGTCCCTCTCACCCGTCTCAGTGGCGTAGTTGGGGAGTAGACCTATCCCTCTGTTGGACCGGCCTTCCAACTAGAGGGCGAGACGGAAGAGCCATTTGTAGGCTTCTTCACCGCTTGAGTTTTCTTTCGCCAACAGACGGCGATTCTACATCCAGATCATTCGTATCTACATCTATATCTACATCATTGAGAGTACATCTGAGAGAGTTACAGTGAAGGTTTAGAGGAAATCACAATTAAAATTTAGTTGATTAGAAGTGACTTTAATCTGGTTTAAAAACCCTATAAGTTAGTGGACGTGTTGGGAACTTAGTTAGGATGCATTATACAACACCGCATGCCTACGGAGGCACCCCAACCCTAAGGTACTTTTAAATACCTTAGAGTCATAGTGTGAGGTTACACACAGACCAAGACCACAGACTATCCACTAACTTAGAAGGAGTGAATAGAATTAAGGATCAAATTCATCATCATCATATCATTCCATTATCGAAACCCACGACATGATCTCCAAGACCCAGAATCATGATCTTTATCTACATCATCTGGAGTCATATCTGAAACAATTGAAATTAAGAATTGGATGCCTACCTATTGAACTTGGGAATCAAGTAATCTATAAATATTTCATATTCCATCTTTCACATCGACAAATCCATAGATTTGATATCTGGTCAATATAATAGTAGAGATATATACTTATATGCATACTCCTATATTTATAATTTATCAACATTTGATTACAAAATAAATATGTTAAATATGAAAAGTGTTTGGATAATGAGAGTTTATGAGAAATGCTTACAAGCCTGGCTACCTTTTTACTCACGCAAGTAGATGTAAATAGTGCTTATTCCACCTTTCTACTTGCTCTCTTTTGCACATTAAATTACTTGTTAATTATTTTAAACTACGGGTTTGTATTCACAATTGTGACTCCTTTTCTTCCTTGCACGCATGGCAGGAAAGGAGTCTGTTGTTCAGTAGCTATACAGGGTTCCAAGAGACAAGGTCTATACCAGACGGTATGTTATTCTTTTTGTCTCAGTTTTTGTTCGGTTATTAATGTTATATGCTTCTTTTCTCTTCAGTCAGATTTTGGGATATACTGTATGTACTTTCAGACATTGTACAGGTTGAAAATGAAATGAAAGTTAATGAAATAAATTCTTGGTGACATTTATCTTTATTATCTTGTGGTTGTGAATATGAATGTCGAATATCACTTGCAATTATATTCATTGCAAAAAAAAAAAAATCCCATAAAAACTAAGCTTTTAATGCGATGTCATAAATGGAATTTCGCGAATTGTGTCGTAAACGGGTACCCGGATCCTGAGGGGTTCACAATACACAACGTATGACCATAAAATGAATATGTGGAGACGACGAATGGAAGTAGCAAATCTGATTAAATGTGGGAAAAGACTGATTTCAATTTAACTTATAATCGTTAAACATTAACCCTCCAAATATAAATGAGGTATATTTATGTAACATCCGGGATCCGCGTAAACCCGAACTCGACCCGAATAAGGTCCGAATAACCCAATTAAGTTATCTGACAATATTAGATAAAAATTGACCAAAAACCGGTCGCATCATAATGCGTGCCGCGAAAAGCCGCGACGCAAATTCGGAAACCGCAAAACGAATCGAGACCGTCATTAGATCCGATTTGATGAAACAAGACCAACGGAATCGACCGTTCGTCAATCGGAGGTCATTTGATACTTTTTTTAATTTCACAAAATTTAAAACCAAACCAAAACTGTATCTCGAAGTTTTGGGTATTCAAAACCCGATCGGAAATATATCAATATTATGCTCATATTGACCGTCATTTTGAGACGATCGAAATAATATATTTCGCGTCAAAATTCGACACTCGTGGTACAAATGCGGTCAACCTTAAGTTTGTTAAATAAAGAAAGTTTTAAAATAAATATATATCAATTAGATTAATTATCAATTAGCTTCAGTGTACTCGGTTATGGAAAAAATTGGGTCTGCTATAGTAACAGTAGACATGCTAAAAACAAAATATGTGAACAGTGCAGAACCACCCACTTGGCCCCTAAATTCTCTCCCATGTGGCACTCAATCCTCTCCACTTGGCTCAAACTTAGACCTCTGCCCTCTATATATATCAGCCCTCTCCTCCAACGTGATATCCCTTTCCATCCCTCTTCCATTTCCCCATCCCATGTCACATTCCCATTCTACCATTGCCCTCAAGTTTCAGCCGAAGGTTGGCTGCGTTCTTCCTTGTTAAGATAGCCAACCTACAGCTCAAAAAGGATTGCTACTCCATGGAAAGATCAGCCCTGCATGTTCCAATTTGGAGTTCAAATTGTGTCTCAAAGTCAAACCTGGAATTAGGTACTATCCCTTTTCCTATCCTAATCTCCAGCCGTGGGATCCAACCCCACCTTCCTCTTCCTTTCTTTAGGTTTCTATTTATTTCTTTTCTCAAAACCAATGATAGGGCTTTCTTTCTTTTTCTTTCTTTCACCTTCCATTCCCAATTCACATCCTCAAAGTCCATGAGAAGGAGACCCAATTGTTGCTCAAAGTTGGCTGGAGCTGCTCTCTTTCTCTCCAAGGATCTACGGTTCCAAATTTCACCAAATGCTGCTTTTTCTCATCAGACAGCTACTGTAGAAGCTCTTGAAAGATTTCTTCAAGCAACCATAAATTCTTGTTTCCAGTAGCTGGAACCTCTCCCCTGCTTCATCTTCAATTGGTTAATGCATGCAACCATAGTCTCCAGCAACTGCTTTGCAGCAAAAGCTGCTGCTTGAAGTCCTGAGAGCCTCCAAACAATCATTTGGAGCTGCTGCTGTCTCAGATTTCAGCCCATCATGTGATTTCCTCCAACTTTTGGAAGAAATTAAGGTACCTCCTTCCCCATCCTTTGCTGCCATGCGTGTATATTAAACTTGATTTTTTTTGTACATGAACAATCCCTTCCCATTACTCTTGCTGCCATGCATGTTGATCTCTACATCTTTGATGCATTTCTTGTGTAATATATGATGGGAATTGGGGGAAAGTATTGCATGGGATAATTAGGAAGAATGTGGACATTGTACACACCATCATTTACCACAAATATCTCATGACAAGGCAGATCCTTCTAATAACATTGAAGCAACAAAAGATCGTACTTAAGTTCATGATACATTCACAACAAAATAAGATATGATCTCTTGTTTCCAAAACATCTCCAATGATTATTTTGGAAATAAGTTGGTAGTCAATATCAAAAGGAAAGCAAGATGGCTCCATTGGAAGGTTTAAAGCTCACCGAACGACAAATGAATATCATAAGAATGAAGAGTTTGATTATAAAGAGATTTTCAGTCAAGTTGCTAAGCCGACACTGTTCATTTTCTTGTCATTAGCTATGACCAATAATTGGTTTATACAGGAATTAGACATTCAAAAATGATTTTTAATCCTGTATGCAAACTGCACAATCTCTTTATAACTTGAAACAATGCATCAGCTTCTTGGTCCTCTTGGTATAATGGACTGTACTAGGGCTTTTCCAGTTCAAGGATTAATACCTCTCTATTCATCTATAACACGTTTGGAATTCACATTTTTATATATATTATCTATGTGATTACATACTCCTCGTAAGTTCTCACCAAGATTCTTTAAAGGATCTGCTTGCAGCTTTTGCTTCCAAGTGCCTCATTACAGATCTTGGATTTCCTTCATTTTTTACTTATTATCGAAATGCATCAAGTATCCATTGGTCTATATCTCTCTTAGTAACATTATATTATAAATTTACCAAGACATTTCAAATTGGATGGAGTCAAGCCTACAAGAGCTCCCATGTCCACAATATATATATATATATATATATATATATCAACCACATTCCCTAATCCTCAGCCATACAGAGATAACTTGTAATGGATAGTGGATCAAAAGAATAACATATGTGTCATATGATATAAACCTGGTCATTTTTGTAAAGGAAAGATTCCTCTGGAGTATGAAGAGGAGGGTAAATATAAATACCCCCATAAAACTCGTACGCCAGAAACTAATAATCACTTGATGAAAAGTATGAAACAAACTCAACAAAGGTTAGACCAACAAACACAATGCAATGAGTGAGGGATTAAAGCTTTAATCAAATTTTCACACTATAAGAAGTCACTACCCTAGTAATTAGATTCGGATGAAGATTATATACATGTAAAATCATGGTAGACCTTCATGTTTTTTTTAGATCAGACAAATTGAACATGTCAGTCTCACAAGGTTGACCTAATAGCTCATGAGAAAGGTTTACGAAGGAAATGAAGAGTTAAGCAAAGGAAGATGATGTCATTTACTGATGATAATTAATATTGTGCCGGTCATGGTGATCCTTACACCTGATCGTGCGAGGGCGCGGTGACCCTCAACTGGGCGGGAGATAGGAAGCCCAGTTTGGGCAGCGGCCGCCAAGTGCGCGGGTCTAGGATCCCAGTCCCTTTTCGGTTTTTACGCGAGCTCGCAGTGTTTTTACGCCTCGTTGGGATCCCGACTTTAGACCAGTTACGCTGACCCTCTGTTTAGGATACCCAGGCAGGGGATCCTTGGTTTTCAGTTTTACATACGAGCTCGGTTGCCCGTACTAGTCGGGCTGTTTTCTAGAGCGACTTTTCCGGGAAGTATCTCTCACTCGTCTCAGTGGCGTAGTTTGGGAGTAGACCTATCCCTCTATTGGACCACGCTTCCAATTAGAGGGCGAGAAGGAAGAGCCCTTTCGTTGGATTCTTCACCGCTTGAGTTTTTCTTTCGCCAACAGACTTGGCGATTCTACATCCAGATCATCCATATCTACATCTATATCTACATCATTGAGAGTTATATCTGAGAGAGTTACTGTAAAGGTTTGAAGGGATTACTATCAAAGTTGAGTAAATGGAAGTAACTACAATCTGAATCAAAATCTCATTAAGCTAGTGGACGTGTTGGGAACTTAGTTAGGATGCATTATACCACACCGCATGCCTACGGAGGCACCCCAACCCTAAGACATTCCCCAAGTCTTAGAGTCATAGTGTGAGGTTTCACACGAACCAAGACCACAGACTATCCACTAGACTTAAGAATTTAATAAATCATTATATCTTCTCATCTCATCTTTGCCATCATCAAAATCCACAAATATGATCTTTGAGTAATATAAGAATAAAATATACATACTTGTGATAAATTAGTTACCATTGAAATATGCTTATGCGGGAAATGTTGAGGTAATGGCTAAGATACTAAAAATTTGGAAACCTTTTACATTTGCAAGTAGAAATAAATTTTAATTTGAGTTGTTCCTACCTCTTTACTTGCTTGCTTTTGGTCACAATAAATGCCTGTTGTTTTCATATAAGCTTATAGGAAGTACCAGCGCTCGCTGACGCCTTTTCTTCCTTGCACGCTTGGCAGGCAAACAGCCTGCTGTTCAGTAGCAGCTCAGTAGCTATACATGGTTCCAGGAGATAGAGTTTATACCCGACGGTATGGTTTATTTTGTGTCAATTTTTGTTCGTGTATTATGTTTCTTTCTCTTCAGTCAGATTTTTGGGAATTCTGTATGTACTGTCAGTCACTGTACATGTTGTAAACTATATGAAAATTAATGAAATGAGATTTTGGTGCCAATTGTTCTATTAGCTTGTGGTTATGAATATGGATGTCAATGTCTGATGAAATTATTGCAACGCGAAAAAAATTTCCCTGCTTTTCTATAACTTCTGCGATCTCATGTGAATAATAGTGCAAATGTGTGATTAACGGGTACCCGGATCCTAAGGGGTTCACAGTTTTTGTATCAGAGCAATGTTACCCCGATACGCACATTCCAGTATTTCAATTCCGATTGCATTAAGTTCTCGGATAGCGGCAGTCTTCCAACTTGTCGTGAGTCCGAAAAAGAAAATATGACATTCGAATTCAATTACCACAGATGTCACCAATTTCATTAATTTTCATATTATACCCCAAGAAGAGAAAAAGCAGATAAGATAAGTTTCTGCAAGTGACATTTTTATGACTAAAAATGGTTCTCATGCAGATCCATGTCATCCAGAACAGACCAGGAGATGACAAACCAACTAGCACACATACTTACTACTCTTATCGACCTTTCCATGTCCTATTTGATTCTGGAGTGACACATTCTTTCCTTGCTTCGAGGCTACTAGTTTCTTTAGATAGAGTTGCAGAAACAATATCTTCTCCATATCAGATTCGAAGGCCAGGTGGTCAGTTGTTTGTCATTTCTCTGATAGTTAGGCACTTGCCTGTACTGATTGGCGGACACGAGATGCTCGCAGATTGTCTACTTCTACAGCGTGATGAGTTCAACTTGATTTTAGACATGGATTGGTTATCCGCTTATCATGCACTTGTTGATTGTTTTAGGAAGACGGTTGTCTTTAGAATTCCAGATCTACCCAAGTTCACTTTTGAGGGTACTATACATGACTCCACCATGGAGTACGTCTCGGTGTTGCGAGCTCAGCGACTTGTTGATCAGGATTGTGATTCATACCTTGCATTTGTTCGGGAGGTATCTGATCAGGAGCCGATGATACAGGACATCCGAGTAGTATCAGAATACCCATACGTGTTTCCTGATGAGCTACCAGGATTACCTCCTTAGAGAGAGATCGAGTTCGAGATCACATTACTACCAGACACCCAGCCGATCTCGATGGCTCCTTACCGTATGGCCCCAGCTGAGTTGCGGGAGCTGAAGATGCAGTTACAGGAGTTACTTGATTTGGGATTCGTAAGGCCGAGCACTTCACCTTGGGGTGCTCCGGTTTTATTTGTCAAGAAGAAGGACAGATCCATGAGGTTATGCATCGATTACAGGCAGCTGAACAAGAGAACGGTGAAGAACCGTTATCCATTGCCACGTATAGATGATTTGTTCGATTAGCTCCAGGAATCTTCGGTGTTCTCGAAGATCGATCTTCGCTCAGGCTACCATCAGCTGAGGATTCGAGAGTCTGTTATTCCGAAGATTGCCTTCAGGACGCGCTATGGACACTACGAGTTTGTGGTGATGTCGTTTGGGCTCACCAAAGCACCTGCAGCTTTCACGGATATGATGAACATGATTTTTCGTCCATATTTGGACAAATTAGTGGTGTTCATTGATGATGTGCTCATCTATTCACGAAATGAATGGGATCATGCTAATGATCTACGGATTGTCTTAGATACATTGCGGGAGCACAAGTTATATGCCAAATTGAGCAAATGTGAGTTCTGGTTATCCCAGGTCTCATTTTCAGGACAAGTCATTTCTGGGGCAGGTATCGCGGTTGATCCTACGAAGATTGAGGCAGTCATGTCTTGGAAGCAACCCAAGACAATCACACAAATTCGGAGCTTCCTCGGGCTAGCAGGCTATTATAGACGCTTTGTCAACGGATTTTCACGCATTGTGCGCCCTTTGACACGATTGACGCAAAAAGGGGTTCCATTCAGTTGGGACGATTCTTTTGAGCAGGCCTTCAATACACTGAAGGAGAGATTGACTACATCACCTATTCTTGCTCTTCCTTCAGACACTCAGGACTATGCAGTCTATACAGATGCATCTCGAGAAGGGCTAGGAGCAGTGTTGATGCAGACAGGACAGGTGATTGCTTACGCATCACGGCAATTGAGACCGCACGAGCGGAACTACCCTACCCATGATTTGGAGTTAGCGGCAGTTGTCTTCGCCTTGAAGATATGGCGTCACTATCTTTATGGGGTGAATTTCGAGATTTTCCCGGATCACAAGAGTCTAAAGTATATCTTTGATCAGAAAGAACTGAATATGAGACAACGCAGATGGCTCGAGCTACTGAAGGATTATGACTGCACAATCTCTTACCATCCCGATAAGGGAAACATGGTAGCCAATGCATTTAGCAGGAGAGCACATGCAAAGGGTACGGCAAACTGGCTATACACATGGGATATGCTCGCATCTTTGACTGATTGGCATCCTCAGGAGAGCGCATCCATTTCTATTACCGTGCCTCCACGATTCAGCAGTTTGTGGGATCGCAGGCACACAGTTCACGGTTATCTATCCATCCAGGTAGCATGAAGATGTACCGTGATCTGCGCCGACATTTCTGGTGGGATGGAATGAAGCACGATGTGGCGCTACATGTTAGCAGATGCATGACCTGTCAGATGGTCAAGGCCGAGCACAAGAGACCACCAGGATTACTGCAGTCTCTCCCCATTCCTGAGTGGAAGTGGGAGAGCATTTCTATGGATTTCGTTATGGGATTGCCGAAGACACCAGGTGGCTATGATTCCATTTGGGTCGTTGTTGATAGGTTGACCAAGTTAGCCCATTTCATATCTGTCAATACTACTTACACTCCATCCAGATTGGCCAAGCTGTATGTAGAGAACATCATCAGACTACATGGTATACCACGAGAAGTGGTGTCTGACAGCGATTCGAGATTTATATTGCACCATTGGCATCAATTCATGTTAGCACTACATACAGAGCTGAGGATGAGTTCTGCATATAATCCACAGACAGATGGGCAGAGGGTCCACACTATTCAGACACTAGAGGAAGTAAAAGGGTCATGGAAGGACCATCTGCCTTTGGTGGAATTCACGTACAACAACAGCTATCACTCCAGTATTGGCATGACACCATTCGAAGCCCTATACGGGCGAAGATGCCTCACACCTCTCAGTTGGCGTGAGGTAGGAGATCACGCTCTTTGCTCCGTGGATCTCTTGGAGGTGACCGCGAGAGCTGTTGATCTTGTAAGACGAAGACTTCTGACGGTACAGAGTCGCTAGAAGAGCTATGCGGATCGTCGGAGGAGAGGCATAGAGTTTCAGGTAATCTAATTATTACCTCTTCACCTATTCAATCATAACTCATATATAATCAATTTAATCACGTACTAATGACATTCCTGTAAATTACAGGTGGGAGATTGGATATTTCTCCGTGTATCTCCCATGAAGGGAATACAGAGATTCGGTGTTCATGGCAAACTAGCACCGCGATATGTGGGGTCGTTTGAGATTCTTGCGAGAGTGGGGAAAGTGGCCTACCGAGTAGTCCTTCCTCCACATCTTTCAGGAATTCACGATGTCTTCCATATATCCAACCTGAGGAAGTATGTGCACGACCCTCGACACGTCATCAGTTATGAGAATCTCGACGTAGAGCCAGATCTGACTTACGAGGAGAAACCTGTGCAGATCATTGACCGTGCTGTGAAGAAGCTTCGCAGCAAAGAGATTTCATTGATCAAGATTTTGTGGCACCGTCACGGAGTCGAAGAGGCGACATGGGAAATCGAAGCCGACATGCGGGCACGATACCCGCAACTTTCCTGAGGTAAAAATCAAAACAAGCTTTTAGATATATGTTAAAATATATGGCTTGTTTTCTCTTTGAGGTTTTTATGGTTCAAAACCCTTTGAGGTTTTTATGGACATATAAAAGCCCAACAAGATACTTAATGACCTTGACTCGAGTCTCGAGGACGAGACTCCCTTTGAGGTTTTTGTAATTGTAACATCCGAGATCCGCGTAAACCCGAACTCGACCCGAATAAGGTCCGAATAACCCAATTAAGTTATCAGACAATATTAGATAAAAATTGACCAAAAAGCGGTCGCATCATAATGCATGCCGCGAAAAGCCACGACGCAAATTCGGAAACCGCAAAACGAATCGAGACCGTCATTAGATCCAATTTGACGAAACAAGACCAACGAAATCGATCGTTCGTCAATCGGAGGTCATTTGATATTTTTTTTAACTTCACAAAATTTAAAACCAAACCAAAACCGTATCTCAAAGTTTCGGGTATTCAAAACCCGATCGGAAATATATCAATATTATGCTCATATTGACCGTCATTTTGAGACGATCGAAATAATATATTTCGCGTCAAAATTCGACACTCGTGGTACAAATGCGGTCAACCTTAAGTTTATTAAGTAAAGAAAGTTTTAAAATAAATATATATCAATTAGATTAATTATCAATTAGCTTCAGTGTACTCGGTTATGGAAAAAATTGGGTCTGCTACAGTAACAGTAGACATGCTAAAAACAAAATATGTAAACAGTGCAGAACCACCCACTTGGCCCCTAAATTCTCTCCCATGTGGCACTCAATCCTCTCCACTTGGCTCAAACATAGACCTCTGCCCTCTCTATATATATCAGCCCTCTCCTCCAACGTGATATCCCTTTCTATCCCTCTTCCATTTCCCCATCCCATGTCACATTCCCTTTCTACCATTGCCCTCAAGTTTCAGCCGAAGGTTGGCTGTGTTCTTCCTTGTTAAGATAGCCAACCTACAGCTCAAAAAGGATTCCTACTCCATGGAAAAATCAGCCCTGCATGTTCCAATTTGGAGTTCAAATTGTGTCTCAAACATGGAATTAGGTACTATCCCTTTTCCTCTCCTAATCTCCAGCCGTGGGATCCAACCCCACCTTCCTCTTCCTTTCTTTAGGTTTCTATTTATTTCTTTTCTCAAAACCAATGATAGGGCTTTCTTTCTTTTTCTTTCTTTCACCTTCCATTCCCAATTCACATCCTCAAAGTCCACGAGAAGGAGACCCAATTGTTGCTCAAAGTTGGCTGGAGCTGCTCTCTTTCTCTCCAAGGATCTACGGTTCCAAATTTCACCAAATGCTGCTTTTTCTCATCAGACACAGCTACTGTAGAAGCTCTTGAAAGATTTCTTCAAGCAACCATAAATTCTTGTTTCCAGTAGCTGGAACCTCTCCCCTGCTTCATCTTCAATTGGTTAATGCATGCAACCATAGTCTCCAGCAACTGCTTTGCAGCCAAAGCTGCTGCTTGAAGTCCTGAGAGCCTCCAAACACTCATTTGGAGCTGCTGCTGTCTCAGATTTCAGCCCATCATGTGATTTCCTCCAACTTTTGGAAGAAATTAAGGTACCTCCTTCCCCATCCTTTGCTGCCATGCGTGTATATTAAACTTGATTTTTTTTGTACATGAACAATCCCTTCCCATTACTCTTGCTGCCATGCATGTTGATCTCTACATCTTTGATGCATTTCTTGTGTAATATATGATGGGAATTGGGGGAAAGTATTGCATGGGATAATTAGGAAGAATGTGGACATTGTACACACCATCATTTACCACAAATATCTCATGACAAGGCAGATCCTTCTAATAACATTGAAGCAACAAAAGATCGTACTTAAGTTCATGATACATTCACAACAAAATAAGATATGATCTCTTGTTTCCAAAACATCTCCAATGATTATTTTGGAAATAAGTTGTAGTCAATATCAAAAGGAAAGCAAGATGGCTCCATTGGAAGGTTTAAAGCTCACCGAACGACAAATGAATATCATAAGAATGAAGAGTTTGATTATAAAGAGATTTTCAGTCAAGTTGCTAAGCCGACACTGTTCATTTTCTTGTCATTAGCTATGACCAATAATTGGTTTATACAGGAATTAGACATTCAAAAATGATTTTTAATCCTGTATGCAAACTGCACAATCTCTTTATAACTTGAAACAATGCATCAGCTTCTTGGTCCTCTTGGTATAATGAACTGTACTAGGGCTTTTCCAGTTCAAGGATTAATACCTCTCTATTCATCTATAACACGTTTGGAATTCACATTTTTATATATATATTATCTATGTGATTACATACTCCTCGTAAGTTCTCACCAAGATTCTTTAAAGGATCTGCTTGCAGCTTTTGCTTCCAAGTGCCTCATTACAGATCTTGGATTTCCTTCATTTTTTACTTATTATTGAAATGCATCAAGTATCCATTGGTCTATATCTCTCTTAGTAACATTATATTATAAATTTACCAAGACATTTCAAATTGGATGGAGTCAAGCCTACAAGAGCTCCCATGTCCACAATATATATATATGTATATATCAACCACATTCCCTAATCCTCAGCCATACAGAGATAACTTGTAATGGATAGTGGATCAAAAGAATAACATATGTGCCATATGATATAAACCTGGTCATTTTTGTAAAGGAAAGATTCCTCTGGAGTATGAAGAGGAGGGTAAGTACCCCCATAAAACTCGTACGCCAGAAACTAATAATCACTTGATGAAAAGTATGAAACAAACTCAACAAAGGTTAGACCAACAAACACAATGCAATGAGTGAGGGATTAAAGCTTTAATCAAATTTTCACACTATAAGAAGTCACTACCCTAGTAATTAGATTCGGATGAAGATTATATACATGTAAAATCATGGTAGACCTTCATGTTTTTTTTAGATCAGACAAATTGAACATGTCAGTCTCACAAGGTTGACCTAATAGCTCATGAGAAAGGTTTACGAAGGAAATGAAGAGTTAAGCAAAGGAAGATGATGTCATTTACTGATGATAATTAATATTGTGCCGGTCATGGTGATCCTTACACCTGATCGTGTGAGGGCGCGGTGACCCTCAACTGGGCGGGAGATAGGAAGCCCAGTTTGGGAAGCGGCCGCCAAGTGCGCGGGTCTAGGATCCCACTCCCTTTTCGGTTTTTACGCGAGCTCGCAGTGTTTTTACGTCTCGTTGGGATCCCGACTTTAGACCAGTTACGCTGACCCTCTGTTTAGGATACCCAGGCGGGGGATCCTTGGTTTTCAGTTTTACATACGAGCTCGGTTGCCCGTACTAGTCGGGCTGTTTTCTAGAGCGACTTTTCCGGGAAGTCTCTCACCCGTCTCAGTGGCATAGTTTGGGAGTAGACCTATCCCTCAATTGGACCGCGCTTCCAATTAGAGGGCGAGATGGAAGATCCCTTTTGTTGGCTTCTTCACCGCTTGAGTTTTTCTTTCGCCAACAGACTTGGCGATTCTACATCCAGATCATCCATATCTACATCTATATCTACATCATTGAGAGTTATATCTGAGAGAGTTACTGTAAAGGTTTGAAGGGATTACTATCAAAGTTGAGTAAATGGAAGTAACTACAATCTGAATCGAAATCTCATTAAGCTAGTGGACGTGTTGGGAACTTAGTTAGGATGCATTATACCAGACCGCATGCCTACGGAGGCACCCCAATCCTAAGACATTCCCCAAGTCTTAGAGTCATAGTGTGAGGTTTCACACGAACCAAGACCACAGACTATCCACTAGACTTAAGAATTTAATAAATCATTATATCTTCTCATCTCATCTTTGCCATCATCAAAATCCACAAATATGATCTCTGAGTAATATAAGAATAAAATATACATACTTGTGATAAATTAGTTACCATTGAAATATGCTTATGCGGGAAATGTTGAGGTAATGGCTAGGAGCTTACTAAAAATTTGGAAACCTTTTACATTTGCAAGTAGAAATAAATTTTAATTTGAGTTGTTCCTACCTCTATACTTGCTTGCTTTTGGTAACAATAAATGCATGTTGTTTTTATATAAACTTATGGGAAGTACCAGCGCCCGCTGACGTCTTTTCTTCCTTGCACGCTTGGCAGGCAAACAACCTGCTGTTCAGTAGCAGCTCAGTAGCTATACATGGTTCCATGAGATAGAGTTTATACCCGACGGTATGGTTTATTTTGTGTCAGTTTTTGTTCGTGTATTATGTTTCTTTCTCTTCAGTCAGATTTTTGGGAATTCTGTATGTAATGTCAGTCACTGTACATGTTGTAAAGTATATGGAAATTAATGAAATGAGATTTTGGTGCCAATTGTTCTATTAGCTTATGGTTATGAATATGGATGTGAATGTCTGATGAAATTATTGCAACGCGAAAAAAAATTTCCCTGCTTTTCTATAACTTCTGCGATCTCATGTGAATAATAGTGCAAATGTGTGATTAACGGGTACCCGGATCCTAAGGGGTTCACAATTTACTAGTCTTGATTCCACGTCGTATATTTACTAGTCTTAATTCCACGTCAATGATGACCAAGATATTCATTGGTCAGAACACAATTTAAGGATTAATCCGCAATCAAACAAATTGAATTTAGTCGGTTAAGTGTTTTCAAATTAGTTTAAATATATAAGTAATTTTTAATACACATCCTTATGTATTTATATAGATTAGGACAAATATCAAATCTAACATAATGAAATAAAAGTAACAGTTGAGTTCTAACCAAACATTATGAATACTACTATTAGTCTACTTTTAAAAAATCAAAAGAAAAAAAATCATAAGTTCCTTGCTAAAAAAAGTCGACCGACTAATTGGGCCAACCATGCGAGTTGAATGCATCACCATTCAGATCGGGACCCTCCCTCAATCCGACTAGTCGGCCAACTTATGAAAGCGTGTTGATGACAAAAGAATTTGCCAGCGTATAGCAAATATGCAGAACTTAAAGAGGGCATGTGAGGCATATAATTAAGGACAATAAATCAAAAAAAATACATGACAAATCACCTTCTTGTCAAGAGCACGTGCCAATTCAGCAAGGGCCTTAATATCATCTTCTTTAGCTTGAATTTGGGCCAATGTACATGGCTGAGTATACATCGCTTGCCTTGTTGCCACAACAACTTCATTCGCAGCAGCTTTAGCTTGTACAACAGCATCAATCGTGTCCCCCTGAGACAAATTATTAGATAGACAACAGTAAGTAATAAAATCGTTTCATCACATATGATAAGAAATTGCATTGACGTGGCAGACCTTGGCTTGCTTCATTAATGTATTCATCGGATGACTGGTAGAAAGGGTTGCTCCTTCTCCATTTTCCATACAATTATTTGAACTGAGCAATGCAGGACCCCCAAATTTCCACTCCTTAGATTGATCATACAGTTTTATGTCACTTAGAGGCTCAAATAATCTCTCGGCTACTAAACTTTGTTCTTTCAGTGCATCGGCCATATTTTCCAGAGGATTAAGTGGCATGCAATCAGTATCCTAAACAAAATAGAGAATATTAGAACAATTATCATTTAGAATGAACCATGTTTACAAAATAAAACACAATCGGTTAATTCAGATTGACAATCAATGTTTTGAAATCAGAAGTTAAACAATTTGGTATTTGAGCAGTGGTCAACATGTCGCTAAAACTACACAAGACAACATCAACCATGCTGATAGCATCTTCAAAATGAATGAAGTAAAATAAGATTGTAATACCATAACAAATTCCACACCAAGTTTGGGTTGATCAAATTGAACTCGGCATCGATTACGATCAACTGTCAGTATGCTTCCATCATGAATCTCTCTGGTATTGGGATGGCATGCAATAACACGCTGCCCAACATACAAAGGACGGGCAAGATCAGTTGGAAGACCATCCCTGATGCCAGCTCTTAGTTTTGAATAATGTGTCCTAACTGATTCACGGTACTGTTCAAGTTTCTTTCGCTCCTCCTCTAAGAAATGCTGGGACAAACGCCGGGGCTTGCCAAGAGAACTGTACCAAAAATAATGCAAAAATATGTAACCTACAAAAATGCACCAAAAACAACAAACTTTATTCAGATATTACCTTCTTATGACACCCCACTCCACCCGGGTCAATCTCGGGACATGGCCTAAACCAACATGATTCAAATAGTCCACAAATTCATTCTTGAAAAACCATGGATAGTCAATGGCACTGTAGAACCACTCAAATATGCACCATTGTCGTACTAAAGGAGACAGTAAACAATGAGAAAGTTTTTCCTGCATTCAGAAATAAATAGATAAGAAAAATATAGGAACAGAGCAATCTTCTGTAATACAGAGTTTCTAACCTTATCCTGCGCCCAAGGACAATTTTCTCCACAAGATTCAGAAGATTTCATGTCCTTCAACATCAATGCTTTTTTAAAATTCTTCTTGCGTCTGCTCTTACTTTCTAGAGGCATGCCAGGATCAGTACTTGTAGAAACTTGAGTCACTATTTCGGCAAGACTAAGTGCCATTTTGCCAAGGTCTGCGCTAGAAGAAGACTGCTCCAACTGTTTTGCTGATTTTGCTGGTCTGGGTGATGGAATAATTTGAACAGAGCCATTTTCGGTCGGAACCTGGAAGTAAGTACACAATTACAAAAATACTAGAGTAACAAAATAGTAAGAATAAAATATACGCCATTAACATCTGCAACAAATATGGTGCTTCCATCAAAAGAATATAGCAAAGTGGTGAGAGGATGCCATGCCCATACTCCCACTAGCCTGTAACTAGAAAACATAAACATCTTTGTAACAGGGACAATCAATTTTAAAGAATTCCCATGTTAAAAAGCATCAACCACAACCAAAAAGGAACACACACATATACATACACACACAGAGAGAAAGAGAGAGGGAGAGAGAAAAGAAATGTGCCCATGGGCACACACAAGTGTGTGTTCCCACGGCAATAAGCAGGATATTTTAAAATTAAATATAAATCAAGGCCGTTATCTTTATTCATAGTATAAAATACATATTCCATTAAAATTTCAGATCGTTTGGAGTTTTGTAACCCATCTATCGAGTGATGCTAGATACATTTTATCAGAGTCGTTGATTGTTTATTAATGCTAGATTGTGCACACTAGGACTTGGGTATTTAAAACTTAGAGGGTACACAATGTTGCGTGTGCCCATGAGCACATACTCCTTGCCCTCATACATATGTGTGTGTGCATTCGTGCGCGCACTACGGCCTACCATCATGACAAATGAAGGAACCTAACTAGGGAAGAAGATGGATATAGGTACATATTCACTACTGCATCTGTTTTCTAAGACGATGTATTTTTGAAGTTTTGTCGAAAATGGATACAAATATAGATATAACTATTTTAAACTTTTGATGGATATCGATACATATATAATTCTTCAACTTTATACTAGTGAGGTGCATCTTCTTATTAAATATAATAAGGTCTGAATGCAAATGTTCACATTGTGGTTATTCAATTATACTAAAAATAGGGAAAAAAATCATTCATGGCATATCGACACCAACCCCTGACTTCTTCCGCAATACTCTCTCGTTGCTACTGAGGCCCATGCGCCCTCTTTCCCAGATTCGTGAATGTTTTATTTCTTCAAATTAATTGTTTCTTTCACATTATTAAATTATTTTAATAAATACACAACTTTTAGTACTGTGAACATTATCTATTACAAGACATCTAAACATGTTCTGGGGGTACCATTATCTGATGGATTACCTCTATCCAAGCATGGATCAAATTAGCAAGTATCTTCTCCATTCCATATCCTTTTCAAGGATATGTTACCGCATTATATGCTCCGCATCTATATCCATCTATTTGCATCTGTCAATATAATACTCAGCAGTTCATATTTGACCAACACAAATACGTGGGGGTAAAGGAAGCTTTAGGCAGGATGAAGATATACATGGACACGAAACTCTCATGTCAGCCAATAGAAACCGGAGTGGAGGGGAGCATAAGCATAGACAACACAACTTTGTAAGCGATCAAAGTAAAAACAAAAAATACAGTGGCATTTCTGTAGTGCCGGTGCATTTATGCAGAAAAAACTTAGAAATTTAATTCTGCAAAACAATATATAAAACAAATAGGCCTCCCATCCTAAAGCCATCTCCTAAAGGTAAATCATTTTGTCCAATGGTAAAGAATGGATAAGGAGAATTAATTAAATAACACAGCTCTATTTCAAGTAAGAACTTTCAGTACCTCAGTTTTGGGAGACTCGTCCATACCAGAGTCAACAAGGGGTTCAGGTTTAGGCACCTAGATTTATAATAATCTCAGATATGGAATTAAAATAACTGAATATATAGCAGGTGTCTCACTCACATCTCCAGCAGTTTTCCTCTTTCTTTTTTGAACCTTGCTGCTAGGCTCCTCTTTTATCTCTGGCGAGGCATTTTCCTCGAGAGTAGATGCTTTCTGAGATTTGGAACTTCTCATAATATCAGATCCAGTGGTAAAGTTGTGTTCTTTATCTTTGCTTTTAGCTTTGTCTCTATGACTATTTTTTGATCCTCTTCCAAGAAAATTAGGTTTCTCAATAGATTCAATGTTTTTCTTCCCTTCTTTGACAAGAGCGGATGATTCTGAATAAAAAATAAAATTATCACCAAGTAAAAAAGATTGTGCTGCTACAATGTAACATGGACCCCAAAATGAAGAAGAATGTTTAAAATTCAGAAAAAGAATCCATATCTTGGCAGAACAGAATCATGAAAAGAATCCAGCTAGACAAAAGTGTCCACTGCTGTAACAATATCAACATGTCTAGAAATTAGCTTTTAAAAAATTTTAAATAAATAGAAATCTGTTTTGAGAAATTACTTTCTCAAATCATATTATAACCAAGATACAAGTTTTGCACTATTACACCTAGTTCAAATAATCATAATGCAATTCGACTTAGTGAATTATGGACCGTGTGATCCATTTGCAATGGAATAATGAATGTATATAAAAAATAGTCAAGATATTTCTCAATATTTAAGTACAAAGCTTTCCAATCCAAATGAAGGACTATTCAAATTCACAATACTAAGAACATCATTTTTTTTAAAACCAAACACGAGTAAACTCCCAAGTTGGGAGCTACCGCCTTTTAAATTAGAAATAGAATGAAGATGAAGCTACGTTAGCGAGAAGCCCAGAAGTTGTAAAGGGTTTACAATGGATATAAAACATTCTCCGAGTAGAACGTTTGATTTTTAAAAATACTGTCATTTCTACCCTGCCAGATCGCCCACAACGCCGCAAATGCATGTGAGACGTCAACAGTGGAGCCATACCCGACCCTCTTGATCGACTACCAAAAATTCGCGGCGTCCTCGCACCGCAGCCACGACAAGCCGAACTCGCACCAAACCTCAGTCGATGTTTGACACTAGAAAAAAATATGTTCTGCATCCTCCTGCTGCCCAAGACACCTATCGCAAATCACATCCTAAACACCAAAAATATTTGCCAGCCTCAATTTGTCACAAATGCGATCCCTCCTTAGGCACCACAGGAAAATCTTGACCCTTTTAGGAATCTTTGCTGCACAAACCACTCTTAAATCCTGAATCAGGTCCGCGTCAAGCGCCTTCGAAGAACAACACAGGTGATCATAAATCTTTTTTGTGGAGAGCTTCATCCCCCTCCACTCAAAGTGGTCTGTATTCACAGCGTAGGGGCCATGGAGGGTGTCAGCTACCGACGGCGGCTCAGATTGTAACAAAAGAAAGTCCTCCAACCTCTGCATCGATAACTCGTTGACGAACATGGGTGCCCAAGTGCCGGTCCCCCCCACCCGACAAAGAGTACTTTCGTGATCTGCCGCCAGAGCAAACAATCTTGAGAACCTGGTGCACAACTTTCCCTCCCCCGTCCAATCATCACCCCAAAATCGAAACAGGCGCCCGTCCCCCACCTTCGAAGCCAAAAAGGGGGTGAGAGTCGGGAGGAGAAGTCCTTCTTGTTGGAAAGTCCTTCTTCGGCAACAAGAATAATAATGCCTTGTTGATTTTTTCAAAACCCCTGTTGCCTTCCACAAACTCGTTCATCAGATCGACAATCTCTCCTTTCAACAAGTCCCAGAACTCCTTACAGAAGAACACCAGGAAGCCATCGGGCCCCGGAGCCCCATCTGCATTCAGGCTCCAAACCGCGCTTCTGATCTCAGCCTCCGAGAACAGCACCATCAACGCCTCCGCCTGCGACCCGTTTAAACACCTCGCCCCTCTTCCCAACCACCCCCATCCACTGCGTCGTTGCCTCCTGGAAGTACTCACAAAATGGTTTCGGATCGCAGCACCAATATTTGCCTCCCCTACCACCCGCCGGTCCCCCACCATGAGTTCATGGATGTAGTTTCTCTGATGCCTCCCCGACGCCATGCTGTGGAAGAAGCGCGTATTGGCATCCCCCTCACGAAGCCACCGTTGTCTGGACCTTTGCCTCCACTCAATCTCCTCTTTCCGATCCTCCAGCATGATATCCTCTAAGAGCCTCATCCACTCTTCCATCTCCTCCGGCTCCAGACCGCACGCGTCATCCAGCCCATCCAAGTGTGACACGCCCGCTTGGGCTTCCCCTCTCTTCAGCCTACGCCGACGTCTTACATCCCTCCCAAATCGAGATAGATGAGAGCGCAAGAGCGACAGCTTCTCTTACAAGCGGACAATCGCCGACCCTGTCGGATTCCAATCCCTCCAACGAGCAATCACGTCTTCCCGGAATCCTACTTCCAACAACCAACTTCTTCCAAAACGGAAGAGGAACCTACGCCTTTCCTCCTCCCCCGAAGACCACAGAATGAGCATGTGATCGGAGTGAGCCCGAGGCATCGCCCATGCTCGCGATAGAGGGAAGGCCTTCGCCCCTTCGAGCGACACCAATAATCTGTCCAACCTCGAGCGAGATCTAGCATTGCATCACGTGAAGGAGCAGCCCGCAACATCAACAATCTGCAGGCTTAAGGTATGAATAGATGTCCGCAACTCCTCTGAAGCCGCGTCTCTGCCGCCACATTGGTCATCCTCAGGGACCAATGTGACGTTGAGGTTGTCCCCCACTAACCAAACCTCATCCTCACGCTCCGCCCCAATCGACTCAAGCTCGAGCCATCGGCCCCCGCTCCTGACCTGTGGGGCCATAAACATTTGTCACGAGAAAACCGAGCCAATCCGCTCATCTCCTGAGCCGCACATGAAGAGATGATTGTAACCGAGACACCGCGATCATACAGAGCATTAAAAGCATTTTAAAACAGAAAGGAGATTTAATAGAAAAAAAATACATTTCTATACATCTGATTGCAACAAGTATTGGGTCCATTTGTCTAAAAACAATCTACTCTACCAAAAAATCATATATATAAAAACAAAAAAAATAAACATGTTAACCATTCGCCAGTCGAGTAGTCGAACCGACTATACTGTCAGATTGACTTGTAACAAATAGAGTAGATTATATTTCTCTCTCCACCAACCCCTATAATCTGACTGGTTAGTCAACCAACTATCTCAGGCTTGGAGTAAAAGACTACTACTTGATTGCTTAAACGTTGCAAGTGCTGGTCTTGTGTTCAATTGATGAGAAAAGTTACTTCTCTCAAATAAAAGCGTCGTTCCAACCTCCAACCAACGGGCACAATCCTCATATATCGAATGTTCTATATGCGGACACATATGCGGTGCGATTTATACGGCCTACATATTGGCGCATATATCATATGCGCTTCAATGAAGTGATCGACGCATATGCGGTCGCAACCCCCCTCCCTCCATCTCATCGTTACCAAAGATCCCCCATCTCCATCTCGCCATCAAAACCACCCTCCCTCCATCTCACAAGCGCGGAAGCCCCCCTCTTTATCTCGCCACCGAAGCACCCCCTCCTTCCATCTTGTTGTCGTCGTTGTCAAAGCCTTCCCCTTCCCATCAAATCGTTGACCCCCATCTTCCACATACCATATCCACCACCCTCCCAACCCGTGCGCCACCAATGCATGCATCTCCCCTCCTCACACACCATCATTGCACGCATCGTCAACACTTCTCCACCAAATAGTTATCCAACCACCACCATCCAGCCTCTCTTTGATTCTCCAACCCCTACAGACTTTGATAGCAAAACCACTGCGGGTAAATCAATGCGATCTTCGTACGTAAATCCATGCAAGTTCGGGATGCCTACTATTCGGTAACCTGTGATCATATCCATCCTATTATAATTTATGGAGTTATCGTTCACCTTCTTTTTTTTCTACAAGCAGGATTGACACCAAGGATTGACATCGTAGTCAAAGATGTCAGAAGTACTGATGACATCTCAGGAATATGAGGAATAGAGTGTCCGCTACCCTCGTTCAGCTCAATCCCCAAGTTGGACGAGACCAACTATCTCAAATGGCCCCGAATGTTCCTGATGATCGTGGGAGGATAAAACAAGGAGCATATTTTGCATGAGTCAGAGCATGCTGACAAGATCAGAAAATTCATCAAATGGGCTAACGATGGCGGAATAGTCAGTTCATAGAGCATGGTTAGTATCGTCAACAAGATTGCGGACGAGTATGTCTATTACATCACCGTTCATGACATGTGGACCTCTGTTAAAGGTACATATGGTCAAGAAAAGAAATCCAATAGCCAGATATACTCGATATGATGAATATATAAAGCAAGCATGACATCTCCTAACCAAGTATTTCTCTCTTGAAATCTTTGTTGAGCGATAGAATGCTAGCGTTCTAGGATTTACCTACCTCACACAGAAGCAACACACCTGTAGCACATGGCTATGATGTTTTTTTGCCAGTGTTTCATTCGGGCTATGTTGTAACATCCGAAATCCGCCAAACCCGAAATTGACCCGATTAGCGTCTGATTAATCTAATAAAGTTGTTTGTCAATGTCAAACAACCTAAATCGATCAATTAATCGTAAATCAAAAGTCGATCGGGCAAAATCAACCAAAAATCGATCGCTTCGCAATGCGCGCCGCGAAAAAGTCGCGACGCAAATTCGGAAACGCAAAACAAACCGAGACCATCATTAGATCCGATTCGACGAAAGAAAACCAACGGAATTGACCGTTCGTCAATTGGAGGTCGTTCGATATTTTTTAAATCACAAAATTTAATCTTAAACACGTATCCGAAAATTTCAGGTATTCAAAACCCGATCGGAAGTATGCTACTATTGTATTCAAATTGATTGTCGTCCTAAAACGATCAAATCAAGATATTGCGTGTCGAAATTCGACACTCGACGCGCATATACGGTCGACTTTTGTGTATGCCAAATAAAAAGGAAATTAGGTTAAAATTTTTTTGTTAAACTAAAGATAATAACAGCTACAGTAAAACTGTAGCAACAGGCAGTGTTCAGTGGGTTTTTTTTCAAAAAAAAACCCTACAGCTGCTGCAGCCCTCACGTGTACATCCCCTTTGTCTAAACCCTCCACGACACCCTTCACTCCTCTTTAAATCTAACGCCAAGCCTCCCCTTTCTTTCCATCTTCGTTCTCCCCAATTCCTCCAACAAAGAACCCATTAACAGACCTCCTTCTACTCTAAGTTGCTGTTGACGATTGTGGCAAAATATTGTTGCTTTGCAAAAGTCATACGCAGGGAGCTTTCACTTTCTCCCTCTTTATTGCTTCGTTTCTTTTTTTCCCCTCTTTCTCCTCAAATACCCAAATTCTCAACCTAGGAGCTGTTCACTTCTTGTCATCTGTTGTTGATTAGAAAGAGCAACAAAATCTGCTGCTCCCTTGCTAAATTCCAGCAACTCCCCTGCTGTTCAGGCCTTGCATGCAAGAAATCTTCAAGTTTTGAAGATTTTTAAGGTACAATCCTACCCCCTTTTGCTGCCATCCATGTGGATTCTACAAGATTTCTACTATTTCATCATTTCATTCTTGTATATATATATATATATATATATATATCAGATTTCAGTATGGATCACTCCCTCCTGATTATTGATTTATGATTATTTTGAATTCTTTTAATATTACCCAGATTCTCTTGTCAAAAAAAACATTACTTAACATGGTATTAATTATTTACATAGGGCTTCGATCTAGTTGCTAAATAGTGCTCATCATGTTCTGAAATTGGCATGGTCAGAACTAATTATTGTTAATTAACTTCCAGCGTTACGATATTAAGAATCAGTTGTATAAACATCATATCTGTACTGGTTACTTTCTCCAGCTTTTTGCCTAAGTTTTCTAATAATAAATTATAGACCTAAATTTTGATGGACGGAAGAGATAATTAAAGAAGTTATTAAGCTACGGTAGTTAAATAATTTTATGTTGCAGCAAATCAGATTCTGTCAAGGAGAAAGAGAATCTAATTACAGCCATTTGATAAGCTTTCATGAATATATGCATATTATCATTCCTTTCCTAGTGTGTTGGGTTGGAATCCAGAATCACATCTAATTCATTATGAAGTAAAAAAATGCCACTGACTATTTTCTCTTTGAAATTGCTTTAAAATAAAACGTTACTAGAAATACGAGGATTTTAAATCTCAGTTATAATAATTGATCCTGCAGGATATATATATGTGGATTAGAAGTTCAATTATTGGGAAGAATTCTGGGTGTCTAACCTACAACAATTTAGGGAAATATTCTTTGGGGTCTAGCTTATAATAATTGTAAATATATATAATTTTAATTTCTTCGGATAGCTCGATAACCTAAGCTAATATGTTAACTTGTGGCTTATATGTTTCCCATGGAATTTTCCAATAACTATGAGTTGTGCTTCTTCTGTTAAACATATTAACTCTTCTCCTAAAAAAACACCTTTTCTAAGGAGGGAAATATGATCTAAATAAATTTCATCTTGTTTAAAAGATTCAATTGTGTTATATATGTTTATAGGTAAGCAGATCCATGGCACGTAAAATTTTTTTTTAATATCGAAGTCTGTTAATTATCCATTAGTAATATGGTTATTGAGGACCGATAAATTCCACACAGTAAGTCGAATGGTTAGACATCATTAGTCTAGGCATGTTTCATAAATGTACTAAGTAACTCCTGTAGAGGTTTATATATGTTGCAATGTACTGTTTCGTATTTTCTATTTATATATTGTAAGACTCTGTAATTTACCCAAGGGTTTTCTCTCTATATAAGAGACCCGAGGGTTCTATGGAATAACACATCAGAGTATTGCTTACTCTAACATGGTATCAGAGCCCTAACCCTAACCTAGGGTTTCCTCCACCCGGTCCCCCTCCCCTCTCCCGCCGCCGGCCTCTCCAGGCTCTCCCGCCGCCACCAACAGGCCCCTCCGCCCCTCCGCCGGACCCCCGGGCCTCTCCAGTCCCGCCGCCAGGCCCTCCAGGCCCCAGCCCTGCCGCCTGCGAGGCCCCAGCCCCGCCGCTGAGGCTCCACCAGTCCCGCCGCCTGCGAGGCCCCAGCCCCGCCGCCGAGGCTCCACCAGCCGCGCCAGGCCCCTTCCGGCCCCAGCTCCGCCGCCTCTTCTCCGCCGAGGCTTCATCAGCCTCACCGCCGTCCGCCTCGCTTCGGTCGGGCTCGGATCGATTATGGGTTCAAGTGCATAACGTCTACATATGCACTTGAATCCTCAACGGTCTCGGTAGACACCAGTTTCTTTGTCTATCATCCCTAGTTCAGATTCTCCGGCAGTATGTCAGAACAAAAGGTCGATATGCCCGCCATAGGTGCCTTTAAAGGTTCGTCACCAATCGTCAAAATGGACGGGACAAACTACGAACTGTGGGCTATGCAGTTCCTCAGTCTTATGCAGTCATGTGGTAAGAAGCATATTCTTACCGAAAATGAACCGCCGGAGAAGAAGGGAATATATGCCTCATGGGAGGCCGATGACGCGTATGCCAAAGTTTGGCTGTCCGGAACACTCACGACGGAGATAGCAAATGATGTCCTCCATCAGCCCACCGCCAAGGCGATGTGGGATATTCTGGCCACGACATATTCTCAGGTGCGGAACGAAACAAAGATGCTGCAGTTGCAGCATGATATTTTTACCACGAAGCAAAATGGGAGGCCTCTTCATTCTCTGTAACGTCTCTTCGTGGCATGTTCGAAAAACTCTATAGCACCATCCCACTCACAGCCACGCCGGAACAGCAGAAGACGTTCCACAACGCCACTATGGTTGGCGTATTACTTGCTGCCCTTGACCCGGAGTACGAGGCAGCACGCTCTCAGATCCTTGCCGATGCAACCATTCCACCGATGGAAGAAGTCTACAGAAGGCTCAGTCGTGTACCTGTTCCATCGAATACAACAACTCCACCTCCTTCGGCAATGGCAGTCTCCAGAAGACGAGGTAGTTCGTCCTCATTTCGTGGCAGAGGAAGTGGTGGACGTGGCCGCGGAGGTCGCATACGCTCTACGTGCTCATTTTGTCGTCAAACTGGTCATTCGGAGGATACATGCTATTCCAAGCATGGCTTCCCTCCTGCACGTGTCGCTGATCATGCTCAGGGTCCCCCAGCATCCACTCCGGATCACAGGTTCGAGGAGCTAGTGGCACGGCTTCGTGATATCATGCCACAGTCATCGTCAGAAGTTGCTGATGCTTCTGATGTTGCGGCTTCGGCGTCAGCAAGTACATCTGCTTCAGCCAGTGCCTCAGGTAGTCCTTCCGTCTCATATCATAACCATGATCTCACAGGATGGATTGTTGATTCTGGATCCACCCACCATCTCTGTCGTGAGAAAGACATTCTGCAGTCCTATAGAGCTGTTCAGCCAGGTCGCTCTGTACTCATTGCTGATGGCACTCATTCCCCTATCATCGGTCAGGGGGAGACGGCTTTGATGCCCACTATGCACTTATAGAATGTTTTACATGCACCAGAATTCTCTATGAATCTTTTATCCATTAGTCAGATTACACGAGATTTGCATTGTCGTGCTATATTTGACCCATCGTCTGTTATTTTTCAGGACATACTAACGGGCAGGGTGATTGGCTGTGGTTCTGAGCACAATGGCCTCTATCGTCTTGTACGGAACTCTTACGCTGGCGTCTCACTGCATTCCCAGGGCTCCGTATCTCCGTATACCTGGCATCTTCGGTTTGGTCACCTCCTGCTTCAGATCTCTCCGAGTTCAACGTTTCGTTGTGAAGCATGTCAGTTAGGGAAGCACCATCGGTCTAGCTTCCCCAGTCGTCAGAGTCGGAGCAGTCACTCCCCATTTGAGTTATTTCACATAGATATTTGGGGTCCCAGTCGTGTCCCAGATCATCAGGGGCACAGGTTCTATTTAGTCGTGGTTGATGATTTTTCTAGAGTGTCCTGGACTTTTCTTCTTAAAAATAAATCCGAAGCAGGAAGTGTTATTCAAAATCTTATCAATGAAGTTCAAAATGTTTTTTCGTCTACTGTTAAGTATGTGCGTACTGACAATGCTTTGGCGATCTGCACTCGTTCCCTTGCTCGCTTTCTTTCTTCTAAAGGCATTATCCACCAAACCACATGTGCATACACATCTCAACAAAATGGGGTTGCAGAACGGAAGCATCGCCATTTCCTTGATATTGCTCGCACACTACTTATCCAGAGTTGTGCCCCATTATCCTTTTGGGGGGGATGCTATACTTACAACATGCTATCTGGTCAACCGCATGCCTACAACTGTTCTTGGGGAAAAGTCTCCTATCTCTGTTCTCTTTCCTGACAAAGATTTGTTTGCACTTACACCTCGGGTCTTTGGCACTGTTGCGTTTGTCCACCGCTTATCTCCAGGACTTGATAAGCTATCTCCTAGGGCTATCAAGTGTGTTTTTGTGGGCTACTCCAGGACACAGAAAGGATATCGTTGCTATGACCCCGTTCATGACAAGTACTATGTGAGCGCTGATGTTACATTTTTCGAACCCGTCATGTATTTCTCCCCTGCAGGTGACAGATTGGTCTCCTCCACATCCACAGATTCTAGTTGTAACATCCGATTTCCAATCAAACCCGAAGTCGTCCGATTTTGGGTCTAATGAACCCAAAAAACGTTATCGGTCAATACTAAACAACTTAAAACGATCAATTAATCGTGAATCAAAAGTTGTTCGGGAGAAATCGACCAAAAATCGGTCAATCCGTAACGCGCGCCGTGAAAAGCTGCGACGCAAATTCGGAAACCGCGAAACAAGCCAAGACCGTCATTAGATCCGATTCGACGATACAAGACCAACGGAATCGACCGTTCGTAAATCGGAGGTCATATGATATTTTAAAATTACAAAATTTATTCTAAGACAAAAGCCGTATCCGAAAATTTCGGGTATTCAAAACCCGACCGAAAGTATATGAATATTATACTCATTTTGATCGTCATTCAGAGACGATCGAAACGAGCTATTGCACACCAAAATCCGAGACTCGGTGTGCGAATACGGACCACTTCGGTTTGCTAAATAAGAGAGAGAAAAGTAAATAAATATATATAATTTATAAAATAAAAATCCAGCTGCTGTCCAGGACAGCAGCTGCTCTCAACACATGGCCCCAAATCTACTATCCATTTGGCCTTGAAGGCCTTTACACATGTCAAACTGTTAAAACCCTTACTCCCTTATAAATATAACCCCAAACCCTCTTTAATTCTCCCAATTCTTTCCCAAGGGATACCACCGAAGGGGTCTCTCCCCGCCATTCTCCTTCCCGTTCAGCTGTTGTCCAAGCAGCGGGAGGTATGTCTGCAGCTTCGGCAGCTTCTAGCTTCTGTCCTTGAGTCACTTGGGCCCTGCTGGAGCCCCTCCTCCTCCCCTGGAGCAGCTCCCAGCAGCCAAACTGCTGCTGTCCAAGTAGTACCTGGTGTTGTTACTGCCTCCAGAGGGAAGGCTGCAAGTTTCCTCTTCCAAGAAACCTTTTAGCTGCTGTTGGAAGGCCTCCCAGCTGCTGCTCCTTACTTTTGAAGTCACTGCATGAATGATCTTCTCCAAATTTGAGACCAATAGAGGTACAATCTTCTTCCTTGCTTCCTATTCTTTTTCCCCCAAATCCCCTTTCCTTCTCTTCTCAATTTTCCCTGAGATTCTCAACAAATATACCTCTTTCTCCTCCATTTTAGGCTAAAAATCTGCTACAGCTGCCAGCAAACCCTTTTGCTGCAGTTGAAAGGACTCCTTGGAACCTCCAAATCCTCTAGTTGGAGCCTCCCCAACTGTGGTAGCTGCTGCCATCAGTTACTAGTGCTACTGGAGCCAAAATTTGAACAATAGAAACCACTCCTCTTCACCTGGAAGTTGCTGCAACTGCAGCCCTCCTGCCTGCATGATTGACCCTCCAATCTTTGAGGATCCAAGGTACATCTAAGCCCCCTCCTCTTGCTGCCTTCCATGCCTGTTTTAATCTCTTAAATTGCCCGAAAATTTGAAGAGAATGTGAAGTTTAGTTGGAATAAAGTTCAGTAATCATCATGTTTACTTTGAACCTATAGTTCACTGTTTATAGTGGTCAATGTACAATTATTCCCTCATGCTACATCCATGTTTTTGTACAGTAATAGCTTTCCTCTGCTGCCTTGCATGTGATCTAAAAATTCAAATGCACAATCTAGAACACCATCCTTGCTGTCCTTATATAATGTTGGTGATTTAGATGATAATCCCTAAACCTCCTATCTAAATCCATCTAAATTAGAACATCATCCTACCTAAATCCACAACTGGATATCCATTTGTGTAGTTTGTTATTACATACTTGAATGTAATGTTTGGATAAGTTTGAAGATTTCCCTACTTGAAGAAGTTGTATTTACGCTTCTATTGATCTCATGACCCAACTTAATTGTTGAAACATTTCCTTTTTCATCTGGAGGAATTTGTATCATGGCATTGAGTTGGCAGGAACAAGTTGCATAGAAGTAGCCTAATTCCCTTGTAAGCCATTCGTCCATGGAGATTCTGTTTGTCGGTTATTCTTACAGCAACCAATCAATGCTAATGAGATGATAAGGTCGATTATGCTTGACATAACCAGTCCACATGGAATGAGTGCTTTACTAGATCATGATCCGGTCTAGATCTTTATTATCTCTAAAGAAATTGAAGTTATTAATTGCTAATAATCAGTCGGTAAGTAGCGTAGACTTTAGTAGAAGTGGTGCGACTCAGGTTTGCAGATCCTTAGGAATCTGAAGGGTGCAGTGCACGTTGAGGAAGTTTGATTTTGGAGGAAACGGGAAGGCATATGATTTCAACCATACTTTTGGACTAGGGTCATGAACATTTGCATCTTAAGACATAAAGGGAATTCGGTCGTGCAACAAAGGGGATAACATTAGCTAATTTAGGCATATGATGCCTTTTGTTTGTACTTTGAAAAGAAAAAGGAAGCACTCATCTCCCGTTAAATCCCAAATGGAAATTAAATCACTGCCACTGTAGTGCCAATAGTAACAGATCCGCATTTAAGCTTCTAGTTTTGCAGAGATTGGTCTTACTAATGTGATTGTTCTCATGTATAACTTAATGGATCTTGTACACATATCTATATCATACCCTATTCTTGACGTTGTTCTGTTCCAAAGATCTTTGAGTCTCAAAAATCAATCCTCATCATTGTCTATGAATGACATGATGAATTTCAAAATATTTATGATGACAAGGAAGGATTTTAGTTCTTGATTCAATGGTATACCTAAAAACCTATCCGCTTTGATATGGGCATTTTTGTTATCTCAACTGTCGATTTGATCATCTTCATGAATTGATCTTTTGACAAACTATACTAACTATAGATCACTATTCAATCAGATTGTCGACAAGATGCTTAGATCTGTAAAGTTAACCAAATCAGAGATCGAGAGAGAATGGGGAATCAAGTCAGTGATGATAAGTCAGTAGTGACTGATAATTATGAGTGCCAGTCATGGTGACCTTTACACCTGACTGTGCGAGGGTGCGGTGACCCTCAGCTGGGCGGGAGATAGGAAGCCCAGTTAGGGCAGCGGCCGCTTAATGCGCGGGTCTAGGATCCCAGTCTTTTCTCGGTTTTTTCGCGAGCGCTCGCAGTTTTTACGCCTCTCTGGGATCCACAGGTTTCTTTTAAAGACCGGTTCCGCTGACCCTTGTTCTTTAGGGTACCTAGGCAGGAGGACCCTTGGTTTTAGTTCTTCGAGCTCGTGAGCCCGTGGTGGTCGGGCCGGTTTTTCTTTTAGAGCGACTTTTCTAGAAAGTCTCTCTCACCCGTCTCAGTGGCGTAGTTTTGGAGTAGACCTATCCCTCTATTGGACCGCCTTCCAATTAGAGGGCGAGACGGAAGAGCCTTTTGTAGGCTTCCTCACCGCTTGAGTTTTATTTATTTTTCGCCAGCAGACTTGGCGATGCTATATCCGAATCATCCATGTATACATCTGAATCCTCTATGGCTACATCTGAATCAGTTACAGTTGAATTTGGAAAAGTTACATTTGGGATTGGATTGAGTCACAATTGAGTTTGGCTAAAGTTGAATTACAGTTGGATTGGTTACATGGAAGCTTGGTTACAGTTGAGTTGGGTTCCGTTGAACTAGTTACTTTTCTGCCAATAATTCCTGACAAAGAGAAAAGACCATATCATGAAAATAATCCTTATCAGACTACAAGCTACTACCACAGTTGTTTGAAATAGCTAGTGGACGTGTTGGGAACTTAGTTAGGATGCATTTTACTCCACCGCATGCCTACGGAGGCACCCCAACCCTAAGGCTTCCTTACTACCTTAGAGTCATAGTGTGAGGTCTTACCCAGACCAAGACCACAGACTATCCACTAAGCTTGAGAAAATCAACAAGAAAAGAATCAAAACCCCGGATCCATCATATACCCTTACTATGATCAATCCACAAGATTATTAATCATCATTATAAGTATTTAATAGAGATAATGATCATATCAGAGTCTCATCATTCACATTCTCAAATAGAAAGGCAATGACTTAAATATGGATCATATGATATTTGTATATCAATGATTAATGTGGGTAATTAGTGTAGGATGAGTAGAATGGAGTTTTACATACCAAACAACTTGAAAGCATGTTTCATTGCAAGTAGCTTTAAATTTTAATTGTCAAGGCCAAATTACTTGCTTTCTTTTGGAACCATTAAATTCCTGTTAATTTTAATTAGATGTACTCAACGTTTGTTGATGTCCTTTTCTCCCTATTCCATGGATTGCAGGCAAAATACCTGCACCGTTGTATTGGGAGAATTGAACATCAGCTTCTGCAGTTACAATTATCAGGTACGCATGCTATAGTTTATTCAAAATATTATATGCTTTTTATTTCTCTTCTTCTATAATTGGGATGCATGTACATAATACAATTTCTATTGTTACATGCCAACTGCTATGGAATTTATGCAATATAATTGTGACATAGTGTAGTTCTGTGGCTTATTATTATTAATTTATGAATGTCATTCAAAAAAAAAATTCCCCTGATTTTCAGCACTCTAATGCAATCTTTAGCAAACATAATACTACGGGTGATATGTAAACGGGTATCCAGATCCGTCAAGGAGCGGGCTTCACAGTTTGGTATCAGAGCAGTGGTACCCCGCTACATACATTCGTAGTATTATAGTTCTGATCACATTGAATTCTCGGATTACGACAGTCCTCTGACTTGTCACGAGTCTGAAGGGGAAATATGACATTCAAAACTAATGACCACAGATGTCACCAATTGCAACTAATTTCCATATGTATCCCAAGAAGAGAAAAAGCATAGTTAGAAATATCCATGAACACTAATGATATCGGTTCTTACATAGAACCATGGCGTCCTGAATCGGCCTTTCTTTGTTTTGATTGATTCTGAAGCAATAGACGAACTTCGAGTTCTAGCTTCGGTAGGTAGAGGTGCAGATGCCCTATATCATCCTTGTCACATTATGGGCCGGGTGGCTAGTTGATCATCATAAGACTAATAGTCTGATAGCTACCAATGTTGATTGGTGGACATGAGACGATAGCAGACTGTCTGCTATTACAGCTTAATAAGTTTGACCCAACTTTGGGTATGATTTGAATGTCAGCTCATCATGCCTTAAGTAATTAATTCATGAAGACGACTGTCTTCAAGATTCCGAACATACCCGAGTTTACCATTAAGAATACATTACATGACTCCAAAATGAAGTACATTTCAGTGTTGAGAGCTCAAAGACTCATAGATCGTGAACGCGACACATTTCTAGTAATAATCGGAAAGACATCTGATGGAGAGCCGATGGCTCAGAACATCACGATTGTGTCGGATTATCCTAGTGTATTCTCTAATGATTTGTCAGGATTACCACCTGAGAAAAAAATTGAGTTTGAAATTACATTACTACCATATATACAACCAATCTCGATGGCTTTGTGCCGCTTGGCACTAGCCGACTTAAGAAAACTCAAGATGCATTCGCAAGAGTTACCTTACGTAGGTTTCGTAAGGCTGAACACTCCACCTTGAAATGCTCCAGTTCATTTTGTCAGAAAGAATGATGGGTCGATGAGATCGTACATAGATTACATTTAGATGAACCAGAAAACGGTGAACAACCATTATGCTCTGCCACACATAGATGACTTATTTGATCAGTTACAGGGATCTTCGGTATCCTCGAAGATCGACATTCAACATGGTTACCATCAACCGAGGATTTGATATTCGAATATTCCAAAAACAACATTCAAGATTTGATATGGGCACTACAAGTTCGTCATGATGACATTGGGTTCACAAATGGCCCTACAACTTTTATAGATATGATGAACAGGACTTCCGTCCATACTTGGACGAGTTTGTAGTATATGCATCTATGATGTGTTGCTGATATATTCCCAAAATAAATAGGGATCACATCAGTGATCTAAAGACAGACATGGATATACTTCAAAAGTACAAGTTGTAAACCAAGTCGAACAAATGCAAGTTCTAATTATCCCAATCCTTGGGCATGTCATTCTAGAGCAGGTATCATAGTTGACACTGCGAAGATTCGACAATCACGTCTTAAGATCAACCTAAGATAATCATTCATATTCATAGCTTCCCTGGAATAACGAGTTATTACCGACACTTCATCAGTAGTTTTCCCAAGTCATTCTTTTTCTGACACGATTGACACAAAAAAGGGGTACCTTTCATTTGGGAAGATCCATGCAAACAAACCTTCAAGACACTGAAAGAAAGATTGACGACTGCAAATATTTTTGCACTTTAGGCACTCAAAATTTTCCAGTGTATACAAATGTTTCAAATGAAAGTTTTGAAGCAGTTCTAATGCAACAAGGTCGCGTGATTGCTTATGCATCACGTCGGTTGAGGACGCATGCGCAGAATTACTCCATCCGTGATTTAAAGTTGGTGGCGGTTGTCTTCTCTTTAAAAAAAAACTAGCGTTACTATCTCTATGAGGTGAATTTTGATGTCTTCATAGATCGCAAAAGTTTGAAGTACATTTATGATCAGAAATAGCTAAACATGAGATAACATCGATAGTTTGAACTACTAAGGGATTTTGAATACACGATCTCTTTACCATTTTGGTAAAGGAAACATGGTGGCAGATGCGTTTAGTAGAAAAGCTCATGCACATATGGCAAACTAGTTATATACATGAGATATGCTCGTAACTTTGACCAATAGACATCCTCATAAGAAAGTGTCCATAGCTACGGTCATACCTCCACGATTCGGCAATCTTGGAGATTGCATAGCAGGATATAGGACATATCCTTGAAGTTGAGACAAATACATGCATGCCAACGTGGACAAAAGTGATAATTTTGTGGAGACTAAATCTACTTTATGAAAGAATGACTACATCGTTGTGTCCCATGATGAGAAATTGCGTAGAGATTCTTGATGAGGCACACAATTCACAACTCTCTTTTCATCATGGCAGTACAAAAATGTATCGTAATCTGCGCCAACATTCTGGTGGGATGGAATGAAACGAAATGTAGCATGTCATGTTAGCAAGTGTTTGACCTGTCAGATATTCAAGGTTGAACACAGGAGACCATCAGGATCATGGCAGTCTCTCCACATTCCCAAGTAAAAGTGGGAGAATATTCTATGGATTTTGAGAATACCCAATAACCGCGATGCTTTTGGATCGTTATTGACAAATTGACCAAGTCAGCCCATTTATACATGTCAGCATGATCTACACTCCATCTAGGTTGGCTAGATTATACGTGCAGAATATTATCATGCTTCACGATATACCACGAGAGGTAGTATCTGTCAAAGACTTGAGGTTTACGTCGCATTATTGGCACCGTCCGTGTCAGTACTTCAGACAAAGCTAAAGACGAGTTCCGCATACTATCCACAGACCGACGAACAAAGAGGGTGCATTATTCAGACACTTGAATATTTGTTACATGTATGTACTCTAGATAAGAAAGGGTCTTGAAAGGGCTACCTGCCATTGGTAGAATTCCCGTACAACAACAACCATCATTTCAATATTATTATGGCACCAATTGAAGTTCTATTTGACAGAAATGCCTCGCAACTCTCAGATAGCATGAGATAGGTGAACACACTATTTACGCTGCATATCTCTTGGAAGAGTCTGTAAGGATTGTTGATCTTGTAAAGTGAATGTTTCTGACGATACAAAGCTGCTAGAATAATTTTGCAGATAGTCGGAGAAGAGTTTTGGAGTTTAAGAAAGGAGATAGGTTGTTTCTACATATATCTCCCATGAAGAGAAATACAAAGATTTGGTGTTCATGGCAAGTTTATGTTTGACTATTTAAAATTTTTACTTGTATGAGTAAGACAGCCTATCGAGTAACCGATCCACCAGACTCATCAGGCATACATGATGTCTTTCATAGATCCAACTTGAGGAAATATGTCCATGACCCTCGACACATCATTAGTTACGAGAATCTTGACGTGGAACCAGATTTGACATACAAGGAGAAGCCAGTACAGATACTAGTTAGTGTTGTGAAGAAGATTCGCAGCAAAGGGATTCCATTGGTCAAGGTGTTGTGGTACCGACACAGCGTCGAAGAAGCGACACGAGAGACCGAAGCCGACATGCGAGCGAGATATCCACAGCTTTTCTAAGTGTAATAAGCACAACAAGCTTTTGTAATTATATATATGTGAATATATGACTTGTTTTCTCTTTGAGGTTTTTATGGGTTCAAAACCCTTTGAGGTTTTTATGGACATATGGAATTCAAACAAGTCACCGAATAGCCTTAACTCGAGTCTCGAGGACGAGACTCCCTTTGAGGTTTTTATATTTGTAACATCCGATTTCCAATCAAACCCGAAGTCGTCCGATTTTGGGTCTAATGAACCCAAAAAACGTTATCGGTCAATACTAAACAACTTAAAACGATCAATTAATCGTGAATCAAAAGTTGTTCGGGAGAAATCGACCAAAAATCGGTCAATCCGTAACGCGCGCCGTGAAAAGCCGCGACGCAAATTCGGAAACCGCGAAACAAGCCAAGACCGTCATTAGATCCGATTCGACGATACAAGACCAACGGAATCGACCGTTCGTAAATCGGAGGTCATATGATATTTTAAAATTACAAAATTTATTCTAAGACAAAAGCCGTATCCGAAAATTTCGGGTATTCAAAACCCGACCGAAAGTATATGAATATTATACTCATTTTGATCGTCATTCAGAGACGATCGAAACGAGCTATTGCACACCAAAATCCGAGACTCGGTGTGCGAATACGGACCACTTCGGTTTGCTAAATAAGAGAGAGAAAAGTAAATAAATATATATAATTTATAAAATAAAAATCCAGCTGCTGTCCAGGACAGCAGCTGCTCTCAACACATGGCCCCAAATCTACTATCCATTTGGCCTTGAAGGCCTTTACACATGTCAAACTGTTAAAACCCTTACTCCCTTAGAAATATAACCCCAAACCCTCTTTAATTCTCCCAATTCTTTCCCAAGGGATACCACCGAAGGGGTCTCTCCCCGCCATTCTCCTTCCCGTTCAGCTGTTGTCCAAGCAGCGGGAGGTATGTCTGCAGCTTCGGCAGCTTCTAGCTTCTGTCCTTGAGTCACTTGGGCCCTGCTGGAGCCCCTCCTCCTCCCCTGGAGCAGCTCCCAGCAGCCAAACTGCTGCTGTCCAAGTAGTACCTGGTGTTGTTACTGCCTCCAGAGGGAAGGCTGCAAGTTTCCTCTTCCAAGAAACCTTTTAGCTGCTGTTGGAAGGCCTCCCAGCTGCTGCTCCTTACTTTTGAAGTCACTGCATGAATGATCTTCTCCAAATTTGAGACCAATAGAGGTACAATCTTCTTCCTTGCTTCCTATTCTTTTTCCCCCAAATCCCCTTTCCTTCTCTTCTCAATTTTCCCTGAGATTCTCAACAAATATACCTCTTTCTCCTCCATTTTAGGCTAAAAATCTGCTACAGCTGCCAGCAAACCCTTTTGCTGCAGTTGAAAGGACTCCTTGGAACCTCCAAATCCTCTAGTTGGAGCCTCCCCAACTGTGGTAGCTGCTGCCATCAGTTACTAGTGCTACTGGAGCCAAAATTTGAACAATAGAAACCACTCCTCTTCACCTGGAAGTTGCTGCAACTGCAGCCCTCCTGCCTGCATGATTGACCCTCCAATCTTTGAGGATCCAAGGTACATCTAAGCCCCCTCCTCTTGCTGCCTTCCATGCCTGTTTTAATCTCTTAAATTGCCCGAAAATTTGAAGAGAATGTGAAGTTTAGTTGGAATAAAGTTCAGTAATCATCATGTTTACTTTGAACCTATAGTTCACTGTTTATAGTGGTCAATGTACAATTATTCCCTCATGCTACATCCATGTTTTTGTACAGTAATAGCTTTCCTCTGCTGCCTTGCATGTGATCTAAAAATTCAAATGCACAATCTAGAACACCATCCTTGCTGTCCTTATATAATGTTGGTGATTTAGATGATAATCCCTAAACCTCCTATCTAAATCCATCTAAATTAGAACATCATCCTACCTAAATCCACAACTGGATATCCATTTGTGTAGTTTGTTATTACATACTTGAATGTAATGTTTGGATAAGTTTGAAGATTTCCCTACTTGAAGAAGTTGTATTTACGCTTCTATTGATCTCATGACCCAACTTAATTGTTGAAACATTTCCTTTTTCATCTGGAGGAATTTGTATCATGGCATTGAGTTGGCAGGAACAAGTTGCATAGAAGTAGCCTAATTCCCTTGTAAGCCATTCGTCCATGGAGATTCTGTTTGTCGGTTATTCTTACAGCAACCAATCAATGCTAATGAGATGATAAGGTCGATTATGCTTGACATAACCAGTCCACATGGAATGAGTGCTTTACTAGATCATGATCCGGTCTAGATCTTTATTATCTCTAAAGAAATTGAAGTTATTAATTGCTAATAATCAGTCGGTAAGTAGCGTAGACTTTAGTAGAAGTGGTGCGACTCAGGTTTGCAGATCCTTAGGAATCTGAAGGGTGCAGTGCACGTTGAGGAAGTTTGATTTTGGAGGAAACGGGAAGGCATATGATTTCAACCATACTTTTGGACTAGGGTCATGAACATTTGCATCTTAAGACATAAAGGGAATTCGGTCGTGCAACAAAGGGGATAACATTAGCTAATTTAGGCATATGATGCCTTTTGTTTGTACTTTGAAAAGAAAAAGGAAGCACTCATCTCCCGTTAAATCCCAAATGGAAATTAAATCACTGCCACTGTAGTGCCAATAGTAACAGATCCGCATTTAAGCTTCTAGTTTTGCAGAGATTGGTCTTACTAATGTGATTGTTCTCATGTATAACTTAATGGATCTTGTACACATATCTATATCATACCCTATTCTTGACGTTGTTCTGTTCCAAAGATCTTTGAGTCTCAAAAATCAATCCTCATCATTGTCTATGAATGACATGATGAATTTCAAAATATTTATGATGACAAGGAAGGATTTTAGTTCTTGATTCAATGGTATACCTAAAAACCTATCCGCTTTGATATGGGCATTTTTGTTATCTCAACTGTCGATTTGATCATCTTCATGAATTGATCTTTTGACAAACTATACTAACTATAGATCACTATTCAATCAGATTGTCGACAAGATGCTTAGATCTGTAAAGTTAACCAAATCAGAGATCGAGAGAGAATGGGGAATCAAGTCAGTGATGATAAGTCAGTAGTGACTGATAATTATGAGTGCCAGTCATGGTGACCTTTACACCTGACTGTGCGAGGGTGCGGTGACCCTCAGCTGGGCGGGAGATAGGAAGCCCAGTTAGGGCAGCGGCCGCTTAATGCGCGGGTCTAGGATCCCAGTCTTTTCTCGGTTTTTTCGCGAGCGCTCGCAGTTTTTACGCCTCTCTGGGATCCACAGGTTTCTTTTAAAGACCGGTTCCGCTGACCCTTGTTCTTTAGGGTACCTAGGCAGGAGGACCCTTGGTTTTAGTTCTTCGAGCTCGTGAGCCCGTGGTGGTCGGGCCGGTTTTTCTTTTAGAGCGACTTTTCTAGAAAGTCTCTCTCACCCGTCTCAGTGGCGTAGTTTTGGAGTAGACCTATCCCTCTATTGGACCGCCTTCCAATTAGAGGGCGAGACGGAAGAGCCTTTTGTAGGCTTCCTCACCGCTTGAGTTTTATTTATTTTTCGCCAGCAGACTTGGCGATGCTACATCCGAATCATCCATGTATACATCTGAATCCTCTATGGCTACATCTGAATCAGTTACAGTTGAATTTGGAAAAGTTACATTTGGGATTGGATTGAGTCACAATTGAGTTTGGCTAAAGTTGAATTACAGTTGGATTGGTTACATGGAAGCTTGGTTACAGTTGAGTTGGGTTCCGTTGAACTAGTTACTTTTCTGCCAATAATTCCTGACAAAGAGAAAAGACCATATCATGAAAATAATCCTTATCAGACTACAAGCTACTACCACAGTTGTTTGAAATAGCTAGTGGACGTGTTGGGAACTTAGTTAGGATGCATTTTACTCCACCGCATGCCTACGGAGGCACCCCAACCCTAAGGCTTCCTTACTACCTTAGAGTCATAGTGTGAGGTCTTACCCAGACCAAGACCACAGACTATCCACTAAGCTTGAGAAAATCAACAAGAAAAGAATCAAAACCCCGGATCCATCATATACCCTTACTATGATCAATCCACAAGATTATTAATCATCATTATAAGTATTTAATAGAGATAATGATCATATCAGAGTCTCATCATTCACATTCTCAAATAGAAAGGCAATGACTTAAATATGGATCATATGATATTTGTATATCAATGATTAATGTGGGTAATTAGTGTAGGATGAGTAGAATGGAGTTTTACATACCAAACAACTTGAAAGCATGTTTCATTGCAAGTAGCTTTAAATTTTAATTGTCAAGGCCAAATTACTTGCTTTCTTTTGGAACCATTAAATTCCTGTTAATTTTAATTAGATGTACTCAACGTTTGTTGATGTCCTTTTCTCCCTATTCCATGGATTGCAGGCAAAATACCTGCACCGTTGTATTGGGAGAATTGAACATCAGCTTCTGCAGTTACAATTATCAGGTACGCATGCTATAGTTTATTCAAAATATTATATGCTTTTTATTTCTCTTCTTCTATAATTGGGATGCATGTACATAATACAATTTCTATTGTTACATGCCAACTGCTATGGAATTTATGCAATATAATTGTGACATAGTGTAGTTCTGTGGCTTATTATTATTAATTTATGAATGTCATTCAAAAAAAAAATTCCCCTGATTTTCAGCACTCTAATGCAATCTTTAGCAAACATAATACTACGGGTGATATGTAAACGGGTATCCAGATCCGTCAAGGAGCGGGCTTCACACTAGTGTCTATGTGCCTCCACCAAGCCTGGGTCAATCCTATACTCCACCACCACCACCTCCAATTGTACCCTTTCCTAATCTATACAAGGCGGACATGCCCTGCTCAAGCTACATGTCAACCATCCAACACGCCTCAGGTATGTTCTGATGTTATCGTTAATGATGGGTTAGACAATGCACCAGTGCAGGAGCCTTTACTACAGGAGGAGGATCAACCGGTGGACACAGTGATGGATGATCTGGATCGGCCCATTGCTCACAGGAAGCAGCGGAGACAATGTGCTTCATATCCTCTTGCCTCTCAAGTCTCATTTCATCGCCTCAATGGGGATTTCCAGAAGTTTACAGCTGCTGTCTCGTCCGTTGACATTCCACGGACCTACCAAGATGCCATGAAGATTGATTGCTGGCGTCTAGCCATGGAAGAGGAGATGCGTGCTTTGCAGTCTCGAGGGACTTGGTCTCTTGTCCCCATTCCTCCAGGTGCCTCAGTGGTAAGTTGCAAGTGGGTGTTTACGGTGAAATATCATGCGGATGGACGTCTCGACAGATACAAGGCAAGACTTGTAGCACGGGGATTTACCCAGACGTATGGGGTAGATTATTTGGATACTTTTTCACCAGTGGCTAGACACTCCACTCTTCGCATCCTCCTATCTGTTGCTGTGGTACGTAACTGGATCATTTTTCAGCTTGACGTCAAGAATGCTTTCTTGTATGGAGACCTGCAGGAGGAAGTCTACATGCAGCAGCCACCAGGGGTTGCTGCTGAGGGGGAGACTCAGATGGTGTGCAGACTTCATAAGGCTATCTATGGCCTCAAACAGAGTCCCCGAGCATGGTTCCAGAAGCTTTCTCAGCTAATTGAACAACAGGGGTTCAGGAGATCAAATGCGGACCATTCACTGTTCATCCAGAAGACCCCTAGAGGTACAGTTGTTATGATATATGTTGATGACATCTTGGTCACAGGAGATGATGCTCACCGGATATTGCCTTTGCAGTAAACCAGGTGAGTCAATTTGTGGAGCAACCAAGGCAAGTTCATATGGATGCCTTGTATATGATATTGAGATATCTGAAGTCTTCCCAGGCACAGGGTTGCTATTTAGGAAAGATACGGATCTGTCTATTTCAGCTTGTGCAGATGCAGATTATGAATATATGTATAAAACTGATTTATATATTTAAAATAATTAAAAATTCAAAACCGACTAATGACCGACTAATTCCGACTAGTCGCCCGATTGCCGACTAATCCTTAGTAGGTGACCCCGCCGACTGAATACCGACTACCGCTTTCTACAACCTTGCTCGTTGGGATCCCGACTTTAGACCATTCCGCTGTCCCGTTGTTTTAGGATACCCAGGCGGGGGATCCTTGGTTTTTCAGTTTTACATACGAGCTCCGTCGCCCGTACTAGTCGGGCTGTTTTCTAGAGCAACTTTTCCGAGAAGTATCTCTCACCCGTCTCAGTGGCGTAGTTTGGGAGTAGACCTATCCCTATATTGGACCGCACTTCCAATTAGAGGGCGAGACGGAAGAGCCCTTTTGTTGGCTTCTTCACCGCTTGAGTTTTTCTTTCGCCAACAGACTTGACGATTCTACATCCAGATCATCCATATCTATATCTACATCATCTAGAGTTACATCTGATACAGTTGCACTTGAGGTTTGAAGGGATTACAATTAAAGTTGAGTAAATGGAAATGACTATAATCTGATTTGAAATCTCATTAAGCTAGTGGACGTGTTGGGAACTTAGTTAGGATACATTATACTACACCGCATGCCTACGGAGGCACCCCAACCCTAAGACATTCCCCAAGTCTTACAGTCATAGTATGAGGTTACACACTAACCAAGACCACAGACTATCCACTAGACTTAAGAATCTAAATAAATCAAGAAACTATTCCAATCTCAAACTTATCCATCATCACTCACAATTATGATCTCTGAAGAAAATGATGATATATATTTACACTCATATATTCATGAATATTCAACTACAGTATAAATATGTTATATATGGGAATGTTGGGTAAATGTGCAATCATGATAGATGCTTACAAACAACTTGAACACCTTTTTGCTTACGCAAGTAGATGTAAATTGTACTTCTTCCACCTTTCTACATGTTACTTTTGAACATTTAAATTCCTGTTGATTATATATATACATATATATGCTTATGGGAAGTACCAGCGCCCGCTGATGCCTTTTCTTCCTTGCACGCATGGCAGGCAAGGAGCCTTTAGCTCAGTAGCAGGTTGATGACTTCAGGAGACAGGGTATATACTAGACGGTATGGTTTATTTTGTCTCAGTTTTTGTTCGGTTGATAATGTAGTATGTTTCCTTCTCTTCTGCTTAAAAATTTTGGGACTACTCTATGTACTGTCAGTCACTGTACATGTTGTAAAATTATATGGAAATTAATGAAATGAGATTTTGGTGCCATTTGTCTCTATTAATTTGTGGTTATGATTGTGGATATGAATATCATGTGGAAAATTAACCGCGCGAAAAATTTCCCTGTTTTTCTGTAAATTGTGCGATCCTGTGTGAATGAAATGCCGCGAAAGTAGCGTAAACGGGTACCCGGATCCTAAGGGGTTCACATATGCTGCAGTCTGTAACCAGATGATTATTGTCCCAACGATGTCGCTATTGAGGAGGCTAATAGTACCCTGATCCGCCTAGTTGTCTCCACCACCAATGCTATTACTGAGGTCCAAGGGATAAATTATTGTACTTGATACCCCACATTGGGTCAAGAGATCATGGATCATACACAAGCCCTGGACGGGACTGCTCCATTGCAAGACAAGGCTAGAGCACTATCCAATGCACATTCTGCTACAAGTCAAAGCACTCTGAAGCTGTATGCTTCAGCAAACATAGCTATCCTTCTCCTATTGCTCGAGGCGCCATTGTTGAGGGTGATGGATCTCTTGGCGTAGTCCTTAGAGGGGTGTTAGAAAAATAGGTAGCGGAAGCGAAAATGAAAAACATAGCATAAATCTAGAATGATAAACATGAAGAACAAGAATTTTACGTAGAACCCTGCTCCCTAAGGAGTGGGATGATACCACGGGAGAAGCCCACAAAGGGGCGGATATTGCATTCCTTTTTCTCTCATCTGATACAGGAGGTATGGGGCTCTATATATAGCCTCCACAGAGCCTCCAAGTTCCAACACTGGTAGATGTGGGACTAAACTCTTGGATGGGGTAAATGGATCCTGGAGAGATCCATTTACCCATCTCTCATACATGTGCACTCCCCCTCATGCTGGAGCATGCAATGCATAGCTTGGACAAACAGAAAGAAACTCAACTCACGCTACAGGACACTACGGACAATATCAACCCAATGCGCACAACTGCTGGTATCGAGGACGTTGCTTCTCATACCGTACAGATGAGGAGGACGAACGGGCTGGAGTGTGAGTCTGTTGAATCTCCTCGTCGGAGAGCATGTGCTCGCTACTGCACCTGTCAGAGTCACTGCAACTGGAAATGAGTCTCCTCGTTGGAGTACTCTGGCCCGCCACAACATGTGGACAACTGCTCCATCTCTGAAAAGGGCCTAACTGAAAAGACCATGGAAGTGCAATCCTCGTCGGAGTCCACGGTCGCTGGAGAATGGAGTCTGAAAATAGTCTCATCGTCGGAGAACTGGGTCTCTCCCATGTGGCTCAGAGAATGGTCCTCTACTCTGGAGTCCCTATGATACCACATGAAAACCCTTGCCAACATGGCATAGGGAATGATCCTCTACTCTGGAGTCCCTCTGGCTCACATGAAGACTCTGGCCGAAACAATATGACTAATGAGGACAACGACAAAAGATGGCATACGTGTGCACATCTGAAAAGACCGCATACTCGTGTGTGTCTGAAAATGAGTCTCTCTCTAGAGAACTCGAAAAATGGGCCTCTCAACATAGAGTGCCTCGAACTTGGACTCTGACCAATCTGAATGTCGAGTTTGAAATCTGAACTATAGAGTCTGGAATACAAGGTTGGTCTGGAGATCTGACATCTGAATCTGGAATATGCTGGATTCGACCTGTGATTCTACACAATACTCCCCCTTTCTCCCATACTTGTCGGAAAAGGATATCGATAAAGCTGGGAGAATACAAGATAAATAGGGTACAAAATACCAATAAGCCGTTCACAAATTTTTTGGCTTCTCAAATTATGAATAACACATGGCCATTTCATTTTTTTACGGCTCTTCCTTGCAATTTTTTCTCCGATTATTTCCCCTTTTTTTAAAAGCCAACATTTTTATTTGGCTATTTCACTAATTTTTTTGTTGATTTGCGTACGGCTTTTTTTTGTGTACACGCCTTTTTAAAAAACTCATTTTTTTAATACATACCGCCAAACTTGGGCATGAAACTTGGGCCTCTCTTTTTTTAACAGCCTTTCATCATTTTTTATCCCCTTTTTTTCCTTTTATGGGCCCGACTCCTCTTCATCAATTTTTTAAACAATGCACAAACACATTTTAGGGTTCCCAATCGGGAAACCCTTCTCCCAAGGAAACGAGCGTCGCCTGGTGCCTTTGGGAGATATGGAGAGAGAAGCCCCCTGGGTGCTTTCTCTGCTTAATGGATACGCGCAGGGGATTGCGCGAGTTGGAGGAGTCGACGTCGCGATAGCGGAACTCGATGCACACGAAAGAGTCAGGAGGTTTCGCTTCCTCCTGAGGAGGAGGCGGTGAGGCCTCTGGAGCGCGAGGGCCTGGCGTGCGTGCCTGGGAGCGCCTGTAACGTGCGTGAGGGTACGGCGATTGGAAGATGTGCTGCCTCCTCGCGCAACTAGGAGATGCTGCCACCGCCTGGGTTGTTGCGCGATCGGGTGAGGCAGCGCCTGGTGGTTGAACCACCTCCCAGAGCGGAAGGAGTTTGCCCTGCCTCTGTTTGGATGCGGATGGAGGCCCGCTGACGATGCTGGAGGTTCTCAAGAGGGATGTATCCCTTCTGTTGTTGACGTGCGCGGCAGAGATGTTGGAGTCCAGGAGATGCCGTTGAGGAGGGTCGCCACTTGGGGAAGGGTTGCGCCAGAACCCTTCTCTTCTGGAGGGAAGATTGCACAATCAAAGAAGATAGGCGATAGAGACGCATAAACTCTATCGGCAACTTGCTTCGAACTTGCTGAAAATAGGATTTGAAACTGGAACTTGATCACTTCAAGGAATGTAGGGTTTCACAAAGAAACCCAAAGGAATATGGATATTGAACTGCTCGAACAATCCCAGATAAAAAATGAATCTTCAAGAACGAATCTCCAACAATAAAATTAGGGTAGAAACCCTAGATCTGAATCTCAAATCTCGAAAAAAAATCTTCAAATATAACTCGAGCATCGAACCTGCTCTGATACCATGTTAGAAAAATAGGAAACATAAGCGAAAATGATAAACAGAGCATAAATCTAGAATGATAAACATGCAAGAATTTTACGTGGAACCCTACTCCCTAAGGAGCGGGATGAAACCACGGGAGAAGCCCTCAAAGGGGCGGATATTACATTCCTTTTTCTCTCATATGATACAGGAGGTCTGGGGCTCTATATATAGCCTCCACAGAGCCTCCAAGTCCCACCACTGGTAGATGTGGGACTAAACTCTTGGATGGGGTAAATGGATCCAGAAGAGATCCATTTACCCATCTCTCATACATGTGACGCATATATCAAATACTCCAACAAGAGGACTTTGAAGATTCGATGCAGGGCTTGAGCATGCTCCACTCGGGAGAGACTACACATTCACACCAGGGTGATCTTCTAAATATTGTTGTTGTCGCCCGCACATGTATCTATATTGGCTCAGCTCAAAAATTTGAGAAAACAGAACAGTTGTGGTTGATTGATATAGGTGCTTCAACCTACCTATGAGGGGAGCAGACCATTCTACATCAAATGTGACAAGTCCCTCCTGGACGAATTGTCAGGTTGCGAATTAGAGATTCTCCCCCATCGAAGGAAGTGGGGATGTACACCTCACCCCAAACATCGGACTCACTAATGCTCTCCATGTTCTAGAGTGTCCTATCAGCTTTCTATCTATTAGTCAGACTTGCAAGGAGCTCAATTGTTGAGCTATATTTGATGTTATTTCCTATTTTCCGGACACACTGACAAGGAGGACAAATGGTGATGTCGTGAAGGAGGTGTCTACCATCTTATCCACTCATCTGAGATGGTTGCCTACTCCGGTACTCCTTTTTCCGCATCATATGGTGCTCTCTAACATCAACATTTGTACCATCCTTCTCTTCAGAAGCTTCATCGAGTTCTTCTCAACTCCCTCCCAATGTTAGATTAAAGTATGAGGCATGCGAACCACGGAAGCACCACATGAGATATAGATGCTACGACACTCGGTCTAGAAAGCACTACAAAAGCATAAATGTTACATTTTTTGAGTCCATTCCCTTCTACTCCAGGTCCATGACACACATCTCCCCCATCCTTTTACACTGCTCCTCTTCACGTTCCAATTCAAAGGATGATCTTTATAGGATTATCTCTCTACCCAAAGACACAACGCTTCTAAGTTGGCATCATCTCCTCAAGTATGTCCTTTGACCAAGTCTTTACAAACTAATAGCAATTCTAGGTTCATTAACACAGACACATGTACCATCATCATCCCAATGAATGGTGTAGTTGACCTTCTGGCTCTGTGAAAGGGGACCGAACCGTATACCAAGCAAGGTTGCAGAAAGCGGTAGTCAGTACTCGATCGACAGAGTCACTGACTAAGAATTAATCGACAGTCGGACGACTAATCAGATTTAATCGGCCATTAGTCTATTTTGATTTTTTTAATTATTTTAAATATATAAATTAATTTTAATACACATATTCTTATATATTAACATAGATTGTACATTTTCTATACTATCATAATAAAACAAAAGAAGTAATTGACTTTAAATATAACGTTAAGCATATTAGTACAAGTTTTCTTTTAAAAAAACTAAAAAACTAAAAAAAAGTTTGATGTAAAAGTCAATCAATTAATTGGCTGACTAGTCGGCCCGATTAGTCAGTTGACCAACTAATGGCTGACTAGGCCTAGTCGAGTCAACTACTCCCCTGACTCGAATAGCCGCCTGACTTTTACAAGTTTGATACCAAGCATCCTATCTCTCTTGTTGTGTCCTCTGGACTTGGTTCCTCCAACATGCAGTTCTGCGAAGCACTATCCGACAGTCATTCCTTGTACTCATATTGAGACCCTTCATGATTCCAAATAGCACCTAGCAATGGAGGAAGAGATGTCTGCACTAATTTCACGCAGTACTTACCAATTTGTTGATCAACCTAGTGACAACAAGTTAGTTGGATTTAGATGGGTGTTCACAGTGAAGTATAAACCTGACAGATCGATTGCTCGTTACAAAACTCGGCTAGTGGCAGAGGGGTTCAAATAAACCTATGGTGTTGACTTCTTTAACACATTCTTTCCAGTCGCCCATCTCTCCACATTATGGATTCTCATGGTAGTTGTAGTACAACTTGATTGGCCCTTTCATCAGCTTGATGTCAAGAATGCATTTCTATATAGTGACCTATGAAAGATTGTATAATGCAACAATCTCCTAGTGTTGAGACTCAAGAGGAGTGTCAAAAGGATTGTCTATTATGCAAAGCTATATATGGACTCCAATAGAGAATTTGAGCCGCATTAGATCACCAAAAGACCATTCTTTGTTCATAAGAAAGAACGTAAACATAACTGTAGCAATTGTCATCTATGTGGATGACATCATCCTCACGGGATATAACTCTGACGACATTAAAGAAGTGAAGAAGCATATAACATGATATTTACGATCAAAGACTAGAGACCACTAAGATATGTTATGGGGATTAAAATAGCTAGATCCAAGCAAGGGCTAGCTATGGTCCCAACGGAAATATGTTACCGATCTGCTTCAGGAAACATGGCTCCTAGGGTTCTGGATCACCAGCTAAGCCCTCCCCCCTCAGTTGCTGACTCCTGAGATAAGAAAGTTCAAGTACAGATTCGCTTGCAACAATAGACCCACAAGAAACACAGATCTTTTCGATGGTCGATGGATTCCTTTTGTTACGTCAGAGAACGACCGCCTGCAGATCAACACACATCGCAGAGGCTTTGGCAGTGTAGGAAGTGTCACCTTCCTCAAACCACGTTTGAAACGGGCCAAACATGCAATGTGACGATGACCAACACAATCGTATGTATTGTTTTAAAAACGCACCTCGAGGCACTGAGGTGTACGCCTCGAGGCGTTATTCAAGGAAAATGCCTCAATGCTATAGTCTCATGAAGCCTCAGTGAGGCGTGTGCCTCGAGGTTTATGAGGCACTGTCTCATGTATGAGCTGATTTTTTTCTACACTATTTTTCCTTTTTTTTGATTGTGAGCTTTTCATCTTTCGCAAATAAGTATTTTCAAGTCCTTGAACTCACGATTCATTGAAATGTATTTTTTTAGTTTATTAACATTAAGCTTATTCTTACTTTGTTATGCATGTTCTTTATAAATCACAATGAACAAAAAATTGAGTCTTGAGTTTTTAAATCCAATGCATCTACTCTTTAGTATGAATCAAACATAAAATCTTTCTTTATTAGAATGTTTGGATGCAAGTCCCCTACTTTGACCTAAATTTAGAAAAGTATATTTTTGTAAACATGTCTCATCTTTTCTTCTATTCAATCGAGATTAAATTAATAAACATCAAAGCATGCAAGAACAAAGATGGTCATAACATGCAACATTCAAGTATTTTATCCCCCAATCCACATGGTAAAGTAAAAAACGATCACCAATTCACTGCTTACCCTCTTATCCTTCTCAATTGAATGACACACATATCTCACATAATTTTGAAAATGGTGTGTTACATCTAGTCCCATTAGTTAATTCTTTTCAAAAGTTTAAATTTCGTGGAGAGTTACCCATTATTGTGTTTGCATATCCATATTTAATTGACTCCTTATAGAGTTAGAGTCCAAAAAAAAGAGAGTTATATAACAACTTGGATGTTTAAACGGTGATGTTAGCCTTGAAATGTCATAGAGTTATGTATTTAATCATAACTATTTAGTTCTAGAAGTTGAAAATTGTAATTACGATTAATTATTATATTTTATGAAAAAATTTCTTTCACGAGTGAGGCTTACGCCTCGATACGCCTCGAAGCTTATGCCTCGATACGCCTCACGCTTTTTAAAACCTTGATCGTACGTGAAACAACGTAGACGCTCCATGCAAAACTTGTGCATACTGACCATGCAACCTACAACTAAAGCATTGCGGACTCACATGAGTTTGCTTCATGAGGTTAACCAACGACCAACCTTCCTCCGACGCCCCCTTTCTTGTTACAGTGGCCCTCACTAACCCAAGCGACATGCTTCCAACCTTTGCTCCTCTCTTTGTCCCTCTCTTCACCCCTCTCTCCTCTCCTCTCTCCATTCCTCCCATATTTACATTACATTATTTAGTTTCTCTAAAATCCAAGATAAAAAATGAGGAGGGTGTAGCTCCCAAAATGAAGCTCACCGCTATTTTATTTCAAAAAAACGTAATCAAAAGATTACAAGATTACACGCCCACAACAACACCAAGCAACTAGATTACGCGCTACTCCATAAAGCCAGCAAAGCTCTGCAGTGGCCCAACACCCTCTCACAGATGAAAGGATGGCCTTTGAAGATTTTCTCATTTATAGCACACCAAATGGCCCAGAGGATGGCAAAAGGATCAGTCGTGTCCTCCTGAGAACTGTCACAAGCCATCCTAATCGAGCTTCATTATGTCGTGTTGTTCTCCGGGTACAACCACGACATCGTCGTCCGCTCCCACACCATGGCTGACGTCCTGCTGCTGCATTCGAACAAGATATGTGTGTAGTCCTCCTGCTCAAGAATGCATCTGTCACACATGGAATCCTCTGTGCCCAATAGTCTCACCCTGCGTACCTTGGAGAACAACCGCCCACAACTCGCCAACCACAGAAAGACCTTGATCCGCATTGGAACTTTGCTAGCCTAAATAATTATGTAATCCCATACATTCTCCTCCTGCAAACCCCTACACTGCCCGATGAACTCTCCATATGCCTTTTTCTCCGAGAACCTCCCTTACTTCCACTCGAAATGATCTCCTCCCTCACTGGGGCCACCAACATTTGCTAGATCCCTCAGAAGTGCCACGACCTCATCACATCTTTGGTCTGACAATGCCAAAGTGAAAGATGGGCACCAAGAGCTCCCCATCCACACCTTGGACCCATGTCCCCTGCAATTACAAAAAGCCGTGGGTACTTCACACCGAGCAGATCCATCCCCATCCAATCATCCAACCAGAAAAGTAAAGCCGCACCCATAACCCAACACCAATCTCATCAACCCACCCAACTCCTGAGAGATACTCACCAAACCCCTCCAAAGCGACGACGACATTCTGCAAGTCACATCGCTCCACGAATATCCAGCCCCATAAATGCTCCACATCATTGTACAAATCAAGTCACCAGACTTCCCCCATAACATTAGGGCCCACTTCGCCAGCAAGGTCTTATTCATTAGCTATAAATCTTAGACCAAGCCTCCCTCTCTCTTCGGCCTCGTGATTGTGTCTCAATCCACTAGGTGCACTCTCCATCCCTCCTGTTGCCCGTCCGACCAAAAGAATCGCCACATCAACCCCTCAAACCTCTTCCGCACCCCCACGGGCATCAACCTTGTTGAGAAGATCGTGATGGCAGATAAGGCATGCTTGAGGAGCACAAGCTTTCCCCCCTTTGAGAGCATTCTGATTATGTTCTTCCAATCTGCCAACTTACCCTCCATCCTATCAATCACCACCCTCCAGTCCGCCACCCGCAGTCTTACCGCAACCAGAGGTAGCCCCAAATATGTGGTCGGAAGCGACTCCTCTGGACAACATAAAACACAACAGAGCTCACGGGTCTCCTTCGGCGTCGTCCTGAACATGAAGACCTTTGACTTGTCTCTGTTTAGCTTCAAGCCTGAGGTCTCCCCAAAGATATCCATAATGTAAGAGGCATTCCTTGCATGCTCCGAGTCCCCATCAATGAACAAGACCGTGTCGTTAGCGTACTGCAGAATGGGGATTGATATACCATCCCTCATGTACCCAACACAAAACACATTCCTCGTTGCCAGTCTCATCATCACCGCCAGTGCATCAGCCACAATAACAAAGAGAGGTGCCAGAGGGCACCTCTGCCATACCCCCTGTTGCGGCTGGAAGACCCCCCTTTCGATTCTTCCATTTATCAACACTGAATAGGATGCCGTAATGATGCGTCTCTTCACCCAACCAAATCCACTTGTCTGGGAACCCTCTCTTTTGTAGCGACCGCCACAGGAAGCGTCAGTCAACATAGACGTATGCCTTCGAGAAACCTACCTTCCAAAGGACCCCCTTCTGCTTCTCCCTCTTTCACTCCAGCACCATCTCCGACGCCAGCACCCAAGAGTCTGCCATTTGCCTGCCCGAGACAAAAGCAGTATGCTCTAGGGAGATGATTCCCCCCAAGATACCTCGCAAACGGTTTGCCAGCACCTTGGCAACAATCAAATAGATGGTATTGGATAATGTGATAGGCCTAAAATCCTCCACTTGTGCGCCCCCTTTTGCTTGGGCAACAAGAAAATTGGCACCTTGGTCAGGCGCACAAATCCTCGATTTCCCTCCTCGAACTCCTGTAGAATCACCAACACTTCCAGCTTCACACACTCCCGGAACTCCCTGAAGAAGTAAATTGAGAAATGTCGGGCCCTAAGGCCCCATCCACATTCAGCTGCCATAGAGCCCCCCAAGCTTCCTCCTCCAAGATTGGCACCACTAGAGCCTCGGCCTCATGAGGTGAAATACACCCAACCCCTGCCCTCGCCGCCCCAGCCCTCCCCTCTCGATCTTTTGGAGAAAGCGACAAAGTACGACTTTAATCGCCTCCCTATCTCTTTGCCTCCCATCTCCTGCACTCCTATCTCTATACTCCTTACGAAGTTCTATCGCTTTCTGTCATTGGCCACGGAGTGAAAGAACCACGCATTATTGTCCCCCTCCTTCAACCACTTCTGCCTTGATCTCTACATGCACATCTCTCCTCAACCCCATGCAGTTGCAGCTCCCCTATTTAAAAAATGACCGAAATGGCCTATGTCGACAAAATTTTGTGGTTCCCTATTTAAAAAATGATCGAAATTTCGATCGAATTTCGACTGAAATTCGATCAAAATTTTGTTTCAATAGCTCACTGAAATGGTGACCAAAATCAAAATTTGAGGCCTTGATCATCAGAAGCCTCTTAATTCAAAGTCGTGCCCCTTACTCCTATTGTAGAGATGTGGTTCTAATTGATTGCTACCTAGTGAATCACATGCCCTCATCTGTGGTAGGAGAGAAGATTTCGTTCTTGATTGCCCGAGAAGGATCTTTTCTCCATCACTCCACGTGTAATTGGGTCAGTTGCCTTTGTTCATCATACATCTCATGGTCATGATAAGCTTTCTCCTAGAGCTATCAAATGTGTCTTTGGGGGGGTATTCTAAGACTCAAAAGGGATACCATTGTTTTGATCATGTTCGACAAAAATATTATGTTAGTGTGGATGTCACTTTCTTTGAGTCTATTATGTTTTTCTTTCCCACATGTGATAGGTTGCTTCCTTCAAAATCTGGAGAAGAGGTATACATGTCTCTCTCTCCGATTTCGCTTACCACGCCCATGACCCCTACACCTCTCACTCCACCACCATCCTCACCACCACCACCTCCTCCACCACCAGCCTCTATCTTTTTAACACATGTTTATATGTAAAGACCTCATGCTCATGAGCCTCCTCCATTATCCAGCACGCCCCAAGTATGCTCTGAGCACTTTGATTCTATTGATGGCGGAGGTGATTTGTTTTTACAACAGGATGAGCAGGTAATTGTAGACGTTCCTCGGTCACTGACGAGATAAAGGACCTTCACATGCACATTGCCTTACGAAAGTAGAGGCGAACCTGTGCTACGTATCCTCTTGCTTCGCATGTTTCTTTTGCATGTCTCTTCGAGGAGTTTCAGAGGTTTGTTGGACTATCTGATGTGGAAATACCACAGACATATCATGAGGCATTACATATTAGCCGGTGGCATCTTGCTATGGAGGAAGAGATGGATGTGTTACAGTCTCATGACATGTGGAATATTGTTCTTGCTCCACCTGATGTATCTATTGTGGGACGCAAGTAGGTGTTTACAGTGAAACAACGTGCAGATGGTACTGTGCATAGACACAAGGCAAGACTTGTTGCTCATAGGTTCACCCAGACATATGGGATAGACTATCAAGATACATTTTCTCCTGTAGCTCGACATTCTACAATGAGGATTCTTATTTCTGTTGTTGTGATATGTGATTGACCTCCCTTTCAGTTAGATGTCAAGAGTGCCTTCTTATATGGTGACTTGCAGGAGGAAGTCTACAAGCAGCGGCCACCAGATTTTACTGTCGAGGTTGAGTTTCATATGGATTGTAGACTTCACAAGGCTATCTATGGCCTTAAGCAGAGTTTGTTGGCTTGGTTCTAGAAGCTCTCTGAGTTGATTGAGCGGTAGGGTTTTACCGGATCGACTACGGATCACTCCCTTTTTGTTCAAAGATCCTAGAGAGGTATCGTTGCTATTTTGGTTTACATAGATGATATCATTGTTACATGGATGATAAGCACGATAATCTCGATGGATTGAATTCCGATCTTTCATGGCAGTTATTTATGATCATGGCATCAATCTGGTGGTCGATTTGGAAAGCTCATTGCAAGAATGCCCTAGATTGTTTGCTCCAGCAGGAGCATTATAATGCAAGCTCACAAATTTGTTGGGTGTGTCTGGGTCTTTACCTCTGCTTGAGTGTTCTTCATGAGCCATCCATCAACTTTTGGAGATTGAAGCTTTGAGAATTAAGCCCCACTTGTGAGAAGATGTGTTTAATGAAAGAGCAATTCTCAACAATATGTGCATAACATTCATTATCATCATGGCAGCAACTAAGGATTTCCTTGGGCAATAATTTGTCCGCTATTTTCTTGGCCTTGAATTTGCGAGGAACCAGGGGGGCATAGTTATGACGCAGTGAAAGTATGTTACTGATCTCCTAGTTGTGACGGGCATGATAGGATGTAGGCCCGTTACTACATCCATGGATTCGGATGTTGAACTCTACGATGATGACATTGAGGAGGTTGATAAGACACGATATTGAGAGCTTGTGGGGAAGCTTTTATATGCCACTATTACCAGACCTGATATATCCTTCACAATGAGCAGAGTTAGTCAGTTTATGGAGCAGCCCAGACATGTACATATGGATGTTGTACACATGATATTGAGATATTTGAAGACTTCTCCAAATGCAAGACTCTTGTTCAGTAGAGATACATCCCTGACAGTTACAGCTTGTGCTGATGCGGATTATACATGATGCCCCAAAGATAGGAAGTCTACTTCAGGTTTCGTTGTCTTTGTAGGGAGTTCACTTGTTTCATGAAAGAGTACGAAACAGGCGGTTTGTGAACCCCCGAGGATCCGGGTACCCGTTTACGCTACTTTCTATATATATTTATGCAAAACATGACAAAGTAAGTTGGCCCGTGATAATTTATTTAATGTCATGGTTTGGCTAGGGATGACAATTTCTTCAAACGTATATATAACAACATATATAACAGGCTGTTTAAAATTTTAATATGTTGTTTCAGAAAAATGGTACTTCAACAATATGTAATCATTTTTAGTAAACGGACGTAGATCCTTTAATATGCACATATACGCAATCAATCTCTACCTCTCTTCAGAATAATCATGCTAGCAAGCTTATCTTGTATTTGATAAGTATATTGTTTTAACAAAGATCACATAAAACAATATTTTCTTTTCCGGATACATTTGTTTTTACTATTCTCATTTCTGACATTTCAAAGAAAGCACAATTTATATGAATTGAGGGCAACACTCTTATTCCCGAAATGTTTTATTAGCTTTCCAATTTAGATATATATATATATACACAGCTACCCAAAATATGTAGATTTTCTTAGGGAATTCAAGAGGAAATATAAAACATTAACCCCTGAAATTTATGAGAAAATATTACTATTTTCCTGTTAGTAGATGTTTAGAGTTTTATTGTGATAATAACCATAACACTACATCTAATAAATTCCTCTCCACACTTCATCCGTGTCTGATCATTCAATTGGTCACCATGTTAATTATCAAAGGATCTGATCTGTGACTCAGAATTAGTTTCCACGCAGAACCTCAATCTGATAAAAAAATATTTCCTCGTAGAAATCAAGCTTAAAAGAAATTTCAGATTCAACACATACAGGAGATCTTCTATTCTGATTTGAACTCATACCCATTCCAAATCAATGATCAACATGCATTGCAATAGATCTTTGGAAAATAAATGGTGATTATAATGATTCTCTCCTACTCCTGGAATTGATATGAAATTTATTTATATCAAAAGGTAAAATTTTGTACATTTGGATTATCTTATATTATTGGCTAGTAAAGCAAATACTAATGTTAAATAAGTCACCCTTTTGATTCTTACATATTGGTGATTGGGCATATTTATCTTTAGTTCGAGTCTATAGTCAGATGTATCCTCCTTGAGATTTCATAATATAAAGAAGACATGAAATTGCTACTTGAACACTGACACTACCTCCATTATGGCAATATATTAGGGATATTGATATGGTAGTAAGCACTGGGCATCATATAACCTGGCTATATTAGCGATAGATCAAGCCCCTAAATAATGCACCTACTTTAGTAAGTCATACCATAACAAAGATACTTGCTTAAATAGTCAAGATAATCATCTTTTTGTAATTAATTTTTCTGTGTATATTAAAGAGTTTATAAAGAGGGTCAAACATATAATATGTAGACATGACAAATTCATGATCACTATAGCCCCAATCGATTGCCCATGTGTAGAATCTTCTATATTGCTAACAATATATATTGTGACAAAATATCCTTATCTAAAACAAATTGAACAAAAGAAGTTGAGAAAGAAAGGTGAAATTATATGCATCCATATGGTGTTGATTAGTGATGACTAATAAAGAATGATGCTAGTCATGTGATCCTTACACATGACTGTGCGAGGGCGCAGTGACCCTCACCTGGGCGGAAGATAGGAAGCCCAGTTCGGGCAGCAGCCGCCAAGTGCGCGAGTCTAGGATCCCAGTCCCTTTCCGGTTTTACGCGAACTCGCAGTGTTTTTACGCCTCGTTGGGATCCCGACTTTAGACCGGTTCTGCTGACCCTCTGTTTTAGGATACCCAGGCGAGGGTCCTTGGTTTTCAGTTTTACGTACGAGCTCGGTTGCCCGTTACCGGTCGGGCTGTTTTCTAGAGCGACTTTTCCGGGAAGTCTCTCTCACCCATCTCAGTGGCGTAGTTTTGGAGTAAACCTATCCCTCTATTAGACCGCGCTTCCAATTAGAGGGCGAGATGGAAGAGCCCTTGTGTTGGCTTCTTCATCGCTTGAGTTTTTCTTTCGCCAACAGACTTGGCGATTCTACATCCAGATCCTCCATATCTATATCTACATCATCTAGAGTTACATTTGAGACTGTTGCACTGAGGTTTGAAGGGATTGATTTTACATCCAGATCATCCATCTCTATATCTACATCATCTAGAGTTACATCTGAGACAGTTGCACTTGAGGTTTTAAGGGATTACAATTAGAGTTGAGTAAATGGAAAAGACTATAATCTAATTCGAAATCTCATTAAGCTAGTGCACGTGTTGGGAACTTAGTTAGGATGCATTGTACTACACTGCAAGCCTACGGAGGCATCCCAACCCTAAGACATTCCCCAAGTCTTAGAGTCATAGTGTGAGGTTACACACTAACCAAGACCACAGACTATCCACTAGACTTACGAATCTAAATAAATCAAGAAACTATTCCAATCTCAAACTCTCCATCATCACTCCCAAATATGATCTCTGAAGAAAATGATGTTATATACTCACTCATATATTCATGAATATTCAACTACAATATAAATGTCATATATGGGAAGTGTTGGATTAATGGGCAATCATGTTAGATGCTACGCAAGTAGATGTAAATTGTACTTGTTCTACCTTTCTACTTGTTACTTTTGAACATTTAAATACCTATTGATTTTATATATATATATATAAAAGCTTATGGGAAGTACCAGCGCCCGCTCATGCCTTTTCTTCCTTGCACGCATGGCAGGTAAGGAGCCTCTGATGACTCCAGGAGATAGGGTATATACTAGACGGTATGGTTTATTTTATCTTAATTTTTGTTCGGTTGATAATGTAATATGTTTCCTTCTCTTCTGCTTAAAAAATTTGGGACTACTCTATGTACTGTCAGTCGCTGTACATGTTGTAAAATTATATGGAAATTAATTAAATGAGATTTTGGTGCCATGTGTCTCTATTAATTTGTGGTTATGATTGTGGATATGAATGTCATGTGGAAAATTATCTGCGCGAAAAATTTCCCTATTTTTCTGTAAATTGTGTGATCCTGTGTGAATGAAATGCCGTGAAAGTAGCGTAAACGGGCACCCGGATCCTCGGGGGTTCACACGGTTGTCGCAAGATCTAGTGTCGAATTAAAATATAGGACCATGACGTAAGGTAGGGCAGAGATAGTGTGGGTCAGATCTGTCCTGACTGACCTGGCTATTGAGGTGACACATCTCATGCACCTGCAATGCGACAACCAGGCCACCTTATTCATAGCCAATAATCCAGCCTTCCATGAATGAACCAATCACATCGAGGTAGACTGTCACTACACTCGAGATATGATTCAGAAGAGATTTATCTCCACTTCTCATGTTACTTGACAATCAAAGAGGATATGATCAAGGGATTCCACATTCGAATCACACAGCACGCAGAGATTGGACACCGAAAGCATCATCCTTGAGCAGCGATCACGCGTCAGAAGCCTCATTCTACGGACTAGCCATAAGAAGAAAACAATGCGCAAGGGCAGGCCCAACCTCCAGAATAGATAACAGTCTCTCACCAGGGAATCAGAGCGAGCAGGCAGAAGCTCAAGTAGCCTAGCATAGGTCTTCCGAGTCGAAAAGCCTCCATCCCTCCAAATCCAATGATCCAAGCCCACGGAAGGCGTAGGTGCATCAGCAAGGGCATCCAGCAGAGCAAGAAAGTCAACCAATCTCTGATCTGAGAAATTCCCCCCAAAGCGAGGACACCAACAAGCATTCTCCCAGCAGCAAGCCACGGAGGCATCCTTGTTCTCCGCCAGCGCAAAGATCCGCGGGAAGCGGACATAAAAGGGATCCCCCCCAACCAGCCGTCCTTCCAAAATAAGAAGGCACAATCGTCCCCCAGGACAGGTTTAAACCTCATCCTATTCCTCAAGAAGACCTCCTGAACACCACGTCAGAAAGGAGAACGCGCACGCACCACCCCCAACCTGTCCTCCCCAGCCCATTCTCCCCCATGAAGCTCCCTCAAAACATCAACAAAGAAATTTCCACCCCTTCCCCACACCATGCTCGCCCACTTAAGAAAGAAAGCATCATTGATCAACTTGAGGCGCCTAACCCACAACCCCCCTTCCTGGTTCCCCCTCGCCACCTCCTCCCAAGCGACCAGGTGAACCCCCCTCCCTTCCACACCCGACTTCCCCCACAAAAACCCTTTGAAACAAGACTCAAGTCTCCGGTAAATCCCAGCAGACAAGCGTCGAGTCGATAAAAAGTGCACCGGAATGGCCGCAAGAACCGAGCGAAGAAGAACCAGCCTTCCGCCCTTCGAGAGGAGCGCCGCGCGCCAACCCGCTAGTCTCGCCTCGACCTTCTCAACAACCCCACTCCAGTCCCTAAGTCTGGGCCTCCCAACCACCAACGGAAGGCCAAGGTAGTCAATCGGCAAACCCCCCGGAGCAGACCCCAGAATCCTCGCAAAATCCAGCACCGAAACCTCCGACAAGCCAAAAGGAATAACCTTTGACTTGGCCCCATTTATGAGGAGCCCCGATAACTTGCTAAAGAGCTCAAGAGTCACCGACATGGCAGCGACCTCATTACCCCACCTTCAATGAAGCACAAGGTGTCATCCGCAAACTGTAATAATGGCACTGATACACCACCATTGGAGAAGCCCTTGGAAAGGCCCGCAGCCACAACCCGGTCAAGCATACGAGCCAATACATCCGAAGCAAGAACAAAGAGAAGGGGGCCAGCGGGCAACCCTGGCGGAGGCCCCGTCTCGGCCGAATTAGCCCCCCTCCAAACCGCCATTGAGCAAAACAAAGAAGGAAACTGTAGTCACGCAACGACGCATCCAAGAAATCCACATCTCCGGGAACCCACGCCTTCTGAGGACCGACCAAAGGAAGGCCCAGTCAATGCTATCATATGCTTTGGCAAAATCAATTTTCCATAACACCCCCTGCCTCCCCGACGAGATCCAATCTGCCACCAACTCCGAAGTAACGGCAATACAATCAGATATTTGTCTCCCCCTAATGAAGGTCACCTGAACGGGGGAAACCAGCGAGTCCAACACTCTAGAAAGCCTCCTAGCCAACACCTTAGCCACAATTAAGTAAATGGCGGTTGAAATCGATATGGGGCGAAAGTCTCCAATATCCTCCGCCGCAGCCTTCTTTGGAATCAAAAGCAATAAGGCCTGTTAAGCCTATCAAAACCCGCATTCCCCTCGTAAAATTCCACAACAACCTCAAAAACTTCGTCGCCCACCAAATCCCAGAAGTCCCGAAAGAAAGCCACAGAGAAACCATCAGGCCCCGGGGACCCGTCTTGATTGAGCTCCCACACAACCTCTTTAGTCTCCAACATCGAAATCGGCCTAATAAGCATAGTACAGTCCTCCTCGAAAACCTTGGGCACCCCCAGCCCCAACCACTTCCAAGATCTCGTGGAGCAGGTCGACATGACGCCCCTGAAGTGTTCCACAATGGCAGACCCCATCGCGTTATCCCCCACGAAGCGCTCCCCATCAACAGAAATAGCGCGCAGTGAATTGTTACGCTTCCTCCCACTAGCAACCCTGTGAGAGAATGCCGTGTTTGCATCTCCATCTTTGAGCCATTTCAACCTGGACCGCTGACGCCACTCGATAGCTCTCTTCTTGTCCTCCTCCGCCACCTTTTTTTGCGCAGAAGACCGCTCCTCGAGCTCGCCCGCGTTCAGATCCCTCTCGTTTTTCACAGAATCAAGCCTCCTAATAATCTCCTCCGCCTCCGATCTTAGAGCCACCCTCGACAGCCGCGACTCCCTCTTAAAGAGCGCCAATCTCCTCCGCAAAGAGTCAAGCTTGTGGCCCAGTCTGAAGGTCGCAGACCCCTCCACGGAGGAAGAACCCCACAGCTTGGCCACAACATCCCTGAAACGAGGCTCAAGGAGCCAGCAACGTTCGTATCTAAAGAGGCCCTTCAGTAAACGGGTCTCACCAGAGTCCCACATAATCGGCGAGTGGTCCGAGAAAGCCCTGGGCCTAGAAGAGACTGAGCAAGAAGGAAACATCTCCATCAACCCACCCGATGCCAAAAAACGATCAATCCGAGATCGTGAAGAGCCGCTCCTCCAGGTGTAGTTTATATCAGAAGCCACTAAATTCTCCAAAACCAAGAAGTCAACAATCACCGCAAAAAACGATGACCCTGGGTCCCGCCCCCCTCGCCCGAGGGCGATCAGAGGAGTGAAGAGTCACATTGAAATCTCCCTAATGATCCAAGGGAGTCCCACAAAAGCACGTCCCGCGGCACGCATGTCCTCCCAGAGCTCGTCTCTTTTGATATGACAGCAGGGCCCATAAACGCAAGAAAAAGAGATCGGAGAGGCCGTGTCACTCCTCACCAGCAGCACCGAAAGCAAATGTCTCCCCATAAAAGAAGAATCGAACGTAAAAGCGGCCGACCTCCACGCAATGAAAAGGCCCCCCGCCGCACCAACCGCATCCAAGGCCGTAAAACCATCCAACGCCCCTGCACCAAAGGAGCGCCACAGAGCATCATCCATCCCCCTCAACTTCGATTCCTGGATGAAGGCAATATCACAACCCCACTCTGACAACCGGGCACCCAAAGCCTTTCTCTTCACAGCATCCCTTAGCCCCCTCACATTCCAGGACAGAACTTTTATTGAAATGGGTGGCGACGCCCTCCAGTATGCGCAAGGCCAGCCGCCTCCGCCACAGTGTCTCTCAACGACGCGCAAGAAAGAATCGACGCGAACCCCGCACGAGATCTGCTCCTCCTACGATATCTTTTCCCGGATCTCTTATCAGAGCGTGATCCCAGATCGACATCACCACCCTCATCCGAAGCACAGACCACAGGGCTTGGTAAGGCGAGGATAGGCGAGCCCTCATCATCTTTGGAATAGGGTCTCAGAATGGACAGCGAACTTGATCCCACCACATTAGTCATGCCATCAACCGAAGGAAGGACTGACCCAGACAAGGCTTGAACAGAGGGAGAATCATGGAGCACGACCGCAAAAGGACCCGCCCTATGATGGGCCCAAGAGAAGACCGAGAGGGATCCGGATCCGAATCCGCGGAGTAAAAGGAGGTTTCCCCACTGGACCACGATATGAATTTCACCGATCCGCCTAAGTTCACAGATGGGAGACCCGTCCACGGGCCCGAATAGGAAACACTCAGCGCACGGTCCACCATCCAGCCAAAAGAGCCAAGAATAAAATCAACCCCGGGCGGTCCCCCCTTAGGCATAGCGCCACTTAGGGTGAAATTGCACGGGAACCGAGAAAAGCCATTGAAGGGGCGTGGGCAATCAACCCAGGGGGGCGACGCTTCGCGAAGGCCCCCATGCAGCGCCAGCTGGCCAACGGGAGACGAGGCGACATCAACAACCGCAGGGGCCAACGTCCCGATCGAGGAGACCGCCGGCCCAGCCACCGCCTGCGACGGAGCCAGAGGCTCCAAGAAAGAGATCTCCACCGGGAACCGGAACCAACCAACCGACAAGGTCTCAAAGAACACCTTGCCCAAAGCGTCATCGAGCAAGCTCCTGCCACATTCCAAAAGAACTCAAGTGGCCTTCCAATCGGAGCCCGGCACGCAGCCATCACCCACAATCGCTAGCAGCTCCCCCCAGCGCCGAAGAACCTTCCCCAAGCCATGCACCCTACGAGAGAGGAAAGGAACCCCTCGCACCTCCACAACACAAATTTCAACATCGACGCAAGCTCCATCATCGTATCGCAAAGGTCTCCAGGAGATGTCCTGAAAAACATCAGTCGTCAACAAGCTTCGATGTTGCTCCAAAGACAGGCCACAAACACAGCACCTGGAGTTGTCCAAAACAACCACGTCTCCACCGAACAAGGGTCCCAGGAAGCCATGCAAACGCAAGCCAACGTTGCTCCAATCAACTCCTTTAAGTAGGGCTAGCCCCACAGCAGCTCCATCACACCCACCCCTCTTCACGAACTGCCCATGCAATGCAACTTCATCCGACTTCTCACTCCCCCTTCCTTGAAAAGCATCATCTACCTCGTGGCTCCCACCAGCCAACTCCAGCTTGACATCGCCAGCAAAAGGAATTGCCGAAGCTCCACCAAGACCCTTCGCATGAAGGGGTGACCTGGAATCACGAACCACCTGCGCAAAAGACCTCGAACCCTTCCCCCCCCCACAGGAACCAAGTCCAAAGAAGCAACATGCAAAGCTCCCTCCCCCCGGCTGAGGGAGAGTCCTTGCGAACATAAGAATCCGCCCGGGCGAAACTGAACCAGCAGGAAGCCTTCTTGTGGCCAACCCTTCCACAACCGTAGCATCTTGCAGGCAGCCCACATACCGGTGCAATATGACCACGATCGCCACATCTAAAACAACGCTTACCCAGCTTCTTGTGAGAAACACGAACCCATGCTCCACTCCCCTCTTGATCATCGGACACGTGCGCGTCATCGTCAACACTCCCCCGGAATACCTCCTTTCCCTTAACGTCGATCCGATGCGCGCGGCCATCGTTCACCACGCTAGCCGAGCTCTCCATGCGTTTCCCAGAAGCGAAGAGAGGCACTCCAGCGAACGTTGCCTTCGGTCTCCACGAAGTCCTTCCTCTTGATGTGACTGAGGAGCGCCTCTGGTCTCCAAAACTCGCTCTGGGACATCACGTGCACCTTCCTTTGGCTTCCACCGCTCGCGCACTCTCAACCAGCGCTCCACCCCTCCCCCCATCACAACATACACCTAATCAGCTTGTGTTTATTTGTCCTTTCTTCATATTTCTTATTTCTATGACCCCTTTATGTAATTTTTCCATAGGACTTTTCTTCTATATAAGAGAGCCATAGGGTCGCAATGAACAATACAATTCCTTTTTCACATTCCACATCTATCAAAGGCCTAGGATGCCACGGAAGATCTATCTAAGCAAGGCTCTCTAAGACTCAGAAAGAGACTCTATCGGGAGCTTTAGTAAATGCAGGACAGACTGTGACCATCCTCGAATCAAGGAGCCTTTGAAAAGTGGGATTTGGTCCAGTTGCCTGAAGACAGTATGGTGGTCTCCCCTTTGAAATCCAGTCAAAATGGGTGGCCAAGCTCCAAATTTCGATTTTTGGATGCTGATGGCCCATACCCCTCTGTGATATACCTGCCGCAACAAGACTACATTGTATAACACATTAAGTTCGCCTATTTGAAAATAAAAAATAAAATAAAGCTACTCTTTGAAAAAAAACATCCATAACTGAATGAACCGCTAAAACATCCTACATATGCACAATCAACGGAGGGTTTCTTGTCCATTATAAGGCAGTTGTGAAGGAAATATATGAAAACTATGTTCCCAAATTACTTAAAAACAACATTAGACTAGGAAGTAAAGACTAACATGGATAATATCAATAAGTTAGAGATATTTGAGGTATCCGTAAATTATAAAAATAGTTCAACAAATGCTAAATGCGTGCCATTATCAAATGAACCAAAAAGAGAGAATCTTAAAAAAATGTCAAACTCAGATACAAACAAGTCAACAACTACATCACTGGAGTATTAAAAAACTCATTGGAAATCAGAAATGCAACGATCTTCTTGGCCCCCAAAAAAACAGCCTAACTAACCTGATTCAACAGTGGATGATGGCCCAAGAATATTTAATGACAGATCAGCTAGAGTTTGCAAAGCATCAAATGCAGTGCTCTCATCTAAAAACAACACAAACAAAAAGGTTATGATGAATAATTCTACCAATCTGAAATAAACAATGTGAAGAGAATCAATCTGCAGCAGTATGTACTAACAAACCAGAAAAGCAGCGCCGAGCTCAAGCCAGCATCCAATAGGACAATTAATATATTAACCACAACCAAAAATACAAGTAATTGCACTATTCATGCAGCAGCAGTTTTCCAAAAGTAAAGGTATCTCTCCTAAAAGCTACAAAACAATAGAGCAATTAATTTATTCACCACAACCAAAAATATAGGTAATTAAAGGACTCGTGCAGGAGTAGTTCCCAAAAGTAAAGGTGTCTCTACCGAAAGCAATAAAACATCAAATAAAAACAGCCATATCATGTATTAATTAGTAAAAGAGTGCTTGAGGCAGCTGGATTTCACCCAATACTGTTGGCAACAGAAGTCTTGCGTAAATCAATAACACCCACCCCTTTTGCTCGTTTAGCACGTTGGTTATCATTAAATCAAGTTCCAACAAATTAGATTCTTTTTAATATGCAAGACAGAGAGACCATTCCTTTCGAAGAGAAAAAAGAGGAGAATATGTATGTTTGAATACGATTCACAGAATAAGATAGGTAATAATGATGCTTAGCAGCATATCTATATAAAAATAAGAGAAAAACACGGTGTATGTTTTCACGTTGTAAGAGTTATTGTACTTCTATTTTATTTGAGTCTTGTAAACCGTCGGCCCTCCCAAGCAAGGTTCGAAATACTTATCGATATCGTACCAGTCAGTCCGAAAAGGGATATGTCGACGATATCGGTGGAAATCTTGGAAATGACATGAACATGTATTTTTTTGCAAACCAAGATCATCCTATTTCTTAAAATCATAAATAACATACAAATGCAAACTTACATGCAAGGAGGTATACTTACCACACCAATACACTATATCGTACATATCGATGTTGTCAATGTTGATTATTGATTGCTAGGATATTAGAAATGAACAATGAAATTCAAACAATAACTTAGTGATATCAAGGAGGTGTATTTAGCATATTAATTTTACATCACATCGCATATTATATATGAACAAAATGTCGAGCTATATCGGATCTCATTTGAACAAGCTATTGAGTATAATAATATATATGGATGCAGATATTCCTTAATCAACTCTCTTGAAAATAAACAAGCGGAAGCTAAAGCAGTCATAAAAAAAACAAACATAAACGTCGTGGTATTTTATGGGGAACCCTACTCCTTAAGGAGGGACATGAAACCATGAGAGAAGGCCTCAAACGTTGGATCTTCTATTAAAGTTTCTCTCAATGAGTACAAGGGGTGTGGGGCTTCTCATATAGCCCTACAGACAGACCGAAGTTCAATCACTCATACATGCGATACTAAACATGAGTGATGTAATTGGATCTTGGAGAGACGCTCAGGTCACCGGGACGTACCTCTGTCGTGCATGTAGTAGTCGTTGTGCTACCAGGTCACCAGGGTGTACCTTTGTCGTGCCTGGAAAAGAATCGAGTAGAAGAAGAAAGTCCAGCATGGAGTAGTAGTCGGGGATAGATACATCCCAACAAAGTAGTTGATGCTCGATGAAGACGACAGATAGCAGTAATAGTTTAGAGTGTTGGTATGTCAGTCACAGACAGGTAAAAATCCTGTAGATACATCTCAAGAAGAACATATGCCATATTCATACTCCCTCCTTTCTCCCATACTTGATAGAATAAAGAATATGGATGATCAAGTTGGGAGAAATCAAAACCAAACATGCATCACTTTTTTTCTTCTATTGTTTTTTGCACAAATTATTCTTTTTTGTATCTGTTGTCCTTTTTTTCTTGGCTATTTTTTCATAAGTCTTTTTTTTGTATGACCCTACTTTTCAACCCCCAAAACATCCCCAATTATTTTGTTTACAAGAGCAGTGGCTTGTTGGGCCGAAGAGAAGATTTGTTGTTGCAGATTCTCGGAGGCAAAGGATTTTTGTTGTGATGGCAGCACTTATGAGAGACGTGGGAATGTCATGGAGTGTTGTATGAGGCATCGTCTTCATCACTGATGGGGCCCAAGTGCTGGAGAATCGTTGAAGATCTGTTGGTGTAGATTTAGGGCTTTGCGTGAGTTGTTGCTGGTGGAGGGAGCATCTATGCCTCCATGAGGCGATGAGTCTGAGTAGGGTTCCACATTAGAATCGATCCCCAGTCGCACATGGGTTGTTGGAGGCATCGCCAAGATGCAAAGGAGTCATGTTGCCACCAGTGTCCAGGAAAGCGGCTGAGTATACCGCATACTTGGTTGCATACTCGTATTCAGTATCCCCGTCGCTCGAGTATGATGAAACAACAATGTATGCAGGTTGACTCGCATACTCAGTCGAGTATACCCCAAATGCTTTTCTAATAAATTCTTTTTATTTACCCCAAACCCAAATAACTCCACCAACTTTAAACTAAAAGCCATATGCTCTTTCAATTGGTGTTTCTGCCCATTTGACTCTATATTACTTTTTATTCCAATAGTTTTGTTCCTTGTACCTTTAATTCTTTATTATTATAATCAAGAGATATAATATTTAGAGGATATGAAAATAATATTAAATATTTATTTATATTTTTTAATAAAAATACCAAACCATATAAAATCGCATACTCCCCATACTCTCTCACATAACGCATACTTACTATGCAATGAACCCTCCGACTAAATATCGCATACCGCCTTCCAAAACATTGGCTGCCACCGTGCGAGATGGAGCTTCTTTGAGAATAGAGGGCACTGTAGAGGTTTACGTAGGTGTATGTTATGTCATGATGTACTGTTGCGTATTTTCTATTTTTCTCATGTACGTCTATGTAATTTACCCAAGGGTTTTCTCTCTATATAAGAGACCCAAGGGCTCTATGAAATAACACATCAGAGTATCATTTGCTCTAACATGGTATCAGAGCCAAAACCCTAGCCTAGGGTTTTGTCCACCTGCCGCCCCCTCCCCCCCCAGCGTCGCCGACCCCCTCCCTCTCTCCAGCAGCCGCCGCCGCCGACCCCTCCCTCTCTCTCTCCAGTCGCCGCCGCACCTCTCCAACGGCGGGGTCTCTCCAATCGCAGGCCCCTCCTCCAGCCGCGCCCCCCCTCCCTCCAGCCGCGGGCTCTCTCTCTCCAGCCGCAGGTTCTCCCCCCGCCTTCTCCAGTCGCGGGGCTCTATCCCCGCCTTTTCTCTACAGCTGCGGGTAACCCTCTTGCCGTCGGGTACCCCACCTTGCATTTGGGGCCTACTCTCTCGCCGCCGGGCCCCCATACCACAGATGGATACAAGTGCATAAGTCTACATATGCACTTGGATCATAACGTCTCTTTGTAGACACACGTTCTGTTGTCTATCATCCCTTGGTCTTCCTCTCCGGCGCTATGTCAGACCAAAAGCTTGATATGCCTGCCATAGGTGCCTTCAAAGGTTCGACACCCATTGTCAAAATGGACGGGACTAACTACGAACTCTGGGCTATGCAGTTCCTGAGTCTTATGAAGTCATGTGGTAAGAAACATATTCTTACCAAAGAGGAGCCGGCAGAGAAGACATGGATTTATGCCTCATGGGAGGCCGATGATGCTTATGCCAAAGTTTGGCTGTCAGGAACGCTCACGATGGAGATAGCAAACGACGTCCTCCACCATCCCACCGCCAAGGCGATGTGGGATATTCTGGCCACGACATACTCTCAGGTGCGGAACGAGACAAAGATGCTGCAGTTGCAACATGATATTTTTACCACGAAGCAAAATGGAAGGCCTCTTCACTCTCTGTACACGTCTCTTCGTGGAATGTTCGAGAAATTATATAGCACCATCCCGCTCACAGCCACGCCAGAACAGCAGAAGACGTTCCGCAATGCTACTATGGTAGGCGTCTTACTTGCTGCCCTTGATCCAGAGTACGAGGCAGCCCGCTCTCAGATCCTTGCAGATGCAACTATTCCTCCGATGGAGGAAGTCTACAGGAGGCTCAGTCGTATCTCAGTTCCCTCCAGTGCAGCGACCCCACCGCCCTCGGCAATGGCGGTCTCCAGAGGACGAGGTGGTTCGTCTTCTTTTCGTGGCAGAGGAAGTAGAGGCCGTGGACATGGAGGTCGAGTACGGTCGACATGCTCCTTTTGTCGTCGTACTGGCCATTCTGAGGATACATGCTACTCAAAGCATGGCTTTCCTCCTTCTGCACGTGTTGCTGATCATGTTCAGGGTCCACCAGCAGCTACCTCAGATCACAGGTTCGAGGAGCTTGTAGCACGGCTTCGTGATATTATGCCCCAGTCATCATCGGAGGGGGCTGATACACCCGATATTGCAGCATCTGCGTCAGCCAGTACGTCTGTGTGAACCCCTCAGGATCCGGGTACCCGTTTACACACAATTCGCGTTACAACATTCATTCGCATTAGATCGCATAAGCTACGGAAATACAGGGAAATTTTTCGCGCGGATAATTTTCCACATGACATTCACAATCATAACCACAAATTATTAGAACAATTGTCACCAAAATCTTATTTCATTAACTTCCATATATTTCACATGTACAAAGTCTGACAGTACATACAGTATATCCCAAAAATCTGACTGAAGAGAAAGAAACATAATACAATATAAATAGAACAAAAATTGGCACAAAATAAACCATACCATTGGGTATAAAGTTTATCTCCTGAAATCATTAACCCGCTACTGTGCTAAAGGCTCCTTGCCTGCCATGCGTGCAAGGAAGAAAAGGCGTCAGCGGGTGCTGGTACTTCCCATAAGTTTATATAAAAATAACATGCATTTATTATTTACAAAAGAAAGCAAGTAGAGAGGCATGAGCAACTCAAATTTAAAATTTAATTCTACTTGCAAATGTAAAAGATTTCCAAATTTTTAGTAAGAACATCTCATGATCAACCCTTATCCCCACATTTCCCACATAAGCATATGTCTAATTTCCCACATAAGCATATGTCTATGGTAACTCATTGATCATAAGTAGATATATTTTATTCTCATATTACTTAGAGATCATATTTGTGAATTTTGATGATGGGAAAGATGAGATAAGAAGATATAATGATTTATTATTAAGTCTAGTGGATAGTCTGTGGTCTTGGTTCATGTGAAACCTCACACTATGACTCTAAGATTTGGGGAAAGTCTTAGGGTTGGGGTGCCTCCGTAGGCATGTGGTGTAGTATAATGCATCCTAACTAAGTTCCCAACACGTCCACTAGCTTATTGAGATTTCGAATTCAGATTATAGTCACTTCCATTTACTCAACTTAAACTGTGATCTTTATAGGGATTTCAAAACTGATTATAGTCACTTCTAATCATCTCAATTTTAATTGTGATTTCCTCCAAACCCTGACTGTAACTTTCTCTCTGATGTAACTCTCGATGATGTAGATATAGATGTAGATATTAATGATCTGGATGTAGAATCGCCAAGTCTGTTGGCGAAAGAAAACTCAAGCGGTGAAGAAGCCAACAAAAGGGCTCTTCCGTCTCGTCCCCTAATTGGAAGGACGGTCCAATAGAGGGATAGGTCTACTCCCAAACTACGCCACTGAGACGGGTGAGAGGGACTTCCCGGAAAAAGTCACTCTAGAAAACAGCCCGACCGGTAACGGGCAACCGAGCTCGTACGTAAAACTGAAAAACCAGGATCCCCCGCCTGGGTATCCTAAAAGACAGGGTCAGCGGAACTGGTCTAAAGTCTGGATCCCAACGAGGCGTAAAAACACTGCGAGCTCGCGTAAAAACCGTGTAAGAGACTGGGATCCTAGACCCGCGCACTTGGCGGCCGCTGCCCAAACTGGGCTTCCTATCTCCCGCCCAGTTGAGGGTCACCGCACCCTCGCACAGTCAGGTGTAAAGGTCACCATGACTGGCGTAAATATTATCAATGATTCTCCATCGTACAGACATACTTGATTACATAATCCTTTCTTAATATCTCACGAGTGAATTTGTAGATCTGGGTATTTATCTCAAACTATCCATAGTAATATAAAATCTTATTAAAGGATCAATTTGTTCGATCTACCACTTATGTATGTATAAATAAGTCACTCGGCCGTAGGTTATGATTTCTGTTGTTTGACTGCAATACTTTGACTTGATTGGGTCCAAGTCTGGGTATTCTACAATAGATATATTACAAAGTTATTCCACTCAGAATCTGTGAAATCAAGAATTGAATTTCTCATAAAATTTGCTTGTACTTTCCTATTTCTTTATACTTCATTTTGTAAGTTATTGGTCTGGTAATATTTGACGTCAAGTCTATGAAGTGACCACCTATTTGGTTCAAAGCCCTCTTTTTCATGATGTTTATTGATGAGGCACATCATTAATACTGTCAACCATTTATTTTCAACAAATCTCCACCTATCAATGTCTGTCTTTCATTTGACTCCTTGACGAGCTTACTATCTATATAATTCCAACTACTCTAATTGAATGTAGCCATACAAGAAATAGAGATTAGTGTTACACTCCCACATATCTTTCCAGTACTCTATACCCAACAACAAGAACGTAAGATCTAACATCTTCTGTTCACAGGAGTATCCAAAGAATTAAAATTTTCATGGAGAGTTCTCATCTATCCTCCCTTCACTAGTCTCCTGTAGAGACAAAACTCTACAAAACTCAGCCCAGACCTCTATATGCACTATTATGTACCTCTAGTTAAAGTCTCAATATTCAAGATGAAATGAACCAGGAAAAATAATACTAAATTTTCTAAATACTAAATTTTCTGTTAAAAGAAAATGATAGGATTATGAATTGGAACTGAAATCCAGATGTTCAAATTATGTTAGGGTGTTTTCATTAACTTATGCTTACGAAATTTGATACTGGCTATAAGGTGATATAGATGAACAGAAGATGACAACAATTCCATATCATGTCTGTGTTCAAAGCAAATAGATTTTCTTGCCATGGGTATCGATTTAAGGGAATGATAACTAAAAATCGTGAGTTTCTTTCTTTCAGCATGCATGGACTAAGTTTCTTCCAGCAACCAGAACTAAGTCTAAGTGTCCTCCAAAGTGATTTTGGTTTCTATCAAATTTTACTATATATACATATTTTCTGAGTCTTCGATTAAGATGAGTCAGTATATAGCACACATTTTTTTAGATGCTAATAATCTGGGATATATTCCAGATTTCTGATGGAATTAGTCATTGGGTATTAATCATGGAAAATACTATTACATGCAGTCCATAATTAATTATACCATCAGAATCTCATATATGAACCACTCACTTGTGTCACCAGACCTTATTTCTTCCAAGTTGTAAATAGAGGAGGAGAAACTTTAATGGAATTTCACAAATTTAGTAATTAGAGATTTGTAACAGAATTTATATGAAAGATCCACTCAATCAACCAAGAGAGAAGTGTTGTGCGTATGCATGGCAACAAAAGAATGTAGGATTGTAGATATACTCAAGTCTAAGGTGCAAGCATGGCAGCAAGGGATGGGGAAGGAGGTACCTATCTGGATCTCTAGAAATTAGAGATCAAAACTTGCATGCAGGAGTTCCAACTTTGGAGCAACAGATGCTGGAATCACATCAGCAACTCTGTCTGTCTTCTGTTGCAGAGAAAAAGAGATTCCAAGGCCTCGGTCAGCAACTATTTCCTGGAGTAGTTGTTGCTGGAATTTGCAGACTTGGCAGTAGCAATTTGGAGAGAGTGAGGCTCTCATACGGCTGGAAATTGGAAGAAGAGAGGGGGGGCTCTTGGTGATATATATAAGGGAAGAGGGACCTTAAAATTTTGCCAAATGGAACGGCAAGAATGCCATCTGTTACTGTTGCCGACAACAGACTTGTGAGCTGGACTTTAATTAAATAAAGTTTTAATTATTTTATACATATACTATAGCGGTTAAAGTTTAGAAAAAAAATGTAAGTTTCATGTATATATCCATACAACACCAGCGCATGTGCCCAATACATAAATTTTGTTTATATATATATATATATATTTAAAACCACCGAACACCTGCTGCTAGACTTCTACAGTAGCTGCTTATTATTTTTAAACCAAAATTTCCTTTTATTTGGCATATACAAAAGTCGACCGTATATGCGCCTCGAATATCGGATTTCGACACGCAATATCTCGTTTTGACCGTCTCGGAATGACGATCAACATGAGTATAATATTCATATACTTCCGATCGAGTTTTGATTTCCCGAATTTTTTCGGATACGGTTTTTGTTTAAGATTAAATTTTTGTGATTTAAAAATATCAAACGACCTCCGATTGACGAACGGTCGATTCCGTTGGTCTTGTATCGTCGAATCGGATCTAATGATGGTTTCGGTTTGTTTTACGGTTTCCGAATTTGCGTCGCGGCTTTTCGCGGCACGAATTACGATGCGACCGATTTTTGGTCGATTTTGCCCGAACGACTTTTGATTCACAATCAATTGGTCGTTTTAGGTTGTCTAATGTTGCCAAATAACTTTATTGGGTTAATCGGACCCTAATCGGATCGGGTCCGGGTTTGATTGGAAACGGGATGTTACAGTCTGCCCCTGCGAGTACCTCAGGTAGTACTTCTGCTTTCTATACTAGTCATGACCTATCAGGTTGGATTGTTGACTCTGGAGCCACACATCATCTCTGCCGTGATCGAGATGTTCTGCAATCTTATAGAGCTATTTCGTCTGGTCGCTCTGTACTCATCGCTGATGGCACTCATTCCCCTATTATCGGTCAGGGGGAGACAGTTCTGTTGCCCTCTATGCACTTACAGGATGTTCTACATGCACCAGAATTCTCCATGAACTTATTATCAATTAGTCAACTTACAAAAGATTTGCACTGTCGGGCTATATTTGATCCATCTTCAGTCATTTTTCAGGACATACTCACGGGCAGGGTGATTGGCTGTGGTTGTGAGCACAACGACCTCTATCGTCTTGTCCAGAACTCCTGCGCAGGCGTCTCACTACACTCTCAGGGTTCCGTTTCTCCATATACATGGCATCTTCGCTTTGGTCACCTGCCGCTACAGAAAATGCGTCACCTCCTGCCTCAGATCTCTCCGAATTCCTCCTTTCGTTGTGAAGCGTGTCAGTTAGGAAAGCACCATCGGTCTAGCTTTCTGGGTCGTCAAGGTCGGAGCAGTGGCTCCTCATTTGAGTTACTACATATCGATATTTGGGGTCCGAGTCGTGTCCCAGATCATCAGGGACATAGGTTTTATCTTGTTGTAGTTGATGATTTTTCTCGTGTGACCTGGACTTTTCTTCTTAAAAATAAATCAGAGGCAGGAAATGTTATCCAAAATCTTATAAATGAAGTGCAAAATGTTTTTTCGTCTACTGTTAAGTATGTGCGTACTGATAATGTATTAGAGTTCTGCACTTGGTCTCTTGCTCGATTCCTTTCATCTAAGGGCATTATCCACCAAACTACATGTCCATACACATCTCAACAAAATGGAGTTGCAGAACGAAAACATCGACATCTTCTTGATATTGCTCGCACATTACTTATTCAAAGTTGTTCCCCCTTAGCTTTTTGGGGGGATGTTGTACTTACGGCATGCTATCTGGTCAATCGCATGCCCTCTACTGTTCTTGGGGAAAAGGCTCCTATCTCGACTCTTTCCCAATAAGGACCTGTTTTCACTTACACCTCGTGTCTTTGGCACAGTCGCTTTTGTTCACCGCTTGTCTCCAGGACTTGACAAGCTCTCTCCTAGAGCTGTCAAGTGTGTTTTTGTGGGCTACTCAAGGACACAGAAAGGATATCGTTGTTATGACCCCATTCATGACAAGTACTATGTGAGTGTTGATGTTACTTTCTTCGAATCTGTCATGTACTTCTCCCCTGCAGGTGACCGGTTGGATTTCTCTACACCCACGGATACTAGTATTTATGTGCCTCCACCTCCAAACATGGGTCAATCCGAGTCTAGTGCATCATCACCACCACCACCACCTCCGATTGTACCCTTTCCTAAGTTCTACACAAGACGATCTGGGCCTGCTCAAGCTACATGTCAACCATCCAGCACGCCCCAGGTAGGTATGTTCTGATGTTATCACCACTGATGGATTAGATAACGCACCGGTGCAGGAGTCTTTGCTACAGGGGGAGGATCCGCCAGTACCCACAGTGATAGATGATCTTGATCGTCCTATTGCTCATAGGAAGCAGAAAAGACACTGTGTATCATATCCTCTAGCGTCTCAGGTGTCTTTTCATCGTCTCACTGGAGATTTCCAAAGATTTGCAGCAGCTGTCTCCTCGGTTGAGATTCCGCGGACCTACCAAGAAGCCATGAAGATTGATTGCTGGCGTCTAGCTATGGAAGAGGAGATGCGTGCCTTACAGTCCCGCGGGACTTGGTCTCTCGTTCCCATTCCTCCTGGTGCCTCTGTGGTGAGTAGCAAGTGGGTGTTTACGATTAAGTATCATGCAAATGGGCATCTTGACAGGTACAAGGCCAGATTGGTAGCACGTGGATTTACCCAAACCTATGGGGTTGATTATTTAGATACTTTTTCACCAGTGGCTCGACACTCCACTCTTCGCATTCTTCTAGCTGTTGCTGTGGTACATGACTGGACCATTTTTCAACTTGATGTCAAGAATGCATTCTTGTATGGTGATCTACAGGAGGAAGTCTACATGCAGCAGCCACCCGGGTTTGCTGTTGAGGGGGAGACTCAAATGGTGTGCAGACTTCATAAGGCTATCTATGGCCTTAAACAGAGTCCACGGGCATGGTTCCAGAAGCTCTCCCAGCTGATTGAACAACAAGGGTTCAAGAGATCCAATGCAGATCATTCCTTGTTCATTCAGAAGACTCCCAAAGGTACAGTTGTAGTCATGGTATATGTTGATGACATTCTTGTCACAGGAGATGATGCTCAGGGAATCGAGATGACCAAATCTATGTTGGGGAGTCAGTTTGTTACGAAAGATCTAGGCACAATACGACACTTTTTGGGGATAGAGTTTGCAAGAAATGCACAAGGAATGGTAATGACTCAAAGGAAATATGTTACAGACCTGCTGGTCGAAACAGGAATGGATGAATGCAGACCGTCAAGTACGCCTATGGACCCAAGTATGAAGCTGTACGACAATGACACCGAAGAGATGGACAAAAGAAGATACAGAGAGATGGTGGGTAAGCTTCTATACATTACCATAACTCGACCGGATATTGCCTTTGCAGTAAACCGGGTGAGTCAATTTATGGAGCAACCTAGGCAAGTTCATATGGATGCTGTGTATATGATATTGAGATATCTGAAGTCTTTCCCAGGCACAGGATTGCTATTTAGGAAACAGATTTTTTATGTTTCAGCTTGTGCAGATGCTGACTATGCAGGGTGTCCAAAGGATCGCAAATCTACTTCTGGATTTGCTATCTTCATAGGAAGCTCGTTGGTTTCTTGGAAAAGTAAGAAACAGACTGTCGTGGCGAGATCCAGGGCTGAGTCTGAATACAGAGCTATGGCACAAGCAAGCACAGAAATGATGTGGGTTCGAGCGGTCTTAGAAGATCTGAATGTAAATGTCTCCTTGCCCATGAATCTTCAATGTGACAACCAGGCAGCATTATTCATTGCCAATAATCCAGCCTTCCATGAAAGAACGAAGCACATAGAGGTAGATTGTCACTATACTAGAGATATGATCCAGAAGGGCTTGATTTCCACCTCACACGTCAGCTCAGAGGACCAGACCACTGATATATTTACCAAACCATTGCTCAGAGGACCTTTCCGGAGATGTTCTTCCAAGCTGAGCATGATTGATATCTATGCTCCATCTTGAGGGGGAGTGTAGAGGTTTACGTAGGTTTATGTTACGTCATGATGTACTGTTGCGTATTTTCTATTTTTCTCATGTACGTCTATGTAATTTACCCAAGGGTTTTCTCTCTATATAAGAGACCCAAGGGCTCTATGGAATAACACATCAGAGTATCATTTGCTCTAACAGGCACCATCGTAGATGGGTTCCGAATTGTAGCGTCATTTGGAGATGAATATGGGATGCATGGGTTTCCTGGAGAGGGGTACATAGTCTTGAGGTAATTGAGGATGCTACATGTCTTGTGTGGAGGTGGCCTGGAGGTGCGATCATTGGATCTACGGTTTTGTGGAGAAACCTTAGAATTAGGATTCTGAAACCCCTAGCTGATACAAACATAAAAATCTCCAATGATAAATCCAAAATCGAACTTCTCTGATTTCATGTTGAAAATAAATAAGGAAGCTAAATTGATAACCAAAAACACAAACAAAAACATCTTGGGATTTTACGTAGAACCTTGCTCCCAAAGGAGCGGGATGAAACCACGGAAGAAGGTCGCAACGGGTCGGATCTTCTATTGAAGTTTCTCTCAATGAGTACATGTGGTGTAGGGCTTCTTATATAGCACCACAGACAAACCGAAGTCTCATCGCTCATCCATGTGGGACTAAACATGAGTAGGGTAATTTGATCTTGAAGAGATCCAATAACCATTTATAGTATACTTCAACAAGCTCTAGAATTGATTCATCTCCATCATCAAAAAGGGGACAAAGTCCATCAGTTCAAAATGGGATTCATAGTATATTTTTAATGTCAGGAATAGATGCAAAAGCAAATCCCAAACAAATAAATCAAAAGTTAAAAAGTGGGTGATATTGGCCAATATCAGCTTCATATCGATAGTGTCGGTCGATATCAATCGAGATATCCATGAATTATATACTGAAATCTTCAGTTTTTGACCAATATGAGATGAATTATTGATATTTTGTCGATATCTCGTGAAATATCGATCGATGTCCTGAAATTCGATATACACTCGAATATCGAAAGCTTGTCCAAGAATGTTTAAGAGAAATAAAAAATATAAAATAATTATGAATAAATTGACAAATCTAAAAACTATCTCCTTAAGATCTTAATAAATATTAGAAAGTGTAGCCTGACACTAGAAAAACTAAAGAAGAAGTAATAGAGCACGAAACATACAAAACCTTAAGAAATCCACCTCTAAATACATTTAAAATGGTGAAAATCGCCTTAAGAAAACCTTATCTAAATCCAAGAAGTTGTATGCAATTACAACTTGACAGGGCAAAATAGAAATCGATATCAACAATATCAATCGGCATGTGATATCCTTATATATCAAATATATCATCGATATGGCGAAATAGAAAACTTCAAGTTTTGATCAATACCCGTTGATATCCTTATATATCAAATATATATCCATCGATATCCGGGAAAACGACATACATAGTAGTATCGGTATCGGTCGATATCCGATATCTCGATATATCATCGATATATCCCAATATTTGAATCCTATCTCTCAAGCACTGCCAGTAGACGCTCGATGTCGATACAAGCATCGCCAGCACTCCTAGGCACCGTTGTAGGCCCTGAATGCTGCAAGCCATCGCTGTTGAAGGCCCTCGGCATTGCTACAGACTCCCTCAGCCCTGATGGGCACTGCCTACAGCACCTACTTGTTGATGCTCCGCCCTAGCAGCACCTACACATTATTGCTCTGCCTCTTGGGAGCACTAACATCTCCACTAGCATCATCGGGGGCCACCATGGATCCCTTTCATGGCCTTCAGTCGCTTCTAGTGACTACATCCCCACTAGGAGTACCGTTAGTTCCCTCACGGACCCTCAGATCTGTTGATCTTCACTGTTCAAACCTCCTACACCCTTGAGCGTGATTTCTATGGCACTCCTCCGCCCGTACATGCATACTTGAACAAAAAATCAGACTTCTTTGAGGACTCTTTCTAACCACCATGACATCTACTCCTATCAAGACAAAGACCTTGTCGACTATGTCATCCATGATGGTACAAGGCACTACTATCAAACTTAGGTGCACAGAAAACAATGTAATTTGTTATCATTCTTTTAAGGTATTTATTTGGTCCTGACTAAAGATCATCTAGATGAGAAAGAGAAATATTATGATAACCGACTTGATGACAAACAACATTGAGGCACATATTAGCTCGAACATACTTTTCAAAGACATTGCCAAGGAGATGTGGGATGATCTTGAGCACACATACTCCCAGAAGATGACGAAGTCGTGCCTTGCTATCATCTACAGGTAGATCCGATCTACATCTCAATGTGAATCTACCCTAGTTGAGTCTTATAGGCATCTCACTGGCATGTATGAGGAGCTTGCGATATTTCAGCCCTACTCATGTAACATGTTGTACCAAATGGGTACATGAGCATTCGAACTGGTAGGTGTATCTACATCCTAGATATTAGGCAATGAAGGAGCAATTTCTGGTATCCGATACATTACCGATGATGAAGATATATGGACGTCTTGAAGAACTGGAAACATCTACTGCACGACCTTCTACCTTACCTCTTGTTGAGAACTTTACTCAACTTGCATCATCTTGGTGAGGAGGACGACAGAGTTTCCAAGGAGGTCGTAGACTTTGGCAACGATCGTGGATGTGACTTTGGCCATGGACGGGACTTGGGTCATGGACATGGACGAGATACTACTCCTCCTCAGTACCCACAGCACATTCAATACTGTCATTGGAATCCATCTGTCCTAATGATGCTGGCAGAAGTTTGGCGTACCTCCTTATCTAGTCAATAGTGCTTCTAAGGATGCCTATGATGCTGAAGAGGTGTCTCCTGCTACGAAGCCTAGTGGAAAGATGGTACCTTATCTCTTGCTGAAAACTTTACTCAACTTGCATCATCTTGGTGAGAAAAGGGAGGAACTAGACCCCATGGTCCCAAGCCCTCCCCCGCCCATCATCCTTCGATATGTAGCCAATGCAAACAACATCAAGCCCTCTTGTTAGATATGGATCTCAAAATGAAGAAAGTTCATATGGTCTCTATTCATTGAATACTTCCATGCTCCTCCATCCTATGAGTATGGTTATGCTTAAAGCTATCGAGGTAGCCAATAATTCGGCGATACTTACTCCTAAATTCAAAGTGATGAAATCTCTCTTTTGGTAATTATGGAATCTATACTCATTATCTCTCAACAATGTTTCCTCAACAATAAAGCCCCTACCACCTAAATATCTACTACTCCGTCATCAGTGTTCCAATCCTTCAAAATACAACATTCATAGACTTAGGAACCATAACATTGCTATGCATGATTTTTTGAATCCTCTTAAGGAGCTCTACTGCTTCACTTGTCAAGAACCCAAATGTATCAAAACCAAAGGGGATAAATACATGTTGATTGTCAATGCAGGCCTTCTCATGCTTAGCCACTTTAGCTGAGGGAGCTTTTTGTGCAGTGTATCCCGCAACAAAATCACGCTTTATCGGACCCACCAATGGAGAAACTCCAGTCAAATCAACACATGCATGTTTTCCTCCAACCCATCCAAATATTAAAACATCTGTCGATCCAAGTGTCGATCTCCCCTCTTGTGGATCAGTCAAAAAATTCACTGGTGCTTCTTTTTTTGAAGCAACCTTCGCATGTCTGAGTACATCAAAAAGAACATCCCAGACAAGATCATGTCTATATTTAAAACCTGAAAGTTCGCAAAAATGAACAGCATGCTCCCCAAAAGCATCTAAGGAGGGTTTGTGACATACTGGACAAGCCTCATCTGGTGGGAATAGAGGAATCATGAGGCGGTACTTGAGGATACTACGATATTCAATGGGTGACATGCATTCCAAGCCCCTCCATAGGAATGGCAAGAAGAAAATCTTGGGCATGTTCAGCTTGTAAACATCGGAAAATTACTTTTTGTCTAGCAGTCATGTCAAACTCAACTTCCATATCTTTTACGATTTTGCTAAAAAAGGAACTCGCCAAAGCATTCTGGGATTTAGGGGGGACGGTATCCTTACTAGCAAAATATGTAAGATCAAGAGATGGGAGTGCGACACGTAGGCCTTCCAAAACATTAAGAAAATCAGAATCCATACCATGTATCATGTTGTCTCGTAGCATGTGGTATTGGAGCATCCAGGATTGAGCTCTGGAGGCCACAAAAGCATATGAAGAAGCATCAATAGCCAAGTAAAGACCTAAACCACCGAGTCTGATGGGTAGCGACACCACTCTCCATTGAAGGTCACCAAAGAAAGGACCTCCACAAACCACAATATCCTCAATAGCTCCGCGTAACCCTTTATCGAACCATGTAGCGACTCGTTCCATATATGTGGGTTGGCATGTCCGTAAGCCGAACATAAGCTTGGCAGTACCCATACAAGATTGTAATAGAAGTAGCTCACTTTATGGATCATCCAACTGAGGAAGAAAATGCATTAAATCAACAGCTTTGGTGGCCCTCATCATAGCTAAATCTTCAATAAAGTCTTTATCCCTACTCACAGCTCCTCCAAGTAACTTCACACCTAGCACCGGCCTCCCAATATCCATGGGAAACAATTCTTTACGGATCTTCTGACCATCACATGAAGGCTAGAAAGCTCTGTTTTTTTTATATTCAGAATAAGCCCCATCTCTAGACCCCTACATTGAATAATGTCAAGTGCCTTGACCACCTCTAAAGTGTCCCCAATGATTGTCCCATCATCAAGATATCAAACATGGAGTAGGAGTTTACAATTGTCTTTGATCTCGTGAATAAGTGGTGCAATGCCAGAGAAAAAAGAAGGGGTCCTAAAGGGTCACCTTGCTGCACTCCTGTTGATGACCGCAAATAATTGTCTTCAATTTATAATATGGCGGCTTGAGCATAAATAAATTCCACCTATGAAGAAATAGAGGGGCATCTCCTCCTAACTTCACCAAGCATCAGAGATCTATCTATCAAGTTGAAAGCATTAAACTCCAAACTGAAAGTCGTTGAGATATTTAGACGTCTCCTTGCCAACCCCTGTCATAGCAACTTTGGATACAAGGCGCCTCCAGATAGTGCCTACAGCCAAGGCCCAAAATGTCGGTTTCGGTCACCATTTCGATATCGACCGAAACAGAATTTCGATGGAATTTCAACGGAATTTCGACCGAAATTTCGGTCCTTTCGGTTATTTTTGTACTAGGACCCCCATATTTCGGTCATTTCGGTCATTTCGGTCGAATTTCGATTTCGATTGGATATCGATATTCGACAGAAATTCGACCGAATTTCGTTGAAATTGGAGGCCATGCCTACAACAATAGGACGTATGTCGTTGTTCGGTTTGAGCAGTGGAGTAAGAGATGCAGAGGCTACAAACTCAGCCAGACTCAAGAGACATCTTCCACTTAGCCACAAATTAATTACCAAGGAAATAGCATGTAAAAGATCCTTGGCAACCGTTGATCCCTCCCCACAGAGGGCATCTAAAATATGTTGCCATTCAAAAGGGATTGGCGGTGCAGCTTGTTGTCCGTCTCCCGTCAATTTCTATGTAATTCTTAATAAGAATATTATTTGTGTTCCAATAGTACCACCTGCAATATTGATTCTAATGATGTTGTTTATCCTCATATAGACACACTTACATATGCAAATGAACATGAATACATGCAATATATAGTGAACTAAAAACATTTTGTACCTACATGATATGGGAGAATTATTGTGAGTACATATAAAGTGAAACCAAGACTACAGGTCAGTAAAGTTTATATGGATCCAACAAGAAACTCTAATTGGTATTGATCAATATTGGTTCAGGTAAGTTGTTAGTTTCTTGAGAATTTTATGTATTCCCCTTTTAGAATACGTTGTTATTATGAATGGTGTCCTATATACTTGAGGATTTGTATGTTGCTATTATACTTGTTTGCTTACTTTCTTGATTTTCAATATATGCCAGGTGTTGCATATTTAACATCCGAAATCTACACAAACCCGAACTCGACCCGATTAAGGTCCGATTAACCCAATAAAGTTGTTGGTCAATACCAAGCAACCTAAAACGATCAATTGATCGTGAATCAAAAGTCGTTCGGGTGAAATCGACCAAAAATCGGTCGCATCGTAATGCATGCCGCGAAAAGCCGCGACACAAATTCGGAAACCGCGAAACAAACCAAGACCGTCATTAGATCTGATTCGACGAAACAAGACCAACGGAATCGACCGTTCGACAATTGGAGGTCGTCTGATATTTTTAAATATCAAAATTTAATCCCAAATCAAAACCGTATCCCGAAAATTCTGGGGATCCAAACCCGAACAAAAGTATATCAATATTATACTCATATTAATCACCATTTAGAGATGGTTAAAACGAGCCATTGCGCGTCGAAATCGGAGGCCTGACGTGCGATTACGGGCGACTTTAAAATGGGAGAGAAGTTAAAATATATATATTAAGATATATATAAAAATAAAAAAAATTACTGTACAGTCTGCTACTGCCAGACTGTGGAAGCACCTTTTTTTTTTCTCTTCCCCTTTCTTTCTATATTGTGTTGTTCTCTTTCCACATGTCTCTTATTTCCATTCCATTTGGCACTTAGAAACCCCCACTAGTAAATACCAAGAGTCTCTCTTCTTGGTTATATAAACACCCCCAATCTCTTCTTTGCTCCCAAATTTCCAGCCGATAGAACCTTTCATCCTATTTTCTTTTCCAAAAATCTCCAATCTTCAAACTCTTGTTGCTGTCCAGCAACTGCTGGACCTTATATTCCAGCATATCAAGAGAAGATTAGAGCCATATTGCTGCTCCAATTTGAGCAACTGCTGGAGCTTTAGTCAAGAGAAGTGTTGCAGCTCCCTTGGAGCTTGAAGCTGCTGCTACATCCCCAACTGCAGCCCTCCCTCCAGCACTGTTCATCTACTCCAAGTTTTCTAAGAGCAAACTAAATAGGTACAATCCTAAGCCTTTCTCCTCTTGCTGCCATGCATGGTGCTCTAAACCTTCTTAATCCCCAGATAATGCATTTCTTGAAGTAATATATGATAAGAATTTTGGGGATATGTTTGGGAGCAAGAAACATTTACATATTAAGTCATTAAACCCAAATAAACTAACCACACATTCATTTTTTTTGTGCACATAAATGTCTATTGAAATGAAAAGAATAATCTGTATTATTGTTGTAATTCATGTTCTATCTGTTCCAGCTATAAAGTTTATAACAATGGTTATTGTTCTACTCAAGTTATAAGTTTAATATGTTTTATTTATATGATTGATAAATTAATTCATGTGCTGTTTCTGCTCAAATGACAAAAGTATTACGGTTGGTTAGCTTTTCTGCTCAAATTTATAAAAGTATTACGGCTGGTTACTCTGCTCAAATTATAAAAATATCACAGATGGTTACTGTTCTTAAATTATAAAAGCATTACGCTTGGTTAGCTTTTCTGCTCAAATTTATAAAAGTATTACGGCCGGTTATGTTCTGCTCAAATTATAAAAATATCACAGTTGGTTACTGTTTCTGCTTAAATTATAAAAGCATTACGGTTGGTTACCGCTCAAATTATTAAAAAAACATATAATATTTATTATACGGATATAGAATTAAGGGTAGAATGCATAGTAGGCACGAAGTCCATATTGGAGCATAATACTTCAACTAAGCAATATCGGTACCAAGGTTGTTGGAGTTATGATGTAACTAGACAAGAATTTGATAGTCATGAAAATCAATCGTAGTTGGATAAAACGATAAACCGGAATCAAATCCAGAGCAACAGTAGTTGCATGCTTAAATAAATTGCACTATTGTTTTATGGCTCTTTAATAAATATGCATGTATTAATTTAAAAAGAGAGAGAGAAGAAGACGAAGTCAGGAGTCTTAGCATAAAATCAACTAAATTTTCAAGAGCAACAATTAAGGTTGGAATCCATAAGTACAAGGATGAAACATTAGGGAGTTAGACCGTATTGTGCTTAAAGCCATTCATATCTAGTCAAATTTTCTGGACTCTAAAGAAGGATTTTTAAATACAAAATATTAATATTCTCCTCTTAAGTAGCCATCAAATGATTATTCGGATCATTATGCTAGATAATCCTAGGCATTTTATTCATATCATTATTATGACAAAGACCTAGACTTGTTCAGTTAATCATCAAGTAATATCAATAAGATCGTTGACTAAGGAATCTAGATCTGTACGACTAACCACAAAGGGAATTGAGAAAGAAATGAGTAATAAATGAAGTTGATTGTGAATCACTAATGACTTATAATTATTGTGCCGATCATGGTGACTTTTACACATGATCGTGCGAGGGTGCGGTGACCCTCAACTGGGCGGAGGAAAGGAAGCCCAGTTCGGGCAGCGGCCGCCAAGTGCGCGGGTCTAGGATCCCAATCCTTTTCACAATTTTTACGCGAGCTTGCAGTGTTTTTATGCCTCGTTGGGATCCCGACTTTGACCACTTCTGCTGACCCTTTGTTTTAGGATATCCAGGCGGGGGATCCTCGGTTCAGTTTTTCGTACGAGCTCCGTTGCCTGTTACCTGTTGGGCTGTTTTCTAGAGTGACTTTTCCGGAGAGTCTCACCCGTCTCAGTGGCGTAGTTTTGAAGTAGACCTATCCCTCTATTGGACCGTACTTCCAACTAGAGGGCGAGACGGAAGAGCTCTTTTGTTGGCTACTTCACCGCTTGAGTTTTTACTTTCGCCAACAGATTTGACGATTCTACATCCATATCTACATCTACGTCAACTAGAGTTACATCTGAGACAGTTGCACTTGAGGTTGAAAATATTACAATTAAAGTCAAGTAAATGGAAATGATTATAATTCTATTCGAAATCCCATTAAGCTAGTGGACGTGTTGGGAACTTAGTTAGGATGCATTATACTACACCACATGCCTACGGAGGCACCCCAACCCTAAGACATTCCACAAGTCTTAGAGTCATAGTGTGAGGTTGCACACTAACCAAGACCACAGACTATCCGCTAGACTTAAGAATCTAAATAAATCAAGAAACCATTCCAATCTCAAACTTTTCCATCATCACTCGCAAACATGATCTCTGAAGAAAATGATGAATATATATACTTACACTCATACATTCATGAATTTTCAACTACAATATAAATATGTCATATATGGGACATATTGGATTAATGGGCAATCATGAGAGATGCTTACAAACAACTTGAATACCTTTTTACTTACGCAAGTAGATGTAAATTGTACTTGTTCCACCTTTGTACTTGTTACTTTTGAACATTTTAAATGCCAGTTGATTATATATATAAGCTTATGGGAAGTACCAGCACACGCTGATGCCTTTTCTTCCTTGCACGCATGGCAGGCAAGGAGACTTTAGCGCAGTAGCGGGTTGATGACTTTAGGAGACAGGGTATGTACCATACGGTATGTTGTTTTTGTTGCAATTTTTAGTTCACTTTATGATGTAAATACTTTCCTTTCTCTTCTATACAAGATTTTGGGATATACTATGTATACTGGCAGATTCTTGTACATGATGTAATTATATGAAAATTTATGAAATGAAATGGTGGTATTGACACTTGTTCTTTTGGTCCTTGTGGTTTATAAAAAGAATGTGAATGTCATATGTAAATATGGCAGCAACGATGAATTTCCCATGTTTTTCCGTAGCTTATGCGATCTAATGCGAATGAAATGCCGCGAAAGTGTCGTAAACGGGCACCCGGATCCTATGAGACTCACACATATAAATAATATGCAATGGAATGCCAAAGAATAACTTAAAAACACTTCATAATGTATATATGTGTTTTACACCACTGTCGTTGTAAAATTTTCCAATTATGCGACAACCCATTTATTCTTTGTTTTTACCGCACAACCCATGAGAATTTACTAACTCTAACACTGTGGCCCCCGTGGTTAACTCTTGCAAGCGTCCGCAATGTAAAACAGAGTAAGTTTGCAAGGATTGTGAGGTAAATATAACGAATGCAGTGAAACAGAGTAAGTTTGCAAGGATTGTGAGGTAAATATAAAGAATGCAGTGACTGTTTGACAAAGTTTACAAGGGTCGTGGTGTAAACATTCCTCGCATATATGAACATCTATCCCCATGCAATGTGTATTGAAATTTTTTCCCACCCATTTCTATAACCACTGAACTTGCATACCATATATTGTGCTTCCGTTAAACTAGGTCACACACTTTCAGTTAATGTATAACAATGAATCAAAATAAGAGAGTAAAATGCAATCGATGATAAAACTAGTAGTAGCTACCCCCTTTTAATAGGAATGAATTTCAAGCTGAAAATATTAGGGATCTCCAAAGAAATATACCTCCAAAGAATAGATTTCTGTTACTCTTTCTGAACGCATGGGCTCCTTTTTCATCAGTTAAATCCATACCACTCTCTTCTTTGATGCTTATAGTATTGTGTCCCTCTTCAGTACCACTACAAGCTTCTCTTGCATCATTATGTTCTCTCTCGGTTCCAGCTCTCTGTTTCTTTACCTTCGACTTCCTCATCTTGTGTTTTATTGCAGTTTTTCCAGAACTTCCAGACTCTCGCTGATGGCCAAAATCCTTAAGGAAATCTCCATTTTCAGCCTCCTGGCTTCCTAAACTACCTTCAATGCATTCATCCACATGGGAGTCATCTAACTTGGAATTGGCAACCTCTGGTTCATCATACTGTTTAGAAGTAAGGTAAAATAAATCATCCACAGATTATCAAGAAAACATAATCAATATCCAGAAAGACGTATAACCTTCTGATCACTACTGTAAGCATCAACCCTGCTTCCAGGGGTTTGAGAAACCTGCGGGGAGCCACCTCTTTGAGAAGCCTCAGTCAGAGCAAGAGCTGCAACATGGGCACCTTCATCGGCATCCTCGGTATCTCTTTCAGGCTTATAGCCATGCCTTCTTGATGAATTCATTAAATCACCACCATGCTTATCCGATGCATATGTAACAGGGAATCTAGGTGTCCTTTTCCCAACAACTCGAGGTTGGTTAACTAAAACAATAGAGAGCAAAAAAACAAACTCGTCACACGAAAAAGTAATGAATATAACCAGAATGATCAACGTGTAGCAAAAACAGGAAACTTTTACTTCAGAAAAACAAAAAATAAACAATCTAACAATGTGGTTCCAGGTCTCAGCAAATATAAGCATCACTATTAAATGTTAAGACAGAAGAATCTTTTCCAGAAAATCACCAAGGTGACAGTTGCAAGAGGAATTCATCTTCCTTTTATTGGAAAAAAACAAAGTATTTTTACTGAAGGTCAGTAATTTTCCAAATTTGGAAATGAAAAAATAACCAATCTAACAATTTGCGGTTCCAGGCCTATGCATATATCAGTGTAACAATAGAACTTAAAAGACAGGAAAATTCATTTCAAGAGAATCGCCAAAATCTTGGTTTCAGATTTTTTGAAATCCGCGGTAACAGCGTCAAGATGCATCCCTCTCATTTTTGTTGAAAACACATAGTATGACTACAAGAGGTTGGTAGTTACCCAAAATCCATTAATTCAAAAGAATAACAAAGATGAGAGAATCCCAACACTGTTGCACCTCCTTCAACAAGCCAAGGGAGGGACCGCATTTACAATAATGCACCTCTCCCCTAAAATGAGAGTGTTACTTTCAACAATAAATATGGCCATGGGATGCATCCAGCCTTTTTCCATAGGTGAAGCCAGTAAACCACTCCTCCAAAATATGTCGAAGTGTCGTCTAACCCAACTAAAAGTTAGTCCCCAAAACATCCATCGTGAAAGAACAAAAGTAAAAAAGTTACGATGTGGCATTTGCACTTCCTACTTGACATTTGCTTTTTAAATAAAAAAAACAATTGGTACATAGACATATGTTGGAGGAAAAATAGACATTCTCTTATAGAGGAGAAAAGCCTGGGTAAATTACATGAGAGGTACATAACGAAAATGGAAATAACAAATGAATATAACGAGATATAAATATTTCAACACCCCCTCAGGAGCATATATGTCTATCAAGCTCAGCTTGGAACATCATCTCTGAAAAGGGCCTCTAGCAAGGGCCTTGGTGAAAATATCAATTGTCTGATCTCCAGTAGAAACATGGGATGTGGATATGAGACCCTTCTGGATCATGTCTCTGATATAGTGGCAATCAACATCTATATTATTGGTTCGTTCATGAAATGCAGGATAATTGGCAATAAATAGAGTTGCTTGATTGTCATATAAAAGTTGCATGCGAAAAGGAACCTCAATAGCAAGATCAGTCAAAACCGATCTAACCCACATCATCTCCGTGCTTCCCTGTGCCATAGCCATGTACTCAGATTCGACACTAGATCTAGATCTAGCAACCAATGTCTGCTTCTTGATTTTCCATGACACGAGAGAACTCCCAACAAAAATAGCAAAGCCAGAAGTAGACTTCCTTTCTCTAGGATATCCTGCATAGTCAGCATCTGCACAAGTTGTCACCTCAAGAGACGTACCTCTAGTGAATATAAGACCAGTACCAGGTGAAGTCTTTAAATATCTCAAAATCATATAGACTGCATCCATATGAACCTTCCTTAGTTTCTCCATGAACTGGCTCACCTTGCTTACAACAAAAAATATGCCTGGCCCAGTGATGGTAGTATATAGGATCTTTCCAACAAGCTCCTTATATCTCCTCTTATCTACCTCCTCAGTGTCATCATCATTTTTTTAAGTCAAGGTGAGGGGGAAACATGTGCGGTGTCCGCCCCAAGGTTTTATTAAACAAAAATTAAAATAGTTACAAAGCTAAACTATTACAAAATCTAAGACTCCACAAGGCCCCTTGAATGCACGCAAACATTTTGCTTATAGAACCTTTGTCCGGAGAAGAGCATGGCCTCAAATTTTAGTGAAATTCGGTCGAGTTTCTGTCGAATATCGATATCCAGTCGAAATCGAAATTCGACCGAAATATGGGGGTCCTAGTACAAAAAAAGACCGAAATTCCACCGAAATTCCATCGAAATTCTATTTTGGTCGATACCGAAATGGTGACCGAAACCGACATTTAGGGCCTTGGAGAAGAGAAGTGCATTCCTAGCCAACCAGACTGCCCACAGAAGGGCCAATGGACGAAACAGTACTCTCTTGGGACATTGCTCGCCTCCAAAAGGGAGCTCAGAAAGTAACAAGACTCCTCACATATACCCAGTCCTTGCACTTACATCTAAAGGCTTGTGGGATCTTGCGACATGTCCCCCTCGTGTCAAGCATGTTGCTTGCAAATGGGCATTTACGATCAAACAATCAAATGATCGTACTATTGACAAATTAAAGGCCAGGCATGTAGTAAAGGACTTCACTCAAACATATGGCTTGGATTATTTTAAGACCTTTTCTCCAGTGGTCGAGATGGGATCCATCCGCACTATTCTCTTTGTTGTTGCTAATAAGAACTGGCTCACCATTCAGCTAGATGTAAAGAATGATTTTCTCTATGACGACCGTGAGGAGGAGGTCTATATGATGCAACCACAAAGTTACTCAATCGAGGGGGAGCATGTGGGCTGACTTCGTATAGCCATTTATGGCCTAAAGCAGAGTCCACGAGCTTGGAATCTTGCATTGACAAGCATACTACTAAGATCGGCTCTATTGTCTTCCACAGGATGACATCTGACTACTTTGTTTTCATCATACTACAATCCAGTGGCACAGTTATAATGGTTGTCTATGTTGATGATATGGTAGTTACTAGTGATAATAAAGTTGGCATTTTAGAGACCAAGGCCTTCCTCCAGAAGGTGTTTGTCTCGAAGGACCTTGGTCAACTCCACTATTTTTTTGGCATTGAGGTGATACGTACTATAGAGAGATTACACCTATCACAACAAAAATAGTGCTTAGATATTCTTACAGAGACCAAGGCCTTCCTCCAAAAGGTGTTTGTCTAAAAGGACCTTGGTCAACTCCACTACTTTTTTGGCACTGAGGTGATACGTACTACAGAGGGATTACATCTATCACAACAAAACAATGCTTAGATATTCTTATAGAGACTGGACTACTTCGATGCAACCATCTGGCATCCCTGTAAAACTGCAAAAACATTCTACATCCACTAATCTTGAGTTTGAGGATACTATACGATATAAAAGACTAGTGAGAAAACTGCTTTACCTTATTATTACTAGGCTGGATATATCGTATGTTGTGATTAAAGCAAGCCAACACAAGAAGAGATCTCTCTATAGTCATTGGCAGGATATTCTTTTGATCCTTCGGTATTTGAAGGAATCTCTAGGTCGAGGCCTTCGCTACAAGGTCATTGACCACACTGAAGATACCACTTATACCCAAGGTTTGAAAAAACTAAAAACAGAATGAGGTGGTTTCCTTGGAATCGAGGAGAGGCGTAGCCTCGAGGCGATCGAGGCGTAAGCCTCAGTTTATAAGGAAAAACCTATAAAAACTACAACAAAATATATATTAATGAAATTATATATTCTCACTAACATATGATATAAATCACTATAATATATGATGAAATTACAAAGATAGGAACACTGGAAGAAAAGATATACAAACTGTATATGCCTTTTTACTAATTTTCCATCCAATCAGAGATTGAATCTGTTGATATTCCCCTGAATTCTAAGCATATAACCTAAGTTGAAGACCTTTTTGGTATATTACATAACTCATTATGTGACAACTCCTTAAAAATAAGTTTACGGGTAATTTGTTCTATGATACTTGTGGATTGGTATGTTTAAGGGCATAATTTAAGAGTTTTTTGCCATGATTAGATATGTTTAATAGTAAATATGAACATGAAAGCGGTCAAATTTAAGCATTCATCTTATATAATTACTAAACACATACACCTTTATAAACATCTGAAATTGCTAATAGGATAAATGAATTGACATAAAAATAATAATTTGAAAAAAAATGCCTCGACGAGCGCCTAGCTTCCGCCTCAACCAACTGAGGCGGTCACCTCTCAGGACCCTGTCGAGGCGGTCGTTCTGAGGCGATTTCGGGTCGCCTCGTGCGCCTCGAAGCGTGTTTTTTAGAACCATGCTTATACCGATGCCAGTTTACCTGAAGACCGACGATTTACTACAAGTTATGATATGTTTGTTGGTGAGAACATTGTTACATAGCATAGCAAGAAGCAGACGACGGTTTCTAGATCAGGTGTAGATGTAGAATATAGGGTGATGGCCCAAGCCACTTGTAAGATCACATGGCTTGTCTCTTTTCTACAGAAGCTCGGACTTCATACTACTACTCATGTTCCCTTATATTGTGACAACAAGTCTGCTACCTACATCGCCACGAATCCAATTTTCGTGAGAGCGGGCTAAACATATTGAAGTTGATTGTCACTTCGTTCGAGATATACGATGAGGGAAAATCACTACTACTCATATCTCCATTGATCTTTAGCTTGCAAAGTATTCAACAAGGCCCTAAATGTCGGTTTCGGTTACCATTTCAGTATCGACCAAAATAGAATTTCGATGGAATTTCGGTGGAATTTCGACTGAAATTTCGGTTATTTCGGTCATTTTTTGTACTAGGACCCCCATATTTCGGTCATTTTGGTCGTTTCGGTCGAATTTCGATTTCGACTGGATATCGATATTCGACAGAAATTCGACAGAATTTCGCTGAAATTTGAGGCCATGGTATTCAAGAAAGCTCAATCGAAGAAACGTCTCTAATGGATGACTTCCAAGTTGGGAATCATCGATAGATATGCTCCCACTTAAGGGGAAGTGATAGTTAATGGGTTATTTCTTTATATTTATTGAGTTTTGTACCTTCATCCGGGCATCCATGTAGTTTTCTCTTGTTACCTCTCTAGGGTTTCACGTTATATAAAAAACCCTACACCCATTGAATAAAATAAGTCATTCATTCTCTTAAAGTTTCTCCACAATGACATTTAAAATCTCTTCTCCAAGAAACCATCGCCATGAGCTCATTAATTACATTACAAATATTGAGAACTAGTTCACTCACCGACCCACATATTCATCTATTGATGTTTTCTTTAAGAAAGAATAAGTCATGTTCCTTTCAAAAAAAATGAATTCGTTTTTTGGGTACTATCAGGATGTCTCATGCAAGAGGACTACTACTCTCATCCATGGTTATTAAGGCGGCAAGGCGACAAGGCGTTCATCCTGGGCGCCTGGGCACCTAGGCGTCTAACAAAATGTGACCTATATCGCATTTGAGACATGCGACATCTAACTATTAAAAGCAAATGGATGTCGCATGTCTCATATGCGACATCCTTTTTATTTTTTAAGCGTATGTCGCATTTTGGAGATGCGATATCAATTAATATATTTTTTTAAGAAAAAATACAGTAAGTATTGGATTTATTTTTCTGTCAAGACCTTTTGTATTTATAAATACATAGTAACTAGAGTGTTAGAGTAATAAATATCATTTAACCAAACATTAGTGATTAATCACAAGAATCAAGAATCACAACACATAAAGGAATCAGAACATAGATAAATAAACAAGCTATGTTTGGCATACAGACAAATTGTTTGGCAAAAAAGGTGGAAAATGTACTAAAAAAACAGACAAATTGTTTGGCATAACAAAACATTTCAAAGACTGAAATACAATAATCTAATACTGCAATGCTTCAATCATCATCATCACACAGGTTAGTTTCTTCTTCATGTCCTTCATCTTGCTCTTGGTCATCATCATTAAGATCCATCCAATCATCTTCCTCGTCTTCTTCCTCCTCGTCATCCGGAACATGAGGAGGTACATATTGTCGCCTAATCACATGTGCACCACGAGTACCACGACGACCACGGCCACGAAGACCACCACGTGCTGAAGTGCTTGGTTGTGCTTGTGGTTGACTCCTTCTTGGACGAGAACTTTCATATGCTTGAGAAGCACATAATGCTTCATCAATGACCCTCAGTGTAAGCCCCGGTACAACCGCTGGTTCCACGTAAAGACCTGTCATCCATTCACTTGACCAATCTAACTCTGAAAGAGCAATTGGATCAAAATCTTTTGCTAAATTCCCGAGCCTCCTATTTTTGAATCTCTCTTCAAGTTGCTTGTTGTATTGGATGTAAACAAGCTTGGAAAGTCTATCAACCTCCAACTTATTCCTCCTCTTTGTGTGGATCTGCACATTAATTCAAGTATTACGTAAATTTACAAGTATAAAGTTGGCATTTATATTTGTAAATTTATAAGTGTTTTTGATACATACAAAGTCAAAAGCACTCCAATTGCGTTCACATGAGGAAGATGTGCAACATAGTCCCAAAATACGCTTTGCCACCCGCTTCAAAGCGGGGGTGAGACTTCCATAAGTATCCCACCATTCCACTACACAATAAGTCAACAATGTAAACACATGTTACCATTAAATCATTCAATATAAATAATAAAATGTAACTTACATGGTGGTTTTTTTCCCTTTGTCTAATAGCAATTGCTCTGCCAAACATACCACGAGCTCCTTTGTAGACCTCCATTTCAGAGCATATCACGTCTTGTTGATCGGGATCATCAACCATCCTCTCAAGGCAAAATATGAAATCACCTTCATACCTTCCCATCAATGCCTCATTGTTGTCCTTCACTTTGTAATAAAATGCAGGATTCAAGAAACATCCTGCACCATACAAAGGACGAGCCATCTGATTATCCCAGCGAGAATCAATAATTTGTAGAATAGGCATGTAATCTGTTTCCTTCCTGCCAAAGTTTTCAATAATCGTTTCCTTTGCAGTGTCAAAAGCCCTAGCAATGTATCCCATGGGCGGCTTCTCGTCAGCATCCACTAAACGCAGCACAGTAACGATGGGTTGCACAGCTCTAAGATAATCTTCATTTTTTTCCCAAAAAGCATTCGCCATCACAGTTTCATAGACATGTTTCCCATCCTGTGTCTTCGATCAAGAACTAGTGTTCCACACCTCAGAAATAAACAAAGACGCCAAAGCTTTCCTTTGCTTGAGCAAACTAGTAAGGGTCAAGTAGTTGGTAGCAAAGCGGGTAACTCCGCTTCTAGACAGCTCTTGGTGATCCTCACTAAATTGTAGAAACGCATCATGCAACCGAATATGCTGGTAAATATAGGTTGTTACTTTTCTGGCCCTCTTGATAACTCCTGCAAATTTCCGTAACTTGGAAATATCCTCAAGCATCAGATCCAAGCAGTGTGCAGCACATGGAGTCCAAAAGAGGTTTTTCCTCTTCTCCATCAGTAACTTTCCTGCTAAAACAAAATTGCTTGTATTGTCGGTGACAACTTGTACAACGTTCTCCTCACCCGCCATCTCCACAGCCTCGTCTATCAATTTGAACACATACTCACCGGTGTGTACATCGGATGTTGCATTCTTTGCATAAATAAAAAAGGACCCTTCTGGAGAATTAACAAGGAAGTTAATCAGACTTCGTTATCGTTTATCAGTCCATGCATCACACATAATCGTGCATCCATATGTCCTCCAATGGCTTTCATGCTTCACCTGCAAATCTTTGGTCCTTGCATATAATCTTTCAAGTAGGGGCTTTCGCAATTGGTGATAAGATGGAGGAACAAATCCTCTCCCAGCTTGGACAATAGCCTCCACAACCACCTCAAAAGCTTCTCGTTGTGCAACATTAAAAGGGATGCCACCTGTATAGAATAGCTCAGCTATGGCATCATATGCCACCTGGGTAGCATCCTTTTTTAAAGCAAACTCAATTGTAGTTTGTTGTGCTTCACCACGAGCCCTTGCTGCCCTCCTTTGTGCCACAACCTCCCATGGGCTAGCAGAACTAAACGAGTCCATAGGACCCTTGCCGTGTGGATCCTTCCGTACAGGTGGCCTATTTGCAGAACATGAACCAGAACCAGATTTAACGTTTTTACCTGTTGTAGCCGTAGGATGTGAGTCATCCAAGATGACTACATGTTCACCATGATCACCATCATCTGCATCTGGAATGTTTGAATCAGCTCCACTATATCTGTAATCAACGACTATCTTCCTCTTCTTGTTACGATTTTTGAAGTCAGCCATCTCTTTCTTAATCTCTATAGTGGCTTTTGGACACATAGATACATCTCGATAACCACCAATCAAGTGTTCTTTCTGCCTTTTGATTCCACCATTAGTAATGTGGCCGCGCAATGCACATTGCACCTTATTCTTGTCTAGTGTATTCGGCCAAAAAGAGTACTTCCAACCGGGATCCTTCGATGCCGCTTTCAAGCATGGATCATTCATCTTGTCGGTGAAGCGGGGATCAATTTCTCCAGGCCTTTGCACAGTAGATGGGGTTGGTGTAGTGGGATTAGGAATGGCATCCCCATCCAAGGATTCCATTGAAGTCATTCTACAATGGGAGAGCAAGAGAACGCACGGAGGTTGTTGGAGCAGGAGGGAGGCCACTGGAGGAGGTAGGGAAGTCGCCGGAGGAGGAGGGAGGCCGTTTGAGGAGGAGGGAGGCCGCTGGAGGAGGTAGGGAGGCCGCTGGAGGAGGAAGGAGACCGCTGGAGGAAGAGGGCGTCTGTTGGAGGTGGTAGGGACTCGGGAGGATGTCGGAGGAGGATGGAGGCCGTCGGAGGAGGAGGGAGCCCGCTGGAGGAGCTAGGGAGACGACTGTGGAGGAGACCGGGGCGATGCAAGGGGTTTCTCTGCTAAACACGTAATGAGGGTCGGGTCGAATGCGGTGGGGTAATACAGGGTCTGTTCGTATATCGCATTTCCAATATGCGACATGTATATCGCACTTTGAAAATGCGTTATGTATATCGCAATTTCTAAATGCGTTATGTATATCGCATTTTGAAAACATGATATATGTGTAAGTACGCATAGAAAAAAGTCGCCTAGGCGGCGCCCAGGCGCGCCTTGACGCCCAGGCGACCCAAGGCGTGCGCCATTTTTAATGAAAGCAAGGCGTGCTTTCTAGGCGCACGGCTTGGGGCGCCTGGGCGCCTAAGCGGCCGCCTAGGCGTGCCTAGGCGCGCGCCTTAACAACAATGCTCTCATCCGCCTCCATGTAAAACCATTAGATGTAGCATTATTCGTGGAAAATGGTGTAATGACCATAGAAGGTCGTATTGGGGATATATCGTCGATATATCAGTTTTGACAGAGAAGGGATTTCGATATCACCCAGTATATCCTTTTACAGGGATATCGGCTCATATCGGTCAAATATGGCTGGATTCAGTACAAAAAATCTCGGATATTGATCGATATCGTCGGTATTTCTATAGATCAATGCTATTATTCATGCAAGATTGATTCCATTGCTTATCTAGCAACACCCATTATTAAAACACATATCTAGCCACACCTAGTATTAAAATACGCAATAATTTATATATATTTTGTTTCGGGACGGGGCGCCTGCCCCCGCACCCCCGCAAGGGGGGCCAACCACCCCCCCTCCCCCCAAGCTCGATGACGGGGAAGCGAGACCCCGTACTGGTAGGGTGTGGTGCAACAGGAGGGTGCATACAATGGTTCTTCAACTTGGGGGTAACAAATCAATTTTAATTCATCTTCTCCCCCCCCCCTCCCTCGAGAATATTATTGTGAATTAAGTCTCCTAAAAAATGTTATTTCACTATAAGAGACAACATGTCAGGGGGTCGATTCAGATCCTCCACGGAATTCTTGGTTTTAGGTAATCTCATTTACAATATTACATTGATTTAAATATTTTTCATTTATTTTTCTAGATAGATAAATCTTTATACCAAAGAAACATTCTATCCTTAAACATTATGTACATTTTTTGAATCAAATGTCTCATATCAATGCCATTCACTATGTCATGTGACTAATATGATCGATATCAGGGAGTGATATAAGAATCATAGATGATCTATAATTATGTGTTATGAATATCTAAATGTATATTTGCAAGTTATTTCATGTTGTAAGAACTTGAATGAAATCCATTTCCAATATCTATAAGTCAATTCTTCAATATATATATATAAGTATAAGTCAAGAATCAACAGTAACAATGATATGTTCGATGTGACCCATATATGCGATGTAAGGATCATAGATGATCGATATGTGTGATCTAAGAGTATATTAGTAAGTTATTTAGTGATCCAAGAACTTGGATGAACTCCATTTTCAATATATATAGGTCACCAACTAACAAAACCAGTGATACGTTTGATATGATCGATATGTATAATATAAGGATCATAGTCTTCAGTTAGAAATTGAAGAATGTGAAAGTGTATCAGAGAAAAGAATAAAGAACGCTTCTCTGTCAAGAAGGCTTATGCGAGGGCAGAAGATATAGGAGGATGGGTGGGGAGCGAGAGCGAGGTTCCGACGGAGGCGGGAAAGTCTCCAATGGCGCATCCACCAGGGGGCCGCCGGATATGGGGGGGCGATCTGCGAGCAAGGTCGGCTTGGAGAAGACTCGGGGAGGTGATGATGAATTCATGAAGCAGGTCAGGGGTTCGACAGACGAACTAATGCATGTAAATGAGGATCCTTTCTTGGAACATGAGGGGTTTGGGTGACCCGGCGAAGAGGAAGATTTTGGGCTTGAGATTCTTAGAATGGGGTTGTGATGTTATAATGCTACAGGAAACAAAGTTAGATTCAATGACTGATTCTATTTGGCGTTCTTTTGATATGGCCTCTATGGGCGGTTAGCGGTCGGCACTGCGGGTGGGATGGCCATTGCTTGGAAGTACACTAATTTAGATTGTAGAGCTGAGCCGAGGGGGACGTTCATTCTCACAGTGACTCTGGAATGTCTTCGCTCTAGCATCGTTTTTGCTTTATTGAATGTGTATGGGTCGTGCCATCCCGCTCTGAGGCAGCAGGTGTGGTCGGATTTGCGGGAGGTGAGAAGTGCTTTTCCAGACTGTGCATGGCTAACTGGTGGGGACTTCAATGTTACTCTCCTCCCTTCTGATCGGTCGGGATTGCGTGGAGGTCAGGACCCGGGCTCACCAGAGTTTGCTAAAATGGTGGATTTCTTGGGGCTGGAGGTTATGGACGCAGCTGACCTGAAGTACACCTGGCGAAATTCTGGTTCTTGCTCCCGATCCCGCCTTGATCACTTATTGACTTCGGCCGAACTCTTGGAGCTTTTCTCGTTGGCGTATGCTGCTGGTAGGCCTCGGACGCTCTCGGACCATTCTCTGCTTTTATGGGACTCTGGTGAGGTTATCATTCCGAGGGGTTTCTTTAAATATGAGAGGGTCTGGCTATTGGAGGGGAATTTCAGGGAGGTGGTCTCCTTGCACTGGTCCTCCTCGGCGGTCTCGGGTAGCGTTGTTTCGAGATTTGAGCAAAAATTAAAGTCGTTGTGCATTAGGCTTTGTACTTTCAAGAAGGAATCCAGAGAAGCCAGACGTGTGGCTAGAGTTGCGGCTGAGGAGGAGCTTCTTAGGCTCGACAAGTTAGAAGATGACAGTCCTCTTACTTTGGACGAATTGGTTCAGCGTGACGAGGCTCAAAAAAAGATTGCCGAGGAAGATAAGAAGCGGTTGATTGAGTGGAGGCAGAGATCCATGAGCAAATGGCTAAAGGAGGGAGATGTTAATACTGCTTTCTTTCACAAAGTGGCTAGCGGAAGGCGTCGTAATAATTTCATCCGGTCAGTGATTGTGGATGAGGTCAGGGTGGTTGGTGATAGAGAGATGGGCATGGCGATCTCGGATCACTTCCATGTCTTTGTGTCGAGGGTCTCATCCAGACGTTGGAGATGGACCGGTTGGAGATGGACCAGTCTGGGTGCTTCGCGGCTCTCGGGAGCTCATGCCACTAGCTTGATTCAACAGGTAACAATGGAGGAGTTGAAGACCGCGGTTTGGAATTTGAATGCGGAAGGAGCGCCTGGACCAGACAGTTTCCCGGTCTCTTTCTATAAAGATTTTTGGGATCTGGTAGCAGTGGAATTACTGGAGGTCGTCAAGAAATTTTGCAGATGTAATACGGGGGTTGGGAAGATAAATAAAGCTATGATTTTTCTCCTTCCAAAACATGGGACACCTAAACATATCGAGGACTTTAGGCCGATTGCTCTCTCCAACGCTTTATATCTGATTGTGGCGAAGATTTTCGCAACTAGGCTTAGCAGGGTGCTTGAACACATTATCTCTCCATTGCAATCGGCTTTTGTCCCCTAAAGGCAGATTGGGGACAGTCTGGCTACGGCTTTTGAAATCATTAATGACTGGAAGAGGCATAGGGTAAAGGGGTTGCTATGGAAAGTCGACTTTGCAAAAGCTTAAGACACTCTGGACCGGCGTTTCCTTTGGGAGGCGTTGCACAGGAGGTGCTTTCCGGTTCTTTGGATTTCGTGGATGAAACGTTGTGTGACGACTGCCTCTTTGACGATTCTTGTCAAAGGCCGGCCTGAGGGGGGGATTCTTTCAACCACAAAGGGGTAACAGGCAGGGATGCCCTTTGGACCCTTTACTTTTTGTCATTGCAGCTAATGTGCTACCTTGTATGGTAGAACGTATCCATATTTGTGGGATAACACATGGTTACTCGCGGAATGACATGTATGTTCCTCTTCTTCAGTATGCGGACGACGCCATTTTCTTTGTCGAGGGAGGTGTGGAAAGCGCATGGCATGGCAACTACGCTGGATGTCCGGATCTGTTTGGAGAGATGTCGGGTCTGATGCATAATCGGGCCAAGTCTACAGTGGTCCCTTTTGATTTATTTGAGGAGGAGGCACAGGAATGCAGCGCTGTGATGGGCACGGATTGCGGCGTGTTGCCTATTCGCTACCTGGGATTGTCGTTGACAGCAGGTAGGATTAAAATGGCGGACTGGCTACCTGTTGTTGAAAAAATGGAGCTGAAACTCTCTAGGTGGAAGGCCACTTTCCTATCTAAGGGTGGCCGCCCGGTTTTGATGAAAGCGGTGCTCTCTGCTATCCCGATCTATTTCATGTCTACTCGATTGCTGCCCATCGGGATTCGTACTCGCCTTGAGAGGTTGATGAGGAGATTTTTGTGGAGAAAAAGTGGGCATGAGACTGATGCAATTCACTTGGTGGACTGGGATACCGCTACTCTTCCCAAATCTAAGGGTGGTCTCGGAATCAAACGTATTGATGCGTTCAATGAGGCATTATTGCTGAAATGGGTGAGCCAACTTTGGGGGATCGACGATGCTATTCGTTGCACTCTTGTGCGTCAGATCTACGCTATAAGTGTGATGTCGTCTGCAGTGGACCTTGGGGTTATGCCTTCTCCCCTCTGAAAGGGCATTTTTAAGGTTCTTCCGTCGTTCCGCGGTTTAGAGAACTATTTCGGCCGGTGTTGGGTGGGGGAAGCTCTTTCACTTTTTGGCAGGATGATTGGACGGATGGAGGCTCTCTTAGTACTCATTTCCCTCGCTCGTACGCCTTGGTTGTTGACCGCGAGGCTAAGGTCGCCAGCTTCTACTGGAACGGGAACTGGATGCCGAGGTTTTGTGTTAATTTCTGGGACCAGCTCCTTGAGGAGTTTCTGCTCTTACTGGACTCGTTGTCGGCTTTGGAGGACCCTGCGGGTGGCCGTGACCATTGGGTGTGGAGGGGTACCTCTTTCTCTGTCAGGAAGGCGTACGAGGCGATTTGTAGAGCACCTCCCGGGCGCACGGATGGTCTGGTTAGGGACTGCGGGTTTATTTGGTGGCTTCTTCTCCCCGAGTGAGTTGGTTTTTTCCTTTGGCTTTTCAGACGAAAAAGGCTGATGACGAGAGATCGGTGTGCCAGAATTGTTGGGCTTAGCTCTGACAGATGCCCCTTTACGAAAATGGTATCGAATCGGTGGAACATCTTTTCTTCCTTTGTTCGATGACGAGGACGTTATGGGTGGAATCTGGCATAGATTGGGTTAATGTGAGGAGCTTCGATGCTTTTTGGGACTCTTTGTGGTTGGCGCGTCTGCGGCCGCAGCAGGAGGTTCTTCGTCCTTTGGCTATTTTGTGGTCCACCTGGTTGGCTAGAAATGCCTTCATTTTTTCGGGTCAACGGTTTTATCGCAAAAATGTCTGTTTACAATCTGCGAGGCTTGTTGAGGTCTGGTTGTCATTGTAATCGTGTCATGTATCTTGTATAATTTATAACCAATTAATATAACCTTGGGGTGGACACCACTGCGTGCTCCCCCCTTTTTTGGCTTCAAAAAAAAAGGATCATAGTCTCTTCATAAATGATCTATATGTGTCATCTAAGTGTATATTTGTAAGTTATTTAATGTTATAAGAACTTGAATGGAACCCATTTCCAATATCTATAGGTAAGGAATAAACATTAATAGTGATATATTCGATATGACCGATATGCGTGATATATGTGCTATAAATGACTGATATGGGTGACATAAGTGTGTATTTGTAGGTTATTTGTTGTTTTAATATCTTGGATGAACTGAATTTCTGAAAAAACGACAAAAAATGGCTTTTTTTGAGCCATTTCTGACATTTCCACTGATATCGTCAATATATCGACGATATATCCATTTTCGGGCAGACCGAAACGATATCGATATCGATAGGGCTTTCCTTGGTAATGACACTTCACAACATCACACTACAACCAAGCAATGCAACATTATCCCTAGGGAGAAGTGCACTGACAAAATTCAGGGCCTTAATTTTGACAAAATTCCATGAAGTTTTGTTTCCCCAGCACGCTAGTTTCAATATCCCCAGTGATATTCATTCCAGTATGTTCCTGATACATCGTATTACTTGAGATCAGCGAGGATCGACAAAATGTGAATGGTAAATTTTTAAGGTTCCACGAATAGAGGCAATTTTCCCCCAACAATATCCCCGGTTCTTTCTTTGTATTTTTTGAAAGAGGGGGTTGTTTATAATGCTACTCTGACTTATCCTCTTGCTATAATAAGAAAACCAATATCTTAGTTTTCTATGTAGCATCTTATATCACTAGTTTGCAACTGTTTATTGAGATAATCCTATACCTTATGCACACGCTCCAAGTATAAATATTTCTCATTTATTTTGAATGAGGAGATGGTGAGATCTTGAGGTTGGACTCACCAAAAAATGCATTGATATATCAAACTTCAACAGTCATACATGTATCCAGGCCAAAACAAGAGCCATGCCATGTCCAAGTACATTGCCAGCATAGAAAAAATGTTGGCCATGGAAAATATACTCATTCCTAGCACACCAGATAACCCAGGAGAGCGAAAGCCGGTGAAGAGTCCTCCTGTCAATTTTCATGTCACTCTAATAGAGGTCGAGAAAGATGTGGCATTGTCAATCCTGAGCCATACCTGCTCCTTCCCAAACTGGAGGTGAGGTTCTGCATCCAAAGAAGAGGTGGTTCTTGTATTCATGTTCTTCCCTGCATCTTCTACACATCAGGTCTCCCTTATGAAAAACTCTATCTCGCAACACCTTGGTACACAGACCATCATGCCTAGTAAGGTAGAGAGATTTTCATCCTATGTGAAATTTGATGCTCTAAATAATTCAACGGTCATAGGTGAGATTATCATGGATCATGGCTTGATTGCAGACGAAAAACATGTCTCATGTCTCTTACTAAAATCTAACTCAAATAATATCAATGCTTTTCTTAAGTTTCAAGGATTTTACCTTCCCCCATCCCTCGAGTAGAGAGCCAGCTGCAATGTAGATTATTTTGCAAAAATTGTTGCTAAAAGAAGTTATAAATTTTTTTGGAGTAAAAAGAGGGTGATATCCTCAGATGGGACTCACCGCACAAAACTTTTATATTAAAAAAGAAAAGGAGAGTGCATTACCTTGTGGATCATATACAGTAAAGGGGAAACAAAAAGCGATTACATTTTCCGAATAAAATCTCTGTTTTTTTAAAATTAGATCATTTCTTCCTCCCCAGATGGCCCAAAGAGCTGCAAAAGCTAGCGCACAGTCATCCGTCAAGTTGCTCCCCACCGACCTCACCGCCCTCCAAAAATCGACCAAACTGCCATATGAGATTCACATTGCCCCAACCTCCCTCCATAATTGTTACGACAATGGATAGCTAAAAAACAATTCTGAATCCTTTGCATGTGCGCCACATCTGTCGCTCGCATGTCCGGATTGCCAAACAACCTGCCCCTTCTCGCTTTGTCACACAGTCTACCCCCTCTTGAGGCACCAAAGGAAAACCTTCACCATACACGAGATCTTACTGGCCCAAACAATCTTCATATCGTGTCTCAGGTCTTGGTCCATGTGTGTCCAAGATTCCCCTAAACTCCGAATAAGCCTTCTTCGTCAAGAATCTGCCACCGTCCCAAACGAAATGAGCTCTTCCCTGAGAGATATAGTCGGGTGAAGGCAGCTCGGACTGTAATCTAACCAGTTCCTCCAATCGTTAGTCTGAAAGGTCAGCCACAAAGTGTGGTACCCAAGAACCCGACTCGCAAGCCTCTGATACGAAACACTCCTTGATTGCCGCCAACACGTAGAGCCTTCAGAACCTGTTGCAGAGTATCACATCCCCCGTCCAGTTATCACGCCAGAACTGAAAGACATCCCGGCCCCCATTTTCGGTCCCAGTCTCGACCTCAGTTGCGACAAAATATCATGAACACCACTCCAAAGAGAAGACTCGAACCGGGTTCTTCCTGCCACAAGCGAGCCCTTGACTCCATAAATGTCGTGTAAAAGTCTGACAACCAAGAAGTAAAGCATATAATCTCAGTTATGCATTGTAAGCCGGTTTAGAGGAAAAGATTAAACAAGCTTTTTGAGAGGACTTGGATAAGATTATGCAAGATAACCCACAAAGAGAAATGATTTACAATGGTGGAGAATCTGTAGATCTTAATGGACATGTGGGAAAGGATACTTCAGTGTATGCTAGTGTTCAAGGAGGACAGGTGAGAAATGAAGAGGGAAAAGTCATTCTAAATTGTGTAATGGCTTATGACCTTTTCATAGCAAATACTCTAGAGGGAGGAGCATGTAATTACTTATTGTTAATAAATTGGAAGCGGAAGCAGAATCAGAGAATAAAGAAACATAAACATGAAGAACAAGATTTAACGTGGAACCCTACTCCATGTGGAGCGGTATGAAACCGCGGGAGAATCCCTCAACGGGGCATATGCTTTTATTGCTTTTCTCAATGGATACAGGAGGTCTGGGGCTTCTTATATAGCCTCTCCAGAGCCTCCAAGTCCCATTGTTGGACAATGTGGGACTAAACACTGGATGGGGTAAATGGATCTTCTCCAGGATCCATTTACCCTGCTACAACTCATGACGCATACAACCAAGTACTCCAACACTCATAAAGATGGTCCGACTAAAACACGGATAGATTACTTTGCGATGAGGAGAAGAAATCGATTATGTTGCAAAGACTGCAAAGTAATCCCAGGCATCTCAACATCGCTTGCTAAATATAGATCTGTAAATAAGAGGGTTGGTAAAGAAGAAGATGGTTCCCAAGATCATTAGAACTAAATGGTAGAATCTTCAATTGACGCAATCAAGCTTCGAAAAGGATTTAGAAGGCTTATATTTGGATTGCAACGAAAGTACGGATGAGATATGGGAGGCGGTAGCAACTTATATCTGAAAGGTAGCCAAAGAGATAATAGGCGAGACTAAGAGAGGAATTCCATGCTAAAAGGAGGCTTGGTGGTGAACTGAATGGGTGCAAGAGAAGCTTAAAATTAAAAGAGCTTTCTTAAAAGCAATAAATAAGGATAGAACAGAGGAAACCATTAGAAACTACAAAACAACGAAGAAGGAAGCAAAAAGGTTGTATTGAAGCTAAATCGAAAGCTTATGAAGTTTTGTACAAAAATCCTGACTCGAGGGAGGGTCAGAAGGATATAATTAGATTAGCCAAAGGAAGAGAAAGAAATACCAAAGATCTTTCTCAAGTGAGATACATCAAAAATGAGAAAGGACATGTGCTTTTTACTCAGAAAGATATAGAGACTAGATGGAAGCAATATTTCCATAAGCTTTTCAGGGGGGAGAGAATAAAGAGATTTTTTTGGAGATCTTGATGTAGTGATTGTTACCTGAATTGGTACAAGCAATAGACGTATACAATGAAGGAAGTAGAACAATGGAGATTAATAAAGCTAAAAAGAACCGACATATGATTTTTATTTATTTGTAATAGACTTATGATCCAGTCCCACGAGAGATATTGTGGAAAGTTTAGAAGAAGAGACAAGTACATGACCTATACAATAACTGTATAAAGGACATGCATGATGGGACTTCATCTTGTGCAAGGATCCAATCTGGGAAGACTGACTATTTTAACATCAGCATCGGTATGCATCAAAGTTCAACTTGGGTTCCTTCCTTTTTACTTTGACCAAGGACGAGTTGACTAGTCACGTTCAAGATGAGATATGTTGGTGTATGTTATTCATCCATAATATTGTGTTGATTGATGAGACAAGAGATAAAGTAAATGAGGAGCTGGAGGTTTGGAGACATGCCTCAGAGACTAAAGGATTTCATATAAGTAGAGCTAAAAATGAATATATGGAGTGCACTATTAATGGAAACAATGGTGAATGACTCATGGTAAATATTGAAGACGATAAAATTCAGATACTCAAGATCCATTTTACAAGAGGATGGGGAAATTGATGGAGATGTTACTCATAGAATAAATGTAGGTGGCTAAAACGGAGAGGGGCCTCTGCGGTTCTTTGTAATATGAAAATCCCTTTAAAGTCAAAGGAAACTATTACAAAGCAGCCATGAGACCCACTATGCTTTATGGATCAGAATGTTGACATGTGAACCATAGACATGTGTAGAGAAAAACAATAGCAGAAACGAAAATGCTAAGGTGGATGTATGATCATACACGAAAAGATCGAATTGGGAATGATGCGATCGAAAGGAAAGTTCGTGTAGCTCCGATAGAAGACAAAACGAGAAAAAACTGCTTAAGATGGTTCTGGCCATTTGCAAAGGAGGCCGGTTGATGCGCTAGTTAGAAGATGTGAGATTTGAGATGTGAGCCGGTTAAGAGACGTCGAGGAAGGCCCAAAAAGTGGTGGAATGAGACTACCCAAAGGGATCTTAGTTAATTGGATTTAAGCGTGAGAATGAAATAAATTGTAGGAAAAGGTTTTGTTGTTTTACATTGAAATAAATTGTCTAAACAAACTTATTCTTCTTAAGTGATCCCAATTGCATTAGATTCTACACTAATCCAAATAAACAAATCATATTTAGCTCAGTCAAGTAAATCTCTTGAAAGCTGCAACAACATTAAGACACCATGCATGTCCTTTTCCAAGCATATAATCTATAACATTTGTATTACAAATACCTCCAGGACGCTTCTTATTTAACAAAGGCAAGCACCCATAACTTGACGGTGTTGGTCGAGATTGCAAGATGTCTGTATGTGGCCCAGATGATCCTTTCCCCAAACTGAGCCGAAATCTTCCACGCCCCCGTTTATGTGACTTGCTAGATACCCTTATCCCATCGCCGCTTTCATGGTCACTGTCACTTCCTACCTGAAAAACAGAGACAGTGCTGAAAGCAGGTGTAAAAATTGCAACAAAATCTTTACCAAACAAACACGGAAAAATTTCCAAGGACAGGATAGTAATTTGAACAACCATATAACACCAAAGCATTCATGGAGCTCGTATATGGGCAAAAAAAGTTCAAAAGAAAAAGAATAACATATGCATTCTTATTCACATGCAAATCTGAAAAATGCATCATGAGCAACCATACATGTTGAGAAGCTGCAACACCAAGACTAAGCTTCCGTATATATTGATAAGTTTATAGAAAAGCATAAGCTTCAGAATGGCCTTAAGCATAAACCATGTTGTGTTCCAAGAAAAATAAATTTCCATTTAAGATGTATGCATACTTGGAAGCATTAATCTACATGCATGTTTGCACATAACTTCAAACGCATCTTTCCATGGCCTTGATTTCCCTCTATATGGTTTCAAGACCAGAAAATGTGTTTCCCTATGCCTATTATGCATACTTGGAAGCTTCACGCATAGTTTATATGCATCTGACTCAAAAAAAATATTAGTATACATCTTCACAAGGCAGACATAGTGTTTTATACGAACATGATCCCCCTTTCTGGACAACCTGAAAACACCTTGTTTTTCCGTGGAAGATGCATCTTCCAAAAAAAATATTTTATTTTGAAAAGTCAAAGGATAACAGCAAGATGTTAGTAGTCATCCAACAAAGTTAATAACTAAGAAAATCATGCGATCAACCAGGTAAATCCGCACTCGCATTCTCTCCTCAAGAACTCATAACCCTTCTTCACCAAGAAAATCATCCCCCCCCCCACCCTCATGCACACCGGACACGTTTTAAGCTCATCTGTAACAAGCTAGCACCCTGTGGTATCAGCTAGTGGAGACAACCAATTTCGCATCTCATTGGCTTCCATCATTAAACGATTAAGCCCCCTTTTCCATCTCCAACAAAGGCTCCTACCATGATGCAAGCGACAAATTATAGTGAGTTGCCCAAAGAGAGCCTTCAAAAAATATCCCCATCCGATATAACCATTAAGTCAGAATCCGAATTCTCACATCATCGAGGAGAAAAACACACTACATACATTGGCATAACAGCAAATAATCCCTTCCAAATGTCCAGTGATCCATGTGTAGCAACCACATGCTCATCCTAGCCCATACGTCAACATGAAGCCATCACCAACAAAATGGCATATCCACAAACTTCAAAAGTGCATTTGCATAGAAGTGTTTTATCAAAAGGCGCATGGCTCCCAAACATTGCAATCAATGGTTTCCAAACAAACATCTGCTCCAGTATGGCAAACTCATAAATGTAACCAGAACAGGCCCCTGATACACCCAGCGTTTCTGACACCATAATGAACTCATGAGTACGCATGCCATAAGGGATGAACAATGGACTATAACAGAAACCTCCCTAAGGAAAGCAATCAACACTACCACGGTTATTCCAAAGAGAAAATGGTGTCGTCAGATCTTACTTAAGAGATGGCAAGGGTAGAGTACCGGATTGGCAATCAGCCACAAAAAGAGGGCCTACCTAACTTGAAATACCATAAATGCTAAGGCATTATCGGCAATGAAAAATACTAATAATGCAAAAATAAGAAGTCACCTCATCTAAACTCTCCTTAGGTTGCATATAGCCTCTCACATGCCCGCCCTTCACAAGCATAAGAAAACTAGCATGAACGCATGCCATTACTCGAGAGATCCACAGAAGAACCTCAACACAACAATTGGTAAGACAAGGCCAGATATGTAAACAGACCTTACAGAAACAAACCTTCCACAAGAAGGCCTTGCAGCCACAAGCTTTCTATAGAACATTGACATCAAACGCCATGAAACACAATTCATGTAGCCATCTTCCTACGCAGGCTGATATTGTTGGACATGCGAGCCCAAGGTGAGCCATTATGCAATAAATGTTATTACAAATATCATTCCCTGATCTGAAACGAAGAATATCTAATTTGCATAATAGGTCCGAGAGTACAATTAGGGTTATGTACCATGGCCATATTAATAACCATACAGTTGTTGATTCAACTATTGAATCATAGAGGCTGGTGCTTGGATGAATATCTAAAGGGTTAGATTGAGGACTCATCAAGCACCGTCAAACGATTGTTAAGAGATGATCTCCAGCTTGAGTAGGAGATGGCAATCCTTTCTCAGTTAGGCTGATATCTGACCGACCTCTTGATGCAGGTCCTCTGCATAGGAATAGAGATTCGGAGGTGTCAGATTAGTTAGGTCAAAGAGTTGACTTAACGAAATCGAGATAACCAAAGTCCTATATCGTATGTTGTCACGATACAGGCACGCATCCTCTGACCGGAGACAGATGTGTTACTATATGTCTGAGTTTGTATATTTGGTAGACCAATAGGTTGATGACCTAACCAAGGTCTATACACCGACGCGCTGGTGTGCATATAAGGGTATAGGAGTAATAAGATCTCTCAAAGGGATCATACAGGTTCATTTACTGAACCAGAAGGCATGAGCTCACTCATGAGATATTGGGAAGAGTCAAATTCCGTGCACGGTCGTCTCGCTTTGGAAGCTTGACTGAATTTGTAGGTTTGATCAGGGTTCACGAAATCGGTCTGTGCGGCCGCATATGCGGCCGCATATGCGTGTGCGGGCCTTAAGGCGCACCGCATTGCTGAAGCCCCGTGTTATGCGGGTCTGGCGCATATGCGGCCCGCATATGCGGGATGTGCGGCCGCATATGCGGACCAAGCGCCGCATGGCGTTCAGTTGCTCCAACCCGATTACCCGATAGTCGAAACCCCCATTTGCCCTAACCCTTCTACCCCGACACCGCGATACCCATTTGCCCTAAGCTCCTAATCGACCATCGCCTCCTCCGATACTCCCTGCTGGTGCCTCCATCGCCTCCTCCTCTAAGCGCCTCCGCCTCCTCCTCCAAGCTCCTCTGTCGCCTCCTCCAAGCTCCTCCGCCTACTCCGCTTCCTCCTCCCAGTCCCAGTTATTGCGCCTCCTCCGCCTCCTCCTTCGCCCCTAACCAGCACTCGGCTCGCGAGCGCCAACGCCTCCACCGGACTCCTCCGCCTCCTCCCGTCTCTTCCGCCTCCTCACAGGTACTCTAAAATCTCATTATGTATCTTATTTTGTCACAGGTACTCTAAAATCTCATTATGTATCTTCCGCCTCACATCTTGTACAATTGCTATTTGCTTTTATTTTAATCTAATGACATTGATCCTAAGACATATTGTGAGAACTCATGATACCGATCAATTCATTACCGGTAATGTTCGGTAGAGGCACCCCGATCATTACCGGTAATGTTCGGTAGAGGCACCCCGATCATTCTCGATCATTACCGGCAATGATCGGTAGAGGCCTCACAGACCATTATCCATCATCCTCGATCATTACCGGTAATGATCGGTAGAGGCCCACCGATCATTTCCGATCATCCTCGATCATTGCCTTCATTCCCGAGCATCCCCGATCATTTCCGGTAGTGATCGGTGGAGGCTCCCTGATCATTCCCGATCATCATCGATCAACGTCGATCATTCTCGGTAGAGGCATCCCGATCATTCTCGATCATTACCGGCAATGATCGGTAGAAGCGCCACCGATCATTATCGATCATCCTTGATCATTACCGGTAATGATCGGTAGAGGCCCACCGATCATTCTCGATCAATATCGATCAATACCGATCATCCCGATCATTCTCGATCATTACCGGTAATGATCGGTAGAGTCCCACCGATCATTATCGATCATCCTTGATCATTACCGGTAATGATCGGTAGAGGCCCACCGATCATTCTCGATCAATATCGATCAATACCGATCATCCCGATCATTCTCGATCATTACCGGTAATGATCGGTAGAGTCCCACCGATCATTACCGGTAATGATCGGCGGCAATGGCACAGCACCTTTTACATAAACTCCTTATATGCATATTAAAGTTTTTGTTTATATTTTTATGCTGAATGAGAAACTCTTTATATGATCAAACTCTTTTTATGTTGTACTTCATGTCAGATTGTTTATTAAATATTGATTGCTCAGGTCCCTAAAATTTCAGAGCTGCAACATTATCATGTGTTTACTGTTGATGTTTTGTGATTATGATTGAATGTTAGGAAACTATGGCCTCCAGACTACCATCTGACAGCGCTTCTTCTCCTACACCTGGAGCTGGAAGCGGAAGTGAGGCTCCTATTCAGAGGAGTGATACATCAGATTTTTTTGTTCCTCCTGGATCCAATGATCCGGGATGGAAGTATGCTTTTCTGGCGAATCCAAGTACTCCTAGCATGGTCACTTGCCGATTATGTCGGAAGGTTGTGACTGGAGGAATCAACCGCATGAAGCAACATTTGGCGCATATTAAAGGTAATACGGCATCTTGTCCCAAAGTGACTCCTGAGGTGAAGAAAGAAATCATGGACAACATGGAGGAAATTAAAGTGAAAAGGAATGAGAAGACCATGAGGATGAAAGACATTCAAGGGCAAGTCTCCATCAAGATGAATCAGCCCTTGCTTGATGAAGAGAGGGATGGGAAAAGGCCCCGTACTTTAGCAGAAGATGAGCATGTAGAGAATCTCCGCCAATCCACAATCAAAGATACATTTGCCAAGGAGGAACGTGCACGTGTAAATTCATTCGTGGCAAAGTATTTCTATGACAATGACATTGCTTTCAATGTTGTCAAAAGTGACTCCTTTCTCCGAATGTGTGAAGCAATTGGGCAGTATGGAAGGTCATACAAGCCTCCAACGTATTATGAGCTCACAGAAACACTTTTGAAGGAACAGGTTAAGGAAACACACGAATTCTTGCAAGGGCATCGTAATTCATGGAAGAGTTCCGGATGCTCCATTATGACAGATGCTTGGACTGATAGGAGGGAAGGAGCATCATGAACATCTGCGTCAACTGTGAGCTTGGGACCAGTTTTCTGAAGTCAATTGACTCATCTGCAGATTCTCATACTGCCGACTACATTGCTTCCTTAGTTCTTAAGTCCATTGAGGAAGTTGGGCCCGACAATGTAGTCCAAGTTGTGACAGACAATGCATCTGCAAATATGGCTGCTGGCAGAATTTTGAGAATCAAGTACCCACAGATCTTCTGGAGTTCATGTGCGGCACATTGCATCGATCTTATGCTTGAGGAGATCGGTAAAGAGTCCAAGGTGAAAGCTGCAATTACAAAGGCAAGGACATTAACTGTCTTCATATACAGTCATGCAAAAACATTGAGTTTGATGAGACAGTTTACGCAAAAGGGGGAGATAGTGAGGCCAGGTACAACAAGATTTGCTACCACATATCTCACCTTGCAATCAGTGATGGACAAGAAGGACAAGTTGAGGCTTATGTTTTCTTCTGATGAATGGAGAGCGTGTAAATGGTACCAGACGAAGAAGGGGGAAATGGCTTCGGCCATAGTTCTGAGTCCTTCATTTTGGACTCAAGTCTCTTTGACCTTGAAGATCTTTTCTCCATTGGTACATGTTTTGCGAATTGTTGATGGAGATAAGAGACCAGCTATGGGGTTTGTATACGGTGAATTGCAAGAAGCAAGAAAGGAGATCATGAGCATTTTCAAAGATGTGGAAGCATCTTACAAATATTTTGTTGATGTTGTTGATTCAAAGTCAAAAGGGAGGTTGGATAGCCCCCTTCACCTTGCTGCATATTTTTTGAATCCCTATTTCTTTTATAGGGACAATGATCAAATCCAGAGGGAAGGTCTTGCTCTGAAGGGATTCTTGGATTGCATGGATATTTTCTATCCTGATTTAGATATCCAAGATATCATCACTAGGAAGGAATTGCCATTATATGAAAGGGCAGAAGGATCATTTGGCAAACCTTTGGCTGTCAAACAGAGGTCCATCATTGATGACGATTTCAATCCAGGTATAAATTCTCATTAGATTTCATACACTTATATATTTAAGTATTACTATTTATCTCATTACGTTTCATAGACTTATATATTTAACTATTATTACTTATTTGTTTTTATAAATAGCCCGTTGGTGGGGATTGCATGGCATGGAAACTCCACATTTGAAAGAAATGGCAATGAAAGTTCTAAAGTTGACAGCCTCTTCCTCGGGTTGTGAAAGGAATTGGAGCACTTTTGAGGCGGTAAGACTGTAAAATTGATGCCACACATGTCAAATATTATGCATCATTAATGAGGTGGTAAATGATATGTTTATCTTTATTTTGTAGATTCACACGAAGAAAAGGAACAAACTTGAATTCAAGCGGTTAAACGACTTGGTGTATGTCAGATTCAACGCCAAGTTGAGAGATCGCCATCTTAAAAAACGTAGTGATCCATTTGCCACAAATGATAGAACCCACGTGAGAGATTGGATTGGTGGGGGAGATGAAGAAGATGAGGTATTCCAAGGATCGGGGTTGACGTGGAACCTAGTGGCTGATGCAACTGGTGCAGAAGATTTGATACAACATAGAAGAAGCCAAAGGCATGCTACTGGTTCAACCTCGTCGCCGGGCTTAAATGAGGAAGAGTTCCCATTTGAGGAAGAAAGTGAAGATGATGAAGACAATACCGAAGTGGAATTTGATGATGACATGGATTAGGATTTCTTTGTAATATGTAGAATATTATCGCCTGAACATTTCTGTTTTCTTATGCTATTTTAATTAGTACTCTACTAATGCTATTTGTGTTTCAGTTTTCTTTTGGAAACTTAAATATTTTGGTGATTGTTGTCAATTATTATGTCTGCTAACTTTTCTATTGAAGCATTAATATTTGTTGATAGAGACTGTTTTGAGCTATATATGAAAGTCATTTTCTTAGAACTTCTGTTGGACCACAATTATACATAATTTTTGTTCAGTTGTAGTCACTTTTGCATATATTTATTTATTTTTAAATAAAAAATTAGAAAACCGCGTAGAACCGCATATACCCCGCATATGCCCCCGCATACCGCTTAATCGCTATTCAGTGACCTGACCGAACGCATACGCATACCGCTTTCCTGAACCTTGGGTTTGATATATACTTTTGGAAAGTATATGATCAAGACCTAGGTATGATATATGCTTTTGGAAAGTATATGATCGATACCAACTCCCAATGATCGAATCAGAAACTTACTGATAGATCCCTGAAGTAGACAGTGTAAAGTTGATCTAATACTTCGGGTTTATTCTGAGTCTTCCAGTATATAGGATGTACAGGTAGTGGGAATACCTGAGGGTGATGTGATCATAAACGATTGTATAGCCATGGCCCATGACGCTTCCATTCCTAGGGAGTGATGAAACGGGTCTGGATTTTAGTGACTCCTCTCAGTAGAGAAGTGATATGATCTTGGTCCAAATGTTGGACATTAATATGAATGCAATTCAGATGCAATGAAAAGATTAGATTTGTGGTCTTGATTTAATCAAGCATCTATGGGAGGCCCGCAATCTGGATTTGAGATATGATCTCAATATCCAAGTCACTATACGTGGAACAATACAACCGCCCTGTCCTTATCTCCAAGTATTCGCGGAGAAAGCGCATTATCCTTGAAAGAGTTCAGGATAATTTCATTTTTGATATGTGTATCCGAGTATTAAGAAAATTGATAATTAAATGTGATTTAATATCATGAATAATAAGAATTTGATTCATATTATAAGGAGAGTTATCTAAGATAATTAAATGTATTTTAATTATCAAAGATGTGAATAATGTGAATGCGATTCATATTATTTGGGCACACGAGAATAAAGATCCAAGATGATTAAATGTGATTTAATTATCATGGATATGAATAATATGGATAGCAATATCCATATTAGTCATATATATTATAAATGTGATTTATAATATATAAGAGGGAGCTATTCGTAATTTACATCTGTTAATTAAATATTGATGTGAATTGGATTCACATTGGACAATTAATTGAAAATGGAATTCACATTTTATTATGGATTGTGAATGTGATTCACAATTTTCCAATGGCAAGATTGCAATATTCACAAAATAATTATGAATTATTTTTGTAGAATAATTTACAACAAGTGTTGTTGTAAACCTTGGTGATTTCCATGGAATAATGTAATCTCATGAGATCTCATGAGATTGCCACCAAATCCAATATTATGGAAGGACGCAATCTTCATTCCATATTCTCCATGCTTGATTGATTTAATTTGGGATTGATTGTATTGATTTATCAATATAGATTTAATCTAAATTAAATTAATTGTTGTTGGTTTTTACCAACACAAATCTTAGCCATTAAAGAAACACAATCAATGAGAGCCACTGGATTTGTGTTGTCCATGGATTGAGATCCATGGATCCCAAAATATTATAAAAGGAGAGGCGCACCTTTGCTCTTCTTTACACACAAGAGAAAATAAGTCTCTCTTTCTCTTTCTCTCTCTACATGCCCATTCTCTCTCTCTCATGTGGCCGTCCACCATGGATGCCCTAGAGAGATTCTCCATCACCGCAGCATCGTCGTTATGCTGCCCGATGGGTTGCTCGTGGATCTCCGTCTACTTCTGTTGGGAGAAACATTTTTCATATCATAGAAGAGACCCTAGGGCTCTCTTATATAGGAGAAAAGCCCTGGGTTAATTACATAAGAGTGACATACCAGAAATAGAAAACTAACATAATTGCCTCAACAACTACCATAATTATCTCAACAATCTCAACACTCCCCTCAAGCTGGAGCACAGATATCTATCATGCTCAGCTTGGTACAACACTTCTGGAAAGGACCTCTAGTAAGTGCCTTGGTGAAGATATCAGTTGTCTGATCTCCAGTAGAAACATGAGTGGTGGATATGAGACCTTTCTGAATCATGTCTCTAGTGTAATGGCAATCCACCTCTATATGTTTAGTTCGTTCATGGAAAGTAGGATTATTGGCAATAAACAGAGCTGCTTGATTATCATATAACAACTGCATAGGAAGAGGAACATCAACAGCAAGATCCGTCAACATGGACCTAACCCACATCATCTCTGCACTTCCTTGTGTCATGGCCCTGTATTCAGACTCTGCACTAGATCTTGCAACCACTGTCTGCTTTTTGCTTTTCCATGAAACAAGGGAGTTTCCCACAAAAACAGCAAAGCCAGAAGTAGACTTCCTGTCTTTAGGACACCCTGCATAATCTGCATCTACACAGGCAGTCACCTCAAGAGATATATCCCTATTAAAGATAAGACCATTACCAGGTGAATTCTTCAGATACCTCAAAATCATCTGAACAACATCCATATGTACCTTCCTGTGTTGTTCCATAAACTGGCTAACTTTGCACACTGCAAAGCAGATATCTGGTCTGGTAATGGTGGCATATAAGAGCTTCCCAACAAGCTCTCTGTGTCTCCTTCTATCAACCTCTTCAGTGTCATCATCATACAATCTCACACTTGGATCCATAGGAGTAGTAGCATGTTTGCATTCTGTCATTCCTGTCTCAGAAAGCAAATCCATCACAAACTCTCTGGGTCATCACATGACCATGCTGGTTCCTGGCAAACTCCAGTCCAAGAAAATATCGAAGATTACCAAGGTCCTCGATCACAAACTGCGTACCAAGAAATTCCTTAGCAGTCTGAATGCCCTGCTCATCATCCCCTGTGACAATGATTCATCTACATAGACAAGAATAGCGATGGTACCTCTCTGCGTCTTCTGGACAAAAAATGTATGATCTGCAGAAGACCGTACAAATCCCTGTTGCTCTATTAGGTCCGATAGCTTCTGGTACCAAGCTCTAGGGCTCTGTTTTTATATAGAGTTCTACTCACAGTGCCATGTTATAAATTTCTATGCTCTATTAATTCAAAATAACAAATTTAACATCATTAAAAATAATAGGTCTTATACATTTATATCACATTACTAATAAAACAGTTTTAATACCAATGATGATAATCTGAGTAGGAGAGTAATCTAGATTAGATCAACCAAAGCAAAAGCAAAAATTTAACTTTTCTACATAATTATCATTGCACCCATAATAACATCTATAGTGCTAACAGTGCATCCATCTTATGCACCTTACGATTTAAGAAAACCCATAGACCTTAGAAGCTGCACTTTTTTTGCAGTAATTCCCACAACATTTTAACAGATAAAAGGTTATAGAAATCAAAAGGTGTAAAAGTAGCATGCATGGCAGCAAGAGGGGATTTGGGATTGTACCTTGATCCGTTCCTAAGTTTTGAAAAAAGAGATGGAGTCTTTTAGCAGCAGTTACAGCAGAAACTTGATGCTTTTAGGGCATCAGCAGCTTGCTGTAGGAAGAGGACGGCAGGATTTGTGGCTTGAGACTCCAACTGTTGCAGAAGAGGGGCTGCGAGAAGGCTCCAACAACTACGGAAGCTCCAATGGCTATAAGGGGAACTGCAGGAGGCTCCAGGAGAAGAGAGAGCTGTGGATTTCTCGTTGGAATTGGGAATAAGGAAGAGAGGGGAAGGAAACAACAGCAACTACTCAAATTAGAGCAGCAGTAGCAGCTGCTGATTGTCTTCGACAGTGGGTAGGGCAGCTGCTTCAGCCACCAAAAAGGGCAACAACTTCTTGCTGCTTAACCGATAGTAACAAGGGAGAAGAGATGGAAGTTTTAAAGGGGCTCCTATCATGGAAATTTATAAGGGGCGGATGGGAATTTATAAGGGGAGGGATGGACTTGTGTGTAGCCAAGTGGGGAAAGAGAAGGCCCTACGTGGAAGGAAAACAATAAGTGTTGTCTGTTTTTGACAACGAATAATTATGAAATCCCCCCCTTTTTTTAATAATATTTCTTTACCAAAATTCAATTTATTTGGCATACATAAAAATCAATCGTATATGCTCCTTGAGTATCAGATTTTGACGCGAAACATTTCATTTTGATCGTCTCTAAACGGTGATCAAAATGAGTATAATATCCATATACTTTTGATTGGGTTTTGAATACCCGAATTTCTGAAATACGGTTTCAGTTTGGGGTTAAATTTTATGAACTAAAAATATCAAACGATCTCCGATTGACGAACGGTTGATTCCGTTGGTCTCGTTTCGTTGAATCGGATCTAATGACGGTCTTGATTTGTTTCGCGGTTTTCGAATTCGTGTCGCGACTTTTTCGCGACACACATTACGATGCGACCGATTTTCGATCGATTTCACCCGAACGACTTTTGGTTTACGATCAATTAATCGTTTTAGGTTGTCTAATATTACCAGACAACTTTATTGGGTTAATCGGACCCAAATCGGATCGAGTTCGGGTTTAGCGGATTCCGGATGTTACATGAGCCTATTGTTTCATCTGATGGTACTGGTCTTTTGGATGGTACACATGCGGAGTCAGTTGTACAGGACAATGTGGATGATGACCTGGAGGTCCCCTTTGCTTTGAGGAAGCCTCGTCGTCAGTGTGCTACTTACCCTCTTGCTGCACATGTTAGTTTGGATCATCTTTCCGAAGAGTACATGCGTTTTGTTGTGGGACTTTCTGCCGTTACTGTCCCACGAACATATCAGGAGGCGCTACGGGACTGTAGGTGGCGTATAGCTATGGAAGAGGAGATGGAAGCCTTGCAGTCACGGGGTACATGGAGTCTTATGCCTGCTCCTGTGGGTGCATCTGCAGTGAGCTGCAAGTGGGTCTTTACAGTCAAGCACAAAGCGGATGGCAGTATGGACCGCTACAAGGCAAGACTCATGGCACGTGGTGTAATACGCGTTTTGTACACTACCTTTTGAATGACATCAAGTGTTATTTCAAGGAAAAATTGGATTGATACTGTTCACACTTTACGGATACCATAGTCAATAGATTCGCCTTGATGCAATGATTTCATTCAAACTTGTTGTGTTTATATCAGAGATCATCTTGTATAAACTTTGAACTTCAAAAGATTCTCTGAATTGTGTAGACATCAAAACATAGTACCACATCTAGTAATCTGGAATTTAGATAGTAACTTATAAGTAGTAGAAGCCACTACTAGCATAAGGCCCATAATGTTATAGATTTATGCCCATTAGCCATAATCACATCATTAAGACTAATTAAGCATGATTAGTGCTAATTAACCGTCATTTGTGATAATTAAGTGTCATTAGCAAAAGTAGGATACATGGAGAGGAAATCATGGGACACGTATCGTTATATATTCAGGACAAGTGTCAAAAATTCAATAGCGCAATGTGTCATCATCCTAAGTCTAACACGTGTCATGGTGTAGCCGCTTGCTTGGGCAACAAGTTATCTCGTGGATAAGACTAGCCGCTTGCTTGGGCAACAAGTTATCTCGTGGATAAGACTAGCCACTTGCTTGGGCAACAAGTTATCTCATGGATAAGACTAGTTGCTTGCTTGGGCAACAAGTTATCTCGTGGATAAGACTAGCCGCTCGCTTGGGCAACAAGCTATCTCATGCATAAGCCTAGCCTCTTACTTGGGCAACAAGTTTTCTTACGATTTAGCCATGTGCCATGCCATGTGTCTTCATACATGGATAAGAGACACATGAGCCTCCCTTACATGTTGACACATGTCACACATGTAAAGGGGATGGAGGCCTATAAATACCCATGACCCCCCCATACTCCTCACTTCATCCCACGCCTTTCTCTCCACCTTAGAGCCGCAAGGCCGCCGAGGTTGCGGGAGGAGCACGAGAAGAGCCACGGCGAAGCCCTGTCGGTGATCGAGCGCGTTTTTGAAGCCGTAACGAAGTTCTGTCCGCACCAAGCCGTAGTATTCAATCTAAGACGGCTATAGGGGGGATTTCACTAAAGAAGGAGATCTTGACACGAGTTAGATATCGATCAGGTGAGGGATTCTCAAGCGCTATTTTAAGCACTAGTCTTTAGCTTTTATGCATGGTTTTGAATAGCAAGTATGAAATCGTGGTTTCTAAAGCTTTTATACATGAATTACAAGTACTATACAGTTGATACGAAATCAGGACTTTAGAACGTATTTCAGACGTCGTTTCAGGTGTTTTATCATGATAGCATGTTGTTTAAGCATTTTGTTCTTTGTGAAACACGAATCATAAGTTTCACTACTAAGATTTGATCTTTTTAAAAGAAATAGGTTTTGTGCAGTTACTATGCAAAATGGATCGGTTTTCAAGTTCTTAATAGTTCTAGTTGTCAGAATATGCATGCTATGTCAAGATTGTTTTATGTTCATGATTTAGCTGTTATGAGCTTGAATTAGCAAGAGTACGGTTTATTAGTGACAAGAAAAGGATCAGAATCAGAAGATAAGCACCACAGTAGCTCTTTTATAGAAATCATGAACTAGCCATTAGATATGACCCTGAAACCGCCATTAGATATGGCAACCCATTAGATATGGTATCAAGAGGACTTTGGGTCCGCATTCTGTATACATATAGGCTTTGGGCCGTATGCAAGGTGTTTTTGGTCTTTGGGACCGTCTGCGCGTATGACTTAGCTTTGTTTCAGCGTTCATGAGTTAATAAATTAGCCACAGTGGTGATTAGTACAAATTAACAGCTTGATAGTGATGATTATGTTTCAGTTTATCTGCTTTCGAAGTGATTTCAGCGTTCAATTGCAAAACTAGCATGTTTTATATGTAATTTCTGTCATAAAGTCTCTTTCAAGCTATTTCACAATATTCAGCATAAACTTTTGTCATGATGCTCATATTTCAGATTTTAGCTATATGTAAAAAGCTTGAGATCCTTTCACTGGGTCTAAGCTCGTAAATGGGTTTAGACTCATCCCGTTATATTATATTATATACAGATCAGCAGAATCACGTCTAGCAGGGGAAAGGACCGCCTATACACTAGGAGGAGGTGGCTTTTACTTTTTATTGTTTTGTTCTTACTATCTGTTGTTTTGTAAGGAGTTGTAATAGATAGAACTTGTGTAAGACACTTCTTTGAAATGTAAACTTGAAATACTTATATTTGATGAGATTGCCACATGTGTACTTGAGGATAATGAAGTTGAAAGATCTTTGTCGCGGCACGTTCCGGTCAGCGGGACGGGTCGTGACACGTGGGTTCACCCAAACCTATGTGGTGGATTACCAGGATACTTTTTCCCTAGTTGCCCGACACTCCACGCTTCGTATCCTTCTTGCAGTTGCAGTATCCAAGGACTGGCCTCTTTATCAGCTTGACATGAAGAATGCATTTCTGTATGGGGATCTACAGGAGGAAGTATATATGCAGCAGCCACCAGGGTTTGCTACTGAGGGGGAGTCCTAGAGGGTATGCAGGCTCCATAAGGCGATTTTAGTAATCATGTCTATTAACTTTGCAAATATATATATATAGAAGATAATTGGACATCCTGATACCATGTGCTACTCAATACATTTGAGATATATGGGCTGAAGCTGGAAATTCTTGGAGTTGTGGCGGATGAAGAACCACCCGCAAGGCATCAGAGGCTATGCTCATTAGAAGTATGAAGCATGTCTAATAATTATTGCAACTCACAATCTTGTCATCCACCACATCATACCCGTATCTCATCCATGGATATGGAAACCCCAACAATCATTAACTAAGATCACATATTCTCTAAAATAGAATCCCAAACAACATGAAACTCCAATAAAAGAATATAGTGTGATGTGCATCATACTGATATTGAGTTTTATTTTAATTGCTTCTTGTAAGAAGTATCAGTATGAAGAAGGTTGTGTATATAGATGAGGAGATCTATAGAACAGTGAGCTGAGCACCATCGTCTATCTAAAAGTTAGACCTTGAATAATATGAACATCAACAAATCTTATCATCGTACTCATGACGTAAGCAAGTAACAAATGAACGGATGAAAAATGGGGTTGACTTGACTAGTGGATGTAACTTGTGACCCAAGCATCGGATTACAATCAGAGTTGCGTTGATCTCTCTTTCATCTATGTTAATAATAGGAAGATGAGATTAAGTAATATCAGATATTTGTGCCGGTTATGGTGACTTTTACACCTAACCGTGCGAGAGCGCGGTGACTCTCAACTGGGCGGAAGATAGGAAGTCCAGTTCGGGCAACGGGCGCCAAGTGCGCGGGTCTAGGATCCCAGTCTCTTTTCGGTTTTTATGCGAGCTCGCAGTGTTTTTACGCCCCATTGGGATTCCGACTTTAGACCAGTTCCGTTGACTCTTTGTTTTAGGATACCCAGGCGGGGGATCCTTGGTTTTCAGTTTTACGTACGAGCTCGGTTGCATGTACTAGTCGGGCTATTTTCTAGAGCGACTTTTCCGGGAAGTCTCTCTCACCCGTCTCAGTGGCGTAGTTTTGGAGTAGACCTATCCCTCTATTGGACCGCGCTTCCAATTAGAGGGCGAGACGGAAGAGCCCTTTTTTGGCTTCTTCACCGCTTGAGTTTTCTTTCGCCAACAAACTTGGCGATTCTGCATCCAGATCATTCATATCTATATATACATCATCTAGAATTACATCTTAGACAGTTGCACTTGAGGTTTGAAGGGATTACAATCAAAATTAAGTAAATGGGAATGACTATAATCTGAATCAAAATATCGTTAAGCTAGTGGACGTGTTGGGAACTTAGTTAGGATGCATTATACTACACCGCATGCCTACGGAGGCACCCCAACCCTAAGACATTCCCCAAGTCTTAGAGTTATAGTGTGAGGTTTCACACGAACCAAGACCACAGACTATCCACTAGACTTAAGAATCTAATTAAATCAAGAAACCTCTCCAATCCCAAACTCTTCCATCATCACTCACAAACATGATCTCTAAAGAAAATGATGATATATACTTATACTCATACATTTATGAATATTCATTTATAATATAAATATGTCATATATGGGAAGTGTTGGGTTAATGGGCGATAATGAGAGATGCTTGCACACAGCTTGAAAACCATTTTTTTTACTTGAGCAAGTAGATGTAAATTGTACGTGTTCCACCTTTCTACTTGTTACTTTTGAACATATTAAATCCTTGTTTATGTTTAAAAGTTTTTGGGAGGTACCAGCGCCTGCTGATGCCTTTTCTTCCTTGCACGCTTGGCAGGCAAACAGCCTGTTGTTTAGTAGCAGCTCTGTAGCTATACATGGTACCAGGAGATAGAGTTTATACCCGACGGTATGATTAATTTTGTGTCAGCTTTGTTCATGTATTATGTTTCTTTCTCTTCAGTCAGATTTTTAGGAATTCTGTATGTATTGTCAGTCATTGTACGTGTTGTAAAGTATATGGAAATTAATGAAATGAGATTTTGGTACCAATTGTTCTATTAACTTGTGGTTATGTATATGGATGTGAATGTCATGTGGAAAATTTTCCCTATAAATTGTGCGTAAACGGGTACCCGGATCCTCGGAGGTTCACAACTCACAACATACCTGAGGCGTGCTGGATGATGTAGAGGGCATATGAGCAGCGGGGCGAGTAGAAGACCGACGAGTGTAAACATGTGGCAAGAATTGAGGTGGTGGTGGAGGCGGGGGTGGAAGTGGTGAAGAAGGCAGAGTTGTAGGAGAGGGAGGTGGTGGAGGAACAACCACATCCTCTTCAGAACTACCATTGGATAATCTTTCACCTGTAGGCGAAAAATACATAATAGACTCAAAAAATGTGACATCTGCACTCACATAATATTTCCGTCCTACAGGGTCAAAACAGCGATACCCCTTTTGGGTACGAGAATATCCAACAAAAACGCATTTGACTGCTCTGGGTGAGAGCTTGTCACGACCAGAAGCAAAATTGTGGACAAAGGCCACACAACCAAAAACTCTGGGAGTAAGAGAAAATAGTTCCTTCTCGGGAAACGCAATCAAGAAAGGAACCTTTTCTCCTAGCATGGTGGAAGGCATCCTGTTTACTAAGTAACAAGCTGTAAGAACGGCATCTCCCCAGATTGAATGAGGAGCTCGACTTTGAATCAAAAGGGTCTGAGTAACATCGAGAAGATGATGGTGTTTGCGTTCAGCTACACCATTCTGCTGTGACATATAAGCACAAGAGGTCTGATGAATAATACCAATAGATTTGAGAAAAGCAGATAATTGTAGGGTAGAGAATTCCAAAGCATTATCCGTACGAATAAATTTAACATTAGCTGAGAAAATGTTTTTGACCTCAATAAGAAATGATTTGATTAGAGCAGCAGCTTCAGACTTATGTTTTAACAAAAAAACCCAAGATAATCTAGAGTAATCATCAACAGCAACCAAATAAAAACGATGTCCCTGATGATCAGGAACACGACTAGGACCCCAAATATCAAAATGAAATAGTTCAAACAACTAATTACTATCACGACTCCTACGAGACGGAAAAGAAGAGCGATGGTGTTTGCCAAGCTGACAGGCGTCACAAACCAAAGTAGTACGGGTAGACAATTGTGGTAGAACATAACACATCTTCTGAAGAGGAGGATGTCCAAAGCGTAGATGCCACATGAACGGTGAAACAGATCCAGAAGGAATAGTAGCAACCCCAGCATGAGATGGTATGGTAAGCTTGTACAATCCTCACTGCTCACTGCCACATCCAATCACCCTGCCCGTTAGTATGTCTTGAAACACAAGGGAAGATGGATTAAATATGGCACGACAGTGTAAATCTTTTGGAATTTCACTAATAGACAAAAGATTCGGCTGAAAGGCTGGAGCATGTAAAACGTTCTGCAAGTGAAAAGGAGCTAGAGCAATCTCCCCCTGACCAACAATAGGTAGTCGAACGCCATTACCAATCACCACGAATCGACCAGAAGCAATCTATCTATACGAGGTAAACTGTGCTCTATCGCCACACATATGATGTGATGCACCGGAAACCACAATCCAGTCAGTCAAATCAGAGCTGCTACAACTCGTAAAAGCATAAGTAGTACCTGAGGAGTTAGACGAAGCTCTGGCAGTAGCTGCAGCATCAGAAGAAGTCGCAGCCGGAATAATAGGAGCGGACATCATCTCGCGAAGTTTCGAAACAATATCATCCAGGCGAGTATCCTGGGATGGAGTCAAGAGAGGGTCGGTCTGTTCTGCAACCCTGGCAGATGTTGGATACCCATGCTTCTGAAAGCATGTCTCTTCAGAATGCCCTAGACGATGGCAAAAGGAACATGGGCCACGGGGACGGCCTCCTCCACGACCACGAGGACCACGTCCTCTAAACTGGGAAGCCCCTCCCCTTCCGCGTGAGGCAGCCATAGCAGAAGGAGTTGGAGCGACAGTAGTGGGAGTAGTAGTAATCCGACTCAGTTGCTTGTACACTTTTTCCATAGGAGGTATCGTCTCTCCAGTTACGAGTTGTGTACGTGTTGCATCGTACTCGGAATCAAGAGAGGATAGGAAAACCCCCGTCATGGTGGCATTCCGATACTGTTGTTGCTGCTCGGTGCAGGCGGTGATAGGCATGAAGCAGTAGAGGCGTTCAAACATGCCTTGAAGATGGATAAAATGCACATGAAGCGGGCGACCATTCTTTTTGGTCGAGAAAATGTCAAATTGTAACTGAAGAATCTTGCTCTCGTTCTTGGCTTGCCTATATGTGGCTGCTAAGATATCCCACATAGCCTTTGCGGTGGGTTGGTTAACAATATCGTTGGCAATCTCCGTAGTGAGCGTCCCGGAGAGCCAAATACGAGCATAAGCATCATCTTGCTTCCACGAAGCATTGGCTCCAGTTTTGTCCGCCGGTTCGGATTCGGTGAGAATGTGTTCTTTGTTGTGGCACTGCATAAGAGTGTGAAACTGCATGGAGCATAGTTCATAGTTGGTCCCATCCATCTTGACCATTGGTGCAGGTCCTTTGAAAGCACCCGAAGAAGAGAACACGTCACTTTTGATGTCGGACATTGTATCAAAAAGATGAACCGTAGACAACGGAGCAGTAGATCAATCGAAAACAAATGTCTACACAATCATGAAGAGGAGTGGTTGTATGTGTAGACTCATACAACCATCCGAATGAATTTTATTGTGTCCTGGTGGTGTTGGATGTTAGATGGAAGACAAAAAACACCACCACCAATCAAAATCGGACCAATATATTTCAGAACAGTGGCTGGAATACCGGTTTTAGATCTCGGAACAAGCACCCGGAGCACTCTAGGCCGCTGCTGGACACTCCAGCAACATGCAGGAAGTGGTATGTCCTTCGGCGGCAGAGAAGAAGGGGCTGGGAGGGCCCAGGCGGCTGGGAGGGGAACCCCGCAGCGCAGGAGCCTCGGCGGTGCTGGAGGGCCGCTCCGGAGGGCAAGGCTGGGAACTGCGGTAGGCGGAGAGCCCTGGCGACGTCGAGAGGAGGAGAGGGTGCCGGCAGCGCTAGGAGGAGGCGGGGGGGGTTAGGGTGGGATACGGGAACCCCGGTCTAGGACCGTTGCTCCGATACCATGTTGGGAGAAACATTTTTCATATCATAGAAGAGACCCTAGGGCTCTCTTATATAGGAGAAAAGCCATGGGTTAATTACATAAGAGAGACATACCAGAAATAGAAAACTAACATAATTATCTCAACAACTACCATAACTATCTCAACAACTTCGTCGTGCTTTGCTCGTGAAGAAGAAGTTGTATCTCGTTTGTCCAGATCAGGAGGTCCATGGCTTGGATCTTCAACATGGATTGCGAGATGCACATGTTTCATCAACATGCTCGCAAACGTCTCCTCCGACGGATCGGACTTGAGACAGGAGGTCTCTTCGTTTAGAGACTCGATCGCAACCACGCTTCAAGAGTTAATCCAATTACATATTTGTGGTTTAGACGAAACAATCCGAGAAGTGTTCTTGGATCATATGGTTTCGTCGCATGAATTTTTTTAAATTCCGCTGCATAGAACAACTAGTATGACTAGTCGTTCTTCGTCGTATTCGATACGATTCTCACGCTTTCGTGATGCGCTTGAGGATCTCACCATATCCTTCAAGTGGTATCAGAGCCTTAGGTCGAAGGTTTTGGATGCGATCCATGAACCGAGGACGACTTGAGTTCGTTAGGGTTTGCGAAAGTTTTCCCACATTTCATTTTCGCATCTCTATTTTGAGATTATTTTCGGCACTGTTTAAATTGTTTAAACATGGAAATAATAACTGTATTTTGTTCTCCATTAAATAAGGAAACCGTAGGATCTTAGTTTACGTAATTTGGATTCCGTATGCTCGAGATATGATGATTTTAGTGAACATGTATCCACAGTTTCGGGGACTGCGAATCTAAACGTAATTAAGATGTTAATTGCGGATTTGAAATGCCTTGAAATACGTGAAAATCACTTAGGTTCTGTTGTAAATCAAATTAGCAAACTTTGAAAATTTATTTTGCTTAATTTGGATTTAAATTGATTGAGATATGGTATTTTTAGTAAGTGAGGGTAACTGCTGAAAATATTTTTCCTAATCGAAAACCTAGTGATTGTCATTTGATCAATTAGTGAAATTAAATTGTTTAATTTCCTAGAATAATTGCGCATAAATATTTGTGAAATATTTGATGATAATTATTTCCTTAAATGGCATTGCCTTAACCAATATTTGATTAGATGTGATCTAAATCACTAATTGGTTACATGGTCTACATGATCTACATTCCAACAAACATATTGCTTGAATAGGATTTGGGATTTATTTAGCAAATCTCATTATAATGTTAATCAAAATTGTTTTGATTATTATATGGTATAATTTCGATTGAAGAACCGATGATCATCTCAAGTACAAAGTGATCAATTTTGCATTATCCTTTCCCGAGGTGGATATAGTGTCTAATCGGGGAGCGTTGGGGTAGCAGGTTGCAACGTGTGTGGTTTGTCCCACTCCCGTCGGTACTGGCCATGAAAGCGGGTAAGGTTGGTATAATGCTTAAGAAATCATGATGTATTTATAATTATTAAAATTCGAAATAATACGTATTTGAGATAATATCATAATTCAAGTAACAATAAAGATTGTTTGTTGAATACTAATTGGATCATTCATTTAATATGATTAGATTAATTGGAATCCAATTAAAAATTAAGACAAATGTGTTATTTCCCTTGGAAGAATTAATCGTAATGAATATGATTCATAATGATTAATTAGAATTTGAATATGATATGGAGGATCACATAAGTAACATCCATGGTCTCCTGTCAAGGCGAAGGGTTCCGTTTAGATATTGTATGTAGGAGACGCTTGTCCGAAGTGACAGCTCCTGCATACAATCCATTTGGATCGGGATCTTCGCTTCTCGAAAGAGTAAGGACATATGCGTAGTGACCCGAATATCGGGTCCTCATATTATTGGGACGATATTGGATTGCGCATAGTGAGTTGTATTCCTGTTGACGGTTGGTTCAATTAATGACGGGTCAACATCGCCTTAGGGTTGTGGGCTCGGGTGTTAAAGACCGAATTGGGAGATGCAAGTTGGACTTTCAAGGCGAAATGTGTTCCCGCTTCTTTTTATCCGAGTTACAGGTTCTCATATTATTGGGATGTAACAAAGATAAGGAAGGAGATCCCATATCTTGCTTGAGATATAATGGTAAGTATATCTCTTACATTGAAAATGATTAAGGGAATGAACTTTCAGTGTTGACAAGGCAAGACAACTTTGACATAAAAATTCCAAAATCAAAGTAAAATATGTATATATAAATATATACACTTATGCAAATTTCTTATTTCAGATAATCCTTCATTAAACCCACTCAATGTTATACTCAATAATAACCAGTAAAATATCATGGATTGGACTCAGATCCAGATATTGTACTTGCAGTTGGACACATAATGTATGTGGTTGCAATATGCAAGTTTCCTCATAATAATGAGGAATGACAATTAAATAGACAATAGATCTACAACCCTAGAGTTTGTAAGTATCTATAGTCTTGATCTCTCATCGAATGTACTTTGGAAGTGACATGTCGTTAATGATCATAATTGTCATATAATCCTTGTAAAAAATCTAAGAAGATATTATGGCGTACATATGTGCTCTTGACATTTATCATGAATGACATAGTTCACTGCATCATGCAGAATGGTAGCTCTATAAGAGATGATGTATTCAAAATGTTTGAATACCTACCTGAACCAATGTTTTAAGAGTTTAGATGGATGTAGATACGATGAGTGGCATCGATCTACTGTCTCTACTCTCAAAGGGATCATACAGGTTCATTTACTAAACCGGAAGGCATGAGCTCACTCATGAGATATTGGGAAGAATCAAATTCCGTGCACGGTCGTCTCGCTTTGGAAGCTTGACTGGATTTGTAGGTTTGATATATACTTTTGGAAAGTATATGATCAAGACCTAGGTATGATATATGCTTTTGGAAAGTATATGATCGATACCAACTCCCAATGATCGAATCAGAAACTTACTGATAGAACCCTGAAGTAGACAGTGTAAAGTTGATCTAATACTTCGGGTTTATTCTGAGTCTTCCAGTATGTAGGATATACAGGTATTGGGAATACCTGAGGGTGATGTGATCATAAACGATTGTATATCCATGACGCTTCCATCCCTAGGGAGTGATGAAACGGGTCTGGATTTTAGTGACTCCTCTCAGTAGAGAAGTGATATGATCTTGGTCCAAATGTTGGACAATGATATGAATGTGATTCAGATGCAATGAGAAAATTAGATTTGCGGTCTTGATTTAATCAAGCATCTATGGGAGGCCCGCGATCTGGATTTGAGATATGATCTCAATATCCAAGTCACTGTACGTGGAATAATACAATCGCCCTGTCCTTATATTCAAGTATTCGCGGAGAAAGCGCATTATCCTTAAAAGAGTTTAGGATAATTTCATTGTTGATATATGTATCCGAGCATTAAGAAATTAGATAATTAAATGTGATTTAATTATCATGAATAATATGAATTTGATTCATATTATAAGAAGAGTTATCTAAGATAATTAAATGTGATTTAATTATCAAAGAAGTGAATAATGTAAATGCGATTCATATTATTTGGACACACAAGAATAGAGATCCAAGATGATTAAATGTGATTTAATTATCATGGATATGAATAATGTGGATAGCAATATTCATATTAGTCATATATATTATAAATGTGATTTATAATGTATAAGAGAGAGCTATTTGTAACTTACATTTGTTAATTAAATGTTGATGTGAATTGGATTCACATTGGACAATTAATTGAAAATGTAATTCACATTTTATTTTGGGTTGTGAATGTGATTCACAATTTTCTAATGACAAGATTGCAATATTCACAAAATAATTAGGAATTATTTTGTAGAATAATTTACAACAAGTGTTGTTGTAAATCTTGGAGATTTTCATGGAATAATGTAATCTCATGAGATCTCATGAGATTGCATGAGATTGCCACCAAATCCAATATTATGGAAGGACGCAATCTTCATTCCATAATCTCCATGCTTGATTGATTTAATTTGGGATTGATTTATATTGATTTATCAATAAAAATTTAATCTAAATTAAATTAATTGTTGTTGGTTTTACCAACACAAATCTTAGCCATTAAAAGAAACACAATCAATGAGAGCTATTGGATTTGTGTTGTCCATGGATTGAGATCCATGGATCCCAAAATATTATAAAAGGAGAGGCACCCCTTTGCTCTTCTTAACACACAAGAGAACATAAGTCTCTCTTTCTCTTTCTCTCTCTACATACCCATTCTCTCTCTCATGTGGCCGTCCACCATGGATGCCCTAGAGAGGTTCTCCATCACCGCAACGTCATCGTTATGCTACCCGATGGGTTGCTCGTGGATCTCCGTCTACTTCGGCGTGCCTTGCTCGTGAAGAAGACGTTGTATCTCGTTTGTCGAGATCAGGAGGTCCGTGGCTTGGATCTTCAACATGGATTGCGAGATGCGCGTGTTTCATCAACATGCCCGCAAGTGTCTCCTCCGACGGATCGGACTTGAGACAGGAGGTCTCTTCGTTTAGAGACTCGATCGCAACCATGCTTCAAGAGGTAATCCTACTACTTGTTTGTGGTTTAGACGAAACGATCCGAGAAGTGTTCTTGGATCATATGGTTTCGTCGCATGAAAATTTTTTAAATTTCGTTGCATAGAACAACTATTACGACTAGTCGTTCTTCGTCGTATTCGATACGATGCTCACGCTTCCGTGATGCGCTTGAGGATCTCACCATATCCTTCAGATGTCACCAAGTTAATGATGGATGGGAGGACTATGATTGACAACAAAGTTATGTGGGGTCTTTTCAGTTTAACTCTCTGCTTTAGATTGCACTTGAATGTATGTGGCTACAAGGGAAAGCATAACAGCCGGGACGCTCAAGTCTAGATATTGGTTGACTCCAGTAGTAGGTAGAAGGCTCTAAAGGAAGTTGACAGTCGACATCTAGTTTGAAGGAGGGACTGCGAGTAAGGAACATGTCTCGAAGAAAAAGAATGAAGCGAGAGTTGTGGCTGTCCTTCATCGAGCAGGTGGTGGCGGTCCTATCGAACTTCGAGGGATATGTTTATGATGTCGGGGATGAGACCATCCTGGAAATGTAGAGACCTTGTATGTTGCTTCAATTGTGGAAGAACAGGACACTGCAATGGCAATGCTCTGGAAGCTATCTTGGCATGTAAAGAAGAGTGGTGATGATAAAAGGAGAGAAAGGGTGTCCTCGGTTTTAATTGGTGAATGCGGAATGGTGTCCACAACACATTGAAATGCCATTGTTGTAGTAGGGGAAATAGTTGCAATGTGATTGCATAGGGGGATCATCAAGTCTGCACCAGGGGTTTATCTAAATGCGGACTTAGGATTCAGGATGCTATCTTGGACCCCAAATGCTCACGGATTCTCTATGTGTGAGGCTAACCATCGCTTATCGAGATAAAATTGCAATCCACAATGCGTTAGCGAAGGTTGTCAACCTTATCAGAGCCATCTCGGATAGTCTCTCGAAAGGCGACCAGTGAGGGATATGGTTGAAGTTGGTAACTGCAAGATGTCCTTCGTTCTCAACCTTGAACTTCAAATTGGCAGATCATGTCGTTGAGGAATGCAGCCAGCAGATGGTTGGCTATTAGACAAAGATTGCGGCTGATATCGAACAAGTTCTGGAACCTAGGTCTGTAATGGCGATCGGCCATACATTGAGGATCGGATGGTAGAGGGTCGCAGGGCTCAAAGCGAACAGGAAAGCGGAAGTCGAATCTTCAAGGCGAGAGATTGTCCAAGAATTGAGAAGGAGAAAACCTATGCAGCTTGGGCCTCCCCTGATAACCTCTTTGGAACGTGTCTTTGTCACCCTCGAGGAGCAGACACCAACAAATGATTTTGGGCTTCCCAACACGGAGGTCTTTTTAGGGATGCAATGACGGGTAAGTCAAGTGTTGCTTATTAGGTGGAGAACTAAGCTCATGGATCTGGGTCAGATGTTTTGATACCCATTCGAGTTGATGCAGCGCCGGAGCTAAATAGGTATGGGTTAACCGTGTATCGGGTGGTGGTCATGCGCTTGAACAATACCTTTTATTGAAGTCAATCGGACCCCAGATAAGGCCCGATGGTGATATCGCCCATATCTTTGAAGTCCCACATCCCACTCATCTAGACGCGAGAAATTGAACAAGGGGGGATCATATACATCCAATGAGGTGTGCAAGGAGCATAGAAATGAAGGATCGCTTTCAACCCTGAAACTTCTCGACAGAACAAATACTTTTGGTATCGACAGTGTCGCCAAGAAGGATTGGTTCCATGGGGAGGCGAAACCATGGGAACTCTAGGGGGTTTTCTCCCCTTCTCGGTAGAGGGGCAAGTTCTTTAAGAGGGGTTAGTGTAAGGTATACATGAGGCATGTTTGGCAACCCATGTGGTTACTTCTCTCGAAGATGGCCAGATGATGTCAGAGCTCGGTGACTAAACAAGTGGGAGTGATGTGCCCTTCTAATAGGCATGGGGAGGACTCTTGGATCTAACTAACCAAGGAGTTGATCCGAGTCGCGATGGAGAAGGATTGAATGCTCATGCTACAAACGGAAGAATCATTGGATGTTGCTTCCAAGCAGGCCATGGTCATGTCTCCCTATGAAGACGATCACTTGGAATGCTTGGGGGCTCAAAAAGATGAAATAGAGAAGGGTGATCTTCAATTTTCTTGCAACATGTGGACCAGATGTAGTAAGGAAACAAGATTCGATGAGACGTTCGTCCCTCACTTACTTATGTGTTGTTAACTTTGTTGGCATCTCAATGGGGGCTCTTGACGTGATGGAATGCTGAAATTTGGGAGAAATTACAAAAGGAGGGTCAATGGACGCTTTTGGTGTTGATCAATTGGAATTGTTAATCCCGTAAATTTATGGCCAAAGAGATGGGTCGCCAAGAGCAGCTTTATGGGAAGAGATAAGGCACGTAGAGAATTTCCAAGGGTATCATGGCTGATTGGAGGTGATTTTAATCCCACATTGCGAACTAAGGATCGTTACGAGGCGAGGAGTGGCCAAAATCATGGATCAGATATCTTTGCGGATCTGATACATAATATGCAAATAATTGCAATTACACAAAGGAACAGAAGCTCCAGATCACGAATTGATTAATTTTTGGCCTCAGCTGACCTGTCGGATCGATTTCAGCATCAGTTTGTAAAGGCCCTTCCAGCAAGAAATTCTGAATACACCCCTTCCCCCTTCACAAGACTCAAGGGTTGTTGAATGAAAACGCAAGCCCGTTTCAGATTTGAGATATCCCGACTCCTCCGAAGGCACCAAAGGAAAACCTTGACCCTCATAGGTATCTTTGCGGCCCACACCAAGCATAAGTCCTGAGTTAAATCTGTCCTTGTAACCTCCGAAGAGTTGTGTAGATGACTGTAGATGTTCTTAGTGGAGAGCTTCATCCCAACCCATGCAAAGTGATCGTTGGAGTCCGACCTCCCATCATGCAACGTGTCAGCAACCGTAGGTAGCTCAGAAAGAAGGCACATCAAGTCATCCAGCCATTGCGGAGGCAGCTCGTTGATGAAAGGAGGGGCCCAAGTGCCCGTCTCCCCCGCCTGGGATTCGGAGCAATCTCGGTCTGCGGCCAGCGCGAATAACCTTGGGAATCTGACGCAGAGGTTTCCCTCCCCGGACCAATCATCTCTCCAAAAGCGGAAGAGCCGCCCATTCCCCACAGTCGACGAAAGAAAAGGCATCAGCGCCGGCAAGACGCCACGAATGCCGGCCCATAGCAGGGATTCCCACCGGAGACTCCGGGCCATCAACTCGCCCCGCACCCCATAAATCTTGCGAAGAAGCTGGTGCACAATGGACTGCGAAGGACCCAGATATGAGCAGCCCATTTACCGATCAACGCCTTATTCATACATTCTATGTCGCGGATCCCCAACCCGCCATCTTTCTTCCTCTTCGTCACCTCCTCCCATCCTACAAGATGGACTCCCGTCCTCTGTTGTTTGCCATCCGACCAGAGAAAAGATTTCATCATCGCCTCCATTTTTTTACGTACGCCAGCAGGTAGAATATATGTGTTGAAGAAGAAAATCTGAATCGCGGAAAGAACATGCTTAAGCAGTATCAATTTTCCCCCTCTGGACAAGCAGGACGTCTTCCAACCTGCCATCTTCCGTTCCATCTTCTGAAGCACAGTGTCCCAATCCGATTTCTTGAGCTTTTCATCCGTGAGAGGAAGGCCGAGATAAGTGAGCAGAAGGGACCCCAGGGCGCAACTAGTGACATTAACTAGCGCCTCGCGTTCGTCCTCGAGCATCCCGAATGCAACCAACTTAGATTTCTCGTTGTTGGCGATGAGACCTGAAAGCTCGTCGAAGATGCCAACCAACATAGTCACGTTCGCGGAATGCGTTTCAGAACCACCAAGCAAGACCAAGGTATCGTCGGCATATTGCAACACGGGGATGGACATCTCTTCAAACCGGAAACCTACGCACAACCCAGCGTCAACCGACTGGGTAAACAAGACAGCCAGTACATCAGCGACGAGATCGAACAGAAGGGGGGCAAGAGGGAAACCCTGCCTAACACCCCTCTGTGTTTGAAAATGAGCGCCCTCCGGCCTGCCGTTGACCAGAACCGAGAGAGATGTCGTTGTAATGCATCGCTTCATCCAACCGATCCATAAGTCCGGGAAGCCCCTACGCTGCAAGGAGGTCCAAATGAAGCTCCAGTCAACACAGTCATAAGCTTTGGAAAAGTCGATCTTCCAAAGGGCGCCTTTCATCTTGGTTCTTCTCCAATGTAGACAAATCTCATATGCCATCACCAAAACGTCCGCCATTTATCTTCCCGGGATGAAGGCGCCTTGGCCAGGTAAAATCACGGAATCAATGACCGCACGAAGGCGGTTCGCCAGAGTCTTGGCAATGACTAGGTAAATCCCGTTGGAAAGTGCGATCGGGGATAATCCTCAATCCTTGACGGGGACTCCTTCTTCGGTAGCATGAATAGTAGTGCCTTGTTAATTTTTTCGATGCCTCTATTCCCGGTAGCAAACTCACTCATTAGTTCAACCACTCAGCTTTTAGTAGCGAACAGGACTCCTTATAGAATAAAAATGGGGAAACCATCGGGCCCCGGAGCCCCGTCCGAATTGAGGCCCCAAACCGCGTCTCTAATCTCCGCCTCCGAGAAATCCACGACGAGCGCCTCCGCCTGCGACACGGTTAAGCCCCTTGCTCCTCTTCCCAGCCAGGTCCAACCAGTTCTCTCTTGTCTCCACGAAGAACACACGAAGTGATTACAGATCGCATGTCCAATGGCAGCTTCCACAGACACCCGCTGACCCTCAATGATAAGGTCATGTATGGAGTTCCTCCGACGTCTCCCTGATGCCATGTTGTGGAAGAAGCGAGTGTTGGCATCGCCCTTGCGGAGCCAGCGTTGTCGGGACCGTTGTCTCTAGTCGATCTCCTCTTTCTTGTCTTCCAGCAGTATTTCCTCCAACAGCCTACGTCTCTCCTCCACCTCCTCTGGTTCCAATCCGCGAGCGTCGTCCAAATTGTCCAGATGTAAGACACCATCTTGGGCCTTGCTTCTCTTTACTTTCCGTCGACCCCTAATATCCCTCCCAACCCGAGAGAGATGTGATCGGAGAAGCATCAGCTTCGAACTGAAACGGGCGACCGCCGAGCCCTCCGGGTGCCATTCCCGCTACTTAGATTCCACCATCTCCCTGAAGCCCTCCTCAAGCAACCAGCTCTTTTCAAAATGGAAGAAATGTCTCTGTCGATCCTCCTCCCACGATGACCAGAGGATGGGCGTGTGGTCCGAGTGAGCGCGAGGTAGCGCCCACGCCCGAGCAAAAGGAAAGAACTCCGCGCCCTCAAGTGAGATCAAGAAACGGTCCAACCTCGAACACGACCAGAGATTTCTCCAAGTGAAGGAGCAGCCCACGGCATCCAGAATTTGCATGCCCAAATCGTGAATCGAACGGTAACTCAGGAGAAGCCAGATCCCTCCCGCCCGACTGATTGGGGCGGTCCTCTAGGAGGAGAGTGATGTCGAAGTCTCCTCTCACGAGCCAAAAATCATCCACCCAATCCGACCCGATCGAGTCAAGCTCAGCTGCCAGGGGCGCCCGCTCCTGACCCGTGGGGCCGTACACATTTGTGAGAAGCAGGGAAATCGTGTCCTTTCTCCTTCTAAGCCGAACATAGAGCGACGACTGCAATTTGGATACCGCCAGCACTTCAAAACTATCCACCTTCCACCCCGTAATCAAACCCCCAGACGCCCCATCCGCCTCAATCTCGGCGGTCTCAAACTTGCCACCACCACCGAGCGCCCTCCCGAGATCCGAACTCTTGCTGGATGCTTTGGTTTCTTGAAGGAAGAAAATGTCGACCATAGAGGTAGCCACCAGGTTTTTTATCGCAAGTCGCTTCTCGGGCCGACCCGTACCCCGCACTTTCCAGGAGAGCACCTTCATTTAGAATCCCTGGTAACCATCACCTTCGGGGCTATCACCCCCAACCGCTCCGCCACCGATCTGTCTAGTAGGTAAAACCTGTTTGCGAGGAGGTGCCCTAGTGCGCCAAGATGACCATCATCCCTTGCCTCCTCCATTTCACTCGCGCGCAAACGAGCCGTCGACCGATGGTGCTTGCGTCGAAGTGGCCTCAGTAAGGCCCGCCTCGAGTAGCACGAGCCGAATCGGTGACCATCACCTTCTGGTAAATCCATCTTAATCTCGCGAGAGGAGCCGCACTGCGACTTCCCCTCCCCAACCAAAGCGGACTCCCTCCCCGGGTCCTCGGCAGGAGTAGCCGCCAGCCTTATCTCAGAGCCACTCACCTCCCCCGGCTGCATAGAGGAACCCGCCACAGTTGCGTCAAGGTCGGGCCCAGGGAAAGGGGACAGGGCCTCGGTTGTTGGATCCGAAGAAACAAACAGCGGGGGCGTGCTCGGGTCGACCCGCCCCGCCAAGCCCTTAGAACCACTTGGAGCCGCCACCCGTGCCCGGTTAAGACCAGAGGGCAATTGAGATGTCACCCCGCCCCTCGAGGCGATCCCCCTCGAGAAAGTAAGAGATTTCGAAGCATTCCCCATCAAACCACGAAACGTGCCAAAAGAGATGGTACACGGAAGACGAAAGGTCTTCGCGCCTCTTCCGCTCCCGCGACCCATCGCATTCTCGACAGACCCCATCGTGGCGATTGGAGGGCGCGACGAGGTCGCCGCCTCCACCACGACTTCACAAGCATCCGGCCGGTCCGCCCCAGAATCACCGGCAGAGCTCAGAAACTTTCGAAACGGCACAACAGGAGGGCCTTTTTCCCTGGATAAAGCTACCGGCTTCGCCTCAATGGACCTTTGGACAGAACTGGAGTCCACCTCTAGCCGCCCCCGAAGGTTGAAGGAGCTCACTGAGAAGATTTCCACGAGCAAGGATTTCCCATGAGCGGCGATCTTCCAACACCCCAGGCAAGAAAGCCGAGTACGTCGAATCCCCAGCACTGGATCAAGAGGATCCCCAAGGCAGCATCCACTAGATTCAAGACCCACAACCTCCACAAGACCTTCCAGAGCAACCTGAAGGGTGTTGAGATTCGGCATGGAGTACGGTACCCCCTTCACGTTGATTCGGTCAATGAATACATCTCCAGACGCGCCCTCCCACAAACATGGGTGCCGCCATCTCATACGCGAGACCCGATCGTCCGACCATCGCAACAGCATAGCAACCTCTGCCTCAGAGAGGCCCCTGGCAAGCACATCCCAAGGCGAGACAGCGATGAGGTCCCCCCGGAATCTACCCTTCGATACAGCACCAACCTCCGATGAAACGATGAATAGCGTTTCCTCACCACCTCCTTCTCCGATTAGCGTACCCGAATGGAGCAAACACGTCCCCTGTGGCCCGAGCCCTTGCAAATAAAGCACCTGATAGGCTCGCAGCACGATCTCGCCCAATGGCGCAATGAGTCACACCGGTAGTATCCGCGACCGAAAGGGTTCACACGATGAAACAACCCCTTTGGCTCCACGGCGCGCCGTCGTAGTGGTCGTTGCCGAAGAACTTGTTGGGAAACGCGAATGAGATGTTCTATTCCACAGCCCTAGGCTCTCTTATATAGGAGAGTAGCCTATGGGTAAATTACACAAGAAGACTAACAAGAAAATAAAATAACAAAGGGATACAAAATAGACTATGCGTCAACACTCCCCCTCAAGATGGAGCATAGATGTCAATCATGCTCAGCTTGGACGCACACTTCTGGAATGGACCTTTAAATAATGCTTTGGTAAAAATATCAGCAGTCTGATTCTCTGATGTGACGTGAGATGTAGCAATGAACCCCTTCTGAATCATGTCACGTATGTAGTGACAGTCGACCTCAATATGCTTGGTCCTCTCATGAAAAGCTGGGTTATTTGCAATGAACAAGGCGGCCTGATTGTCACATTCCAACATCATAGGAAGAGGTATATCAATACATAGGTCTGCAAGTAAGGATTTTACCCACATCATTTCTGTGCACGCCTGGGCCATAGCCCTATATTCTGATTCAGCACTGGATCTAGCCACTACTGTCTGCTTCTTGCTCTTCCACGAAACTAGAGCATCTCCAACATAGACTGCAAACCCTGATGTTGACTTCCTGTCCTTGGGGCATCCTGCATAGTCTGCATCCGCACATCCTGTAACAGAAATCTCCTTTCCTTTCTTAAATAGCAAGCCTGCACCTGGAGATGATTTTAGATATCTCAGAATCATGTGTATGGCATCCATATGGACCTGGCGTGGTTGCTCCATGAACTGGCTCACCCGACTCACTGCAAACTGTATATCAGGTCTAGTGATAGTGACATACAGTAATTTGCCTACCAGTTCTCTATACCTTCTCTGATCCACCTCTTCTGTGTCATCATCATGCAGCTTCATGCTAGGGTCCATTGGTGTCGTAGCAGGTCGACACCCTAGCATACCTGTCTCACTCAGTAGATATGTGACATACTTCCTCTGTGTCATGACTAATCCGTATGGATTTCTCGCAAATTCCAGCCCCAGGAAGTATCTAAGGACTCCCAAGTCCTTGGTGACAAACTCGGTTCCCAGCCTTTCCTTTGCTTGCTTAATGCCTTGGTCATCATCACCTGTAATCAAGATATCATCAACATAAACCATGATTACAATGATACCTCTCGCCGTCTTCTGCACAAACAAGGAATGATCAGCATTGGAGCGTTTATATCCTTGTTTCTCAAAGAGGTCTGAAAGCTTCTGAAACCATGCTCTGGGGCTCTGCTTAAGACCATAGATGGCCTTATGCAATCTGCAAACCTTGGAACACTCCCCCTCAACAGCAAAACCGGGTGGCTGTTGCATGTAGACTTCCTCCTGCAAGTCTCCATACAAAAAGGCATTCTTTACGTCCAGTTGATAGAGTGGCCAGTCTTTAGAAACCGCAACAGATAACAAAATCCGTAAAGTGGAATGACGCGCCACAGGGGAGAAGGTGTCTAGGTAATCTACCCCATATGTCTGCGTGAAGCCCCGAGCAACAAGGCGTGCCTTGTACCTGTCAATGGAACCATCTGCATTGTGCTTAACTGTAAACACCCATTTGCAACTCACCGGGATAACATCTGGAGGTATAGGAACCAAACTCCAGGTTCCTCTAGACTGAAGTGCCTCCATCTCCTCTTCCATTGCTAGTCGCCATCTAGCATCCTGCATAGCATCATGATGGTTCCGTGGAATGGCTGTAGCTGAAAGTGTCAATGCAAACGTCTTGAATGGTCCAGATAGCCTCTCAAACGACACCACTGCTGATACTGGATACTGGACACAGCTTCTCTTTGACTTGCGTAGAGCGATTGGAACATTTAGGTCCGCCGTGGTATCACCATGCTCCTGTAATGCATCCTGCTGAGAAATGTCGTCAGATCCATCAACATTAATATTCTCATTACATACCATAGGCGAGCTAGTTGACTGGTCATGACCATGAGCTTGATTCGGCCTCCGGGTGTAATGGAATGGTAACGGAGGTACTATTGATGGTGGTGGCGGTGATGGTGGTGGCGGTGGTGGTTGTGGTTCAGATGGCGGTTGTGATGTTGGTGGTGTCATGAATACAATGTCAGGGGATATAGGTGGCTGTTGCATCCTCCCAGAATCTGAAAAATACATGATGGATTCAAAGAATGTAACATCTGCACTGATCATATACCGCCGACGCACGGGATCAAAACACTTGTACCCCTTTTGAGTTCTGGAGTACCCCACAAAGACACACTTGACAGCCCTAGGAGAGAGCTTGTCAGAACCGGGCGGCAACTGATGGACAAAGGCAACTGACCCAAACACACGAGGGGTAAGAGTGAACAGATCCTTGTCAGGATAAATCAGTGAGAAAGGAACCTGTTCATTCAAGACAGACGAGGGCATACGATTTATAAGATAACATGCAGTAAGGACTGCATCACCCCAGTATGAATACGGAACATGACTCTGAATGAGAAGTGACCTTGTGACATCAAGAATGTGACGGTGTTTTCTTTCTGCCACCCCATTTTGTTGAGACGTATGGGCACAGGATGTTTGGTGAACAATTCCTTTAGAGGAGTAGTAGTTGGCAAGATTCTTGGTGCATAACTCTAAGGCATTGTCACTTCTCATAATTTTGACAGTTGTGGAAAAAACATTCTGAATCTCATTTAGAAATTGAATAATAATATTTCCAGCTTCAGATTTATTTTTCATTAGAAATACTCATGATGCTCTTGAGAAATCATCCACAAAAACAATATAAAACCTGTGCCCCTGATGATCGGGAACACGACTTGGACCCCAGACATCAACATGAAACAACTCAAATTTGGAGTTACTACTCCGACCTTGACTACTGGGAAACGATGACCTGTGATGTTTTCCCAACTGACACGCCTCACACTGGATAGGTGTGTGAGAAAAACTATAAGGTAAGACAAGACGCAACTTCTGAAGCGGTAGATGACCAAAACGCAGATGCCACAGGAGGGAAGATACTTGTCCAGCGGGAGAAGATGTAATTCCGGCAAATGGGGTCTGGTTCAGACGATAGAGGCCTCCTTGCTCATAGCCATGACCAATCACGTTGCCCGTACGGATGTCCTGAAAAATCAAAGAAGATGGATCAAAAATAGCTCGACATTGGAGATCCTTCGTAATCTGACTGATTGACAAAAGATTCATAGAAAAATGCGGTGCATGTAAAACATTCTTGAGCTGCATAGAGGATGTTAATCTAATCTCCCCCTGACCCGTGATGGGGGAATGTGTGCCATTGGCAATCACTACTGTCCGTCCTGGAGGGATCTGAGTATATCCTGAAAGTAGACTCTGGTCGCCACATAGATGATGCGTAGCACCTGAGTCCATAATCCATGGCAATGTATCCGATCTACTATTATGAAGTGCAAGAGTACTACCTAACGTACTCGTAGAGGCAGACGCAGAAGCACCAGCAGAGACATCAGTATGACTCTCTGTCGTCTGTGCTGAGCCAGAAGGTGGTATAATGCCCCTAAGACGGGCAACCAGATCATCAAATCGTTGATCCAGTGTGGATGCAGACGGGGGCTCTATCTGCTCAGCAGCTCGTGCAGATGCAGGAAATCCATGCTTGGAGTAGCAGGTATCTTCAGTATGGCCGACTCTGTGACAATATGAGCATGTTGGCCTAGTGCGACCACCCCTTCCACGGGGAATGCGTCCACGGCCCTGGTATTGAGAACCACGGCCTCTGTTGGCTGCCATGGCTGACGGATTCTGACTAGTGGCTGCTGAAGGTACAGTAATCCTGCTCAATCTGTGAAAGGCTTCCTCCATGGGAGGAATAGTCGAGTCCGCCAAAATCTGTGAACGTGCTGCCTCATACTCTGGATCGAGTGCAGCGAGAAACACACCTACCATCGTCGCATTCCTGAATGTCTTCTGCTGCTCTGGTGTGGCGGTAAGAGGCATGAAGCTATGGAGCTTCTCAAACATCCCTCTCAAAGTTGTGTAGAGAGAATGTAATGGGCGGCCATTCTGCTTAATTGTGAATATATCATGTTGTAATTGCAGAATCTTGGTCTCATTCTTCGCCTGGGAATATGTCGCTGCTAGGATATCCCACATGTCTTTGGCTGTGGGTTGATGTAGAATGTCATTGGCAATCTCAATAGCCAATGTCCCAGATAGCCACACCTTTGCATATGCATCGTCAGCCTCCCATGAGGCATGGACTCCAGTCTTCTCTGCAGGCTCGGGCTCTGTGAGAATATGCTTCTTGCCCGTGGACTTCATCATACTCATGAACTGCATTGCCCACAGTTCATAGTTCGTACCGTCCATCTTGACAATGGGCGCTGGACCACGAAATGCGCCCATGGACGGGATTTCTGCCTTGCTTTCTGACATACTGGATACGGAAGACTGGAGCGAACTGCAGTAGATAATATTTGTCTACAATGACATAGACAGGATTAGTTGCATGTGTAGACTTCAAGCAACTATCCCCATGGATCTATGCGCGCTACGATCCGCACGCGCAAAGGTTTCGATTGTAGAAACCCTCGCGCACAACTGAGATGGTGCCCTAGCGCCCACTATGTGTACAGCACAGGAGATAGGCTTCCTATGCGCACAGCACAGTGCAGATGTGATATGGAAGAGAACAGCAGGAGCCTTGCGCCAGGGGCTTCGTCAGGGGCGATCAACAGGTTCCAGAAGATGATGGTTCACGCGCGATCATGAACAATCACGCGCGATCAGGAACAAACAGGAGAGATCGCCCGAGATCTCGCAGGAGAGATCAGTTGCGCCTCGCGCGATAGGGGCGCTATGCGCGATGGAGGCGCCACGCGCGATGGGAGCGCAGGTGCGCTGCGCGATGGGAGATCAGCAGGTGCGCTGCGCGATGAGAGATCGGGAGCAAGGGCTCCAGGCGCTATGCGAGGAGGGCTCCAGATGCGCGGCGATGGAGGCGCGCACGTCGAGGAGGAGGCGCGCCGATCGAGAGAGATCGAGAGAGAGAGGCCGGCTGTGTGGGATGGGTTAGGGCTAGGGTTTCGAGAACTCCGGTCTAGGACCGTCGCTCTGATACCATGTTGGGAAACGCGAATGAGATGTTCTATTCCACAGCCCTAGGCTCTCTTATATAGGAGAGTAGCCTATGGGTAAATTACACAAGAAGACTAACAAGAAAATAAAATAACAAAGGGATACAAAAATAGACTATGCGTCAACAGAACTTCCACCCACTCGCCCCCTGTCTCCCGTTCGCTCTCCATCACCCAGCCGTCCGATTTTATAAATATTGCGAATTAATCTGCAGCAAAGGTCATCATCTATTCCCCGCATCTATTGACCCACTTTTAGAGGAGCACCTTGTTCATTGTCTCCAAGTTTAAAATTCCGAGGCCGCCATCAGAGTTTGGAAGGCGTAGCTGAATCCCAATCCACCAGATCCTTCATGTCCGAATTACCCAAAAGAATCTTCTCATGATCCGTTCAAGACGACGTCTGATGCTAACTAGGAGTAATCGTGCTGACAAGAAAAACATCGGGAAGGCCGCAAGCACTGCTTTTACCTGAATAAGACGACTTCCTCGTGATAAAATTGCCGCCTTTCAACATGATAATTTCCTCTCAAGCTTTTCAATCTTCGAGAGCAAATCATTGTTTCTAAGCCTTCCACTTGCCAAAAGAAAACCTAAGTAACAAATAGGAAGAGATCAGAAATCTGTGCTCAATGCCTCACGACATGTCTGAGCCTCATCTTCTGCCAGTCCAAAAGATATAGCCACAAATTTATTGAAATTCAGCATTAGGCTAGAAAGCTCATCAAAGATCTCGACGGTCGATGCCATCCCTTTCGACTCATCCAGACCCCCCTCGATCCAGTTATCATTAGCTCAGACTTGACCTTAGAACAAGAGTCTAGGATGTTAGAAATATTATAGAGGAAATACACAACAATAGGTTGTATCGTGTCAGATCTCGTGGTGTCATCTAAGGTGGAGCATTAAGTCGGACCTGCCCAGATCCGACCCAAACCCAACCCGAACCTAATATTCATGTGGGTCGGGTTCGAGTCTTAAATTTGGCTATTTTTTAACGACGGCCAGAGTCGGGCCCAAACCCGACTTGGACCCGACTAACCCAACCCGGCCCGAATAGAATGTGTTCTCTATGCACCTAGTGATTATGCTAGTCCGAAGGATTTAGAATCCCGTTAAAATCTTAATTTATTCCCTCCCAACGAATCCATCTGATTTGCATCCAATTTACACGGCTGGAAGGAGTTAGAATCCCATCAAATCTCAATTTGTTCCCTCCCCAACGAATCCTAATTCGTTCCCTCTCTCTCCTCGAATAAAACAAATCCCTAATGGCTAATACTTGTTGAGACATTTCCGTTTCTCATGTAATGTTTATGTTATTTCTATTTTCTTTGTCTGTCTTATGTAATTTACCCTTAGGTCTCTCCCCTATATAAGAACCTAGGGTTCCCATGAATAATAGATTATCATTTTTCGCCAACATGGTATCAGAGCGGCGGTCCTAGACCGGAGCTCTCATGCCCTAACCCTAAACCTAACCCTACCACCAGCCCCCTCCCATTCCTCTTCTCTCCTACGGCGCCGCCAGCCTTACCACGGCACCCATCTCGGCGCCGCCCAGCGCCACCAACTCCTCTGCAGGACCCCCCCCCCTCGGCGCCGCCAGCCCCTAGCTCGCTGCTGGTGGTCTTCGGACACCCGCTGTCATATCCGTTGGACCCTTGCCGAGCAGCGCGAGGTCCAGCGGTATTGTACCCCCACCTCTTGCTACCCTACGTGTACGCACCTAGCACCGTCAAGGCACACGCAGCCCCTTGCTCAGACCTTCTCGCGCGACTTCGACTTTGTGATGGATTTGGTTGCGGCCTAAGTCTACACGCGCAACCAAATCCGATCATGTCTATGTAGACACTTGTTCTTGCAAGTCCTCGTTTGGTTTTGTCTTCCTCCATCGACATCATGTCAGAGAGCAAGGTTGATGTTCCCTCTACTGGCACCTTCAGAGGTCCGATGCCTATTGTTAAAATGGACGAAACTAATTATGAGCTCTGGGCTATGCAGTTCCTGAGTCTCATGAAGTCGAGTGGTAAGAAGCATATTCTTACCGAAAGAGAACAGTTGGAGAAGACTGGAGTGCATGCCTCTTGGGAGGCAGACGATGCTTATGCCAAAGTACGGCTCTCTGGCACATTAACAACTAAGAACGCCAATGATGTGTAACACCAACCTACGGCGAAGGCGATGTGGGACATTCTTGCGGCTACGTACTCTCAAGCAAGGAACGAGACCAAGATTCTCTAGCTACAGCATGATATATTCACAGTGAAGCAGAATGGTCGTCCCCTACACTCTTTGTATACATCCCTACGAGGGATGTTTGAGAAACTTCACAGTTTCATGCCTCTTACTGCGACTTCGGAGCAGCAGAAGACATACAGGAATGCTACTATGGTCGGCGTCTTCCTAGCAGCACTCGACCCGGAGTATGATGCGGCTCGCTCTCAGATCTTGGCAGATGCTACTATTCCTCTAATGGAGGAAGCGTTCCTGTGAAACCCCCTAGGATCCGGGTACCCGTTAATCACACATTCACACTATTATTTTCACATGAGATCGCATTAAGTTACAGAAAAACAGGGAAATTTTTCGCGCTGCAATAATTTCATCTGACATTCACCTAAACATTTATAACCACAAGTTCATAGAATAATTGTCATCAAAATCTCATTTCATTAACTTCCATATATTATACAACATGTACAAAGTCTGACAATACATATAATATCCCAAAATCTGACTGAAGAGAAGGAACATATTACATTATATACCGAACAAAAATTGACACAAAATAAACCATACCGTTGGGTATAAACTCTATCTCCTGGAACCATGTATAGCTACTGAATTGCTACTGCACAGCAGGCTGTTTGTCTGCCAAACATGTTAGGAAAGAAGAGGCGTCAGCGGTTGCTGGTACCTCGCAAAAACTTATATAAAATAACAGGCATTTATTGTGACCAAAAGCAGGCAAGTAGAGAGGCAAGAACAACTCAAATTAAAATTTATTTCTACTTGCAAATATAAAAGGTTTCCAATTTTTTTAGTAAGCTCCTAGCCATTACCTCAACATTTCGCACATAAGCATATTTCAATGGTAACTAATTTATCACAAGTATGTATATTTTATTCTTATATTACTCAGAGATCATATTTGTGGATTTTGATGATGGCAAAGATGAGATGAGAAGATATAATGATTTATTAAATTCTTAAGTCTAGTGGATAGTCAGTGGTCTTGGTTCGTGTGAAACCTCACACTATGACTCTAAGACTTGGGGAATGTCTTAGGGTTGGGGGGCCTCCGTAGGCATGCGGTGTTGTATAATGCATCCTAACTAAGTTCCCAACACGTCCATTAGCTTAAAGAGATTTCGATTCAGATTGTAGTTACTTCCATTTACTCAACTTGATTGTAATCCCTTCAAACCTCAAGTGCAATTGTCTCAGATGTAACTCTAAATGATGTAGATATAGATATGGATGATTTAGATGTAGAATCGCCAAGTCTATTGGCGAAAGAAAAACTCAAGCGGTGAAGAAGCCAACAAAAGGGCTCTTCCGTCTCGCCCTCTAATTGGAAGCGCGGTCCAATAGAGGAATAGGTCTACTCCCAAACTACGCCACTGAGACGGGTGAGAGGGACTTCCCGGAAAAGTCACTCTAGAAAAAAAACAGCCCGACCGGTAACGGGCAACCGAGCTCGTACGTAAAACTGAAAAACCAGGATCTCCCGCCTGGGTATCCTAAAACTGGGTCAGCGGAACTGGTCTAAAGTCGGGATCCCAACGAGGCGTAAAAACACTGCGAGCTCGCATAAAAACCGAAAAGGGATTGGGATCCTAGACCCGCGTACTTGGCGGTCGCTGCCCAAATTGGGCTTCCTTTCCTCCGCCCAGTTGAGGGTCACCGCGCCCTCACACGGTCATGTGTAAAGGTCACCATGACCGGCACTATAATTATAAGTCATCACTGATTTACCAATATGGATAACTATACATTTCTTCTCAATTCTTTTTGCGATTGACTGTACAGATCTAAGTCCTTAAGTCAACGATCTTATTGATAACATTGATTCATACTCAATTGTACTTATTTGACTACTCCATATCTAGATCTTTTTGTCAATAGTGATCTTATAGTTAGAAGAGTGTATCTAAAGAGTAATTCATGGAGATAACCAGGTCCTTATGATCAAATGTTATCATTTCCTAGAAGCAAATTATCTAATACATAAATCCAACACTTATTCTTCCTAGAAGATGTTCTTAATCTCTTTTCAAATACACAACTAAGTCATGGATAAGAAGGACTGATTGAGTTCAAAGAGACTTGTGCTTATTAGGATTTTGAAATAAATGTAGTGGATTTAGATTTCGTCTCTTCTAGGATTGACTTTGCCCCTCTAGGTTCTCTCTTTTTTTTACTATCTTTTATCTCAAACATGAATAGTCTGATCCCAAGAAACCCAGACAACCAGGTTCTTCCTTGGATGAAATGATGCACACATAACATAATGAATGTGCCCAGTTAGCATAAAGATGCAAGTTTATGATTGCCATTTCCAAATTCGAATAGTTGACCATTACTTGTACTGACAATTCAAAATACTCATAAGGAAATCTAATAGTGTGAATATAATCCAAATGACAAAATAAAAATAAATAAACAAACAAGTGAACAACAATGTGTGTATAATTCAAGAATTACATTTATTAATCATCCCCTTTTATGTTAGTTTCAGTATCTCTGCCTCATTATTTTGCCAGGAGAAACACACAAGAAATAATAGCAGAATGATTTTCAACTAATGCATAGAGTGTATGGAAAATTGTAGATGGTATGTATGTATTGGGAATATTATCAAGAAATTCTCATATACTCATAATGAAATTGAATAATGCAAATTTTTAATCCAAGTGTCAAAAATAAAAACGAACACTCAGACAACATTATGTTTATAATTCCAGACTATATTTTTTTATATACATAATCATCCCATATCATGTCAATTTCAATATCTTTGTGTCATTAATTTGACAGAAGAAATACACATTGAATAATAGAAGTCTAATTTCCATATTTGCATATCTACGGTTCATCCACTGAACCTTACACATAAAAGGCACAATAAATACTTAGATTACTAAGAATGACAACAACACGGAATCTGCATACAGAGAAAATCTGGGAGGGAGCATGTTGTTTTAACAAAATTTCATGGTCAAACTATTATATTTTTTTAAAAAAAATCACTTTAACATAGAAAGGAAAAGCAGTAAGAATAGGATTACAGGTGCATGTATAGCAGCAAAAAAAAAGGAATATAGGATTGTACAATAGTGTCTAATTGTGCATGCATTGGCAGCAAATAGGAGGGGAAAAGGGAGTGTACAAATTCGAATAATATTTAGCTCCAAAATCCTGAAAAGAGGAATGTTGATATATTAGACTTTATTATAGGAGTTACTGTGTGCGCACCTGATGAATGGATATATATGTATATAAACTTATATTTATTTCACGTGATTCTACTGTCTCACAAAGACTTCAGATTTTAAGTCAAACCATACCGTCAACTGATAAGTATCTGAATATAACGATATTGAATCGAGGAAAATCCTTTCATAATTTTATGGTGACATCCAATTTTACCAGATCAAGAAAATTTTTCTCATGCATATCCGATTCCCTTTCCCTAATGTTGACTGTGCATGTATAGTCTGTGTGAAATTTCTGAATTAGCAGAACACCGAAGGTTTTATGATGAGAAAATGTGTAAGCATCCATGGAGATTAGCAGTATGAGAGGGTTGAACTTTACATATTTGGCAGCAAAAAGGAAGGGATAGGAATGTACCTTAAATTTCTCCAATTTTTGGAGAAATTAACCTGCAAGAGCAGCTTTTTGGAGAAGTTGCAGAGACTGGAATGGGGTTTCAATCTGCAACAATAATGGTTGTTTGTGGCTTCAGTTGCAGCAGAATGGTTGCTGGAATTCCACCAAGGAAGCAGCTCCAAGGGCTTCTAATTTGCTAGGAGCAGCAAAAGAAAATAGAAAAGGATTGTACCTAATCCCAGGTTTGAGACACAATTTGAACTCCAAATTGGAACATGCAGGGTTGATCTTTACATGGAGCAGCAGTCCTTGAGCTGTAGGTTGGCCATTCTAACAAGGAAGAACACAGCCAACCTTCGGCTGAAACCTGAGGGAAATGGGAAAAGGAAATGTAGAGGGAGGGTTTCCCTACGTTTGGTTTTTATAACTAAGGAAAAGGGTCCATTGTATGACAAGTGGGCATAGAAAGTATCCAGGTGGAAAAGAGAAAATTTACTTGCTGCCCCTGTCTGTACACGGCTTCAATTATATATATATATATATATATATATATTATTTACAACCAGACAGTAGCCGACTGCTACTGTATCTAAAATTATTAATTTAATAATATTATTATTATTATTTTAACAAACTTTAAAATGAACCCTACGTGCATCTCGGGTCTCAGATTTTTACGCATAATATCTCATTTTGATCGTTTCGGGACGACGATCAATTTGAGTATAATGTTGATATACTTCCGGTCGAGTTTCGAATACCCGAAATTTTCGGATACGGCTTTTGTCTAAGACTAATTTTGTGATTTAAAAATATCATATGACCTCTGATTGACGAACGGTCGATTCCGTTGGTCTCGTGTCGTAGAATCGGATCTCATGGCGGTCTCGGTTTGTTTTACGGTTTCTGAATTCGCGTCGCGGCTTTTCGCGGCATGCATTACAATGCGACCGATTTTGGGTCGATTTCGCCCAAACGACTTTTGATTCATGCACCTTTGATGGAAGCAATGGTGAAGGAATCGAGGTGAAGATTGGTGATGATAACATTCAGAAGAGATTCTTTTAGATATCTGGGATCTATTTTGCAACATGATGGGGAAATTGATGGAGATGTTACTAATAGAATAAATGCAGGCTGGCTAAAGTGGAGAGGAGCCTCCGTTGTTCTCTGTGATAAGAAAATTCCTTTAAAAATTAAAGGAAAGTTTTACAAAGCAGCCGTGAGACCTGCTATGCTTTATGGTTCTGAATGTTGGCCTGTGAACCATAGACATGTGCAGAGAATGGCTGTAGCAGAAATGAAAAAGCTAAGATGGATGTGTGGACATACACGTAAAGATCGGATTCGGAATGATGCAATCAGAAAGAAAGTTGGTGTAGCTCCGATCGAGGATAAGATGCGAGAAAACCGCTTAAGATGGTTTGGTCATTTGCAAAGAAGGTCAACCGATGCACCGGTTAGGAGATGCGAGTGGTGGGATGTTGAGCCGGCTAAGAGAGGGCGAGGACGGCCCAAGAAGTGTTGGAAAGAGACTATACGAAGGGATCTTAGTTTTTTGGATATAAGTCCGAGATTGACCCAAGATAGATCTGAATGGAGGCAAAGAATCTATGTAGCCGACCCTACTTAATTGTGGGAAAAGGCTTTGTTGTTGTTGTTGTTGTAGGTTGTCTAATATTGACAATCAACTTTATTGGGCTAATCGGACCCTAATCGGGTCGAGTTCGGGTTTAACGGATCCCGGATGTTACAGTTCCGCAGACTCAGCAGGATTACAGTTTCATCTACAGCTCCTGGCCTGTCTTCCTCAGCCATGGCAGCCTCCAAAGGTCGAGGAGGCTCTTCCTTTTTCTTGTGGGCGTGGACCTCGTGGCAGAGGGGGACACATTCGTCAGCCATGCACGTACTGTCATCGTCCAGGGCACACCGAGGAAACATGCTGATCTAAGCATGGTTTTCCAGCTTCAGCTCGAGTTACAGAACAGGTTGAGTCTCAGGCTACCCCCTCTTCAGATCAGAGGTTCGATGATCTTGTTGCTAGACTGAGAGATATCATGTCTCTTGTCTCCACCTCGTCTCTTGGAAGTCATTCTGATGTTGCTGCCTCAGCGTCTACGAGTACGCCTGCCACTGCCAGTACCTCAGGTAGTACCTTCGCTACCACATCATGTCATGGTTCTGTGATTTCTGACTGGATTATGGATTATGGCGCTACCCATCACTTATGCGGTGACAGGAATCATCGTACATCTTACAAACAGGTTAGATCTGGTAGAACAGTTGTGATTGCAGATGGGACGCATCCCCTAATCACAGGACAGGGGGAGGTTACATGGACACCCTCTATGCATTTGAAGAACGTTTTATATGCACTTGATTTCTCTATGAACCTGTTATATTAGTCAGATTACAAAAGACTTGAACTGTCGAGCTATTTTTTACCCTTCGTCTCTTGTATTTCAAGACATTCTTACGGGTAAAGTGATTGGATGTGGCCATGAGCAGGGTGGTCTGTATCGTCTTGACCGGGGATCATTTGCTGGTGTTTCTTCTTCTGCATCAGGCTCTATTTCTCCTTACACATGGCATCTGCGATTTGGTCATCTCCCACTTCAGAAGCTTTGTCGTGTATTGCCTCAGATTCCACCAGGAGCTTCTTTTCAATGTAAGGCGTGTCGGTTGGGAAAACATCATCACTTTGTTTTCCCTAGTCGTTCGAGTCAGAGCAGTGGCTCCCCTTTTGATTTATTTCATGTTGACATCTGGGGTCCTAATCGTGTTCCTGATCACCAGGGACACCGTTATTATCTGGTTGCTGTGGATGATTTTTCTCATCTGTCTTGGGTTTTTCTCTTGAAAAATAAATCTGAAGCTGGGATGTAATCAAAAATTTTATCAATGAAGTACAAAATGTTTTCTCGATCTCCATTAAAACTTCGAGAATTGATAATGCTTTGAAATTCTGCACTCGTGCCTTGTCTCATTTTCTTTCATCTCGTGGTATTATACACCAAATATCTTGTGCTTACATCTCCCAACAGAATGGTCTTGCAGAAAGGAAACACCGTCACTTGCTTGATGTCACTCGTACTCTCCTTATTCAAAGTCGTGCCCCACATTCTTTCTGGGGTGACGCAGGTCTTACTGCATGCTACTTGGTCAATCGCATGCCTTCGACTGTCTTGGGTGAGAAAACTCCTTTCTCTATTGTCTTCCCTGAAAAAGAATTATTCTCTACCTCATAGGATGTTTGGTTCTGTGGCCTTTGTTCATCAGCTACTTCCAGGTCTTGACAAGCTCTCTCCTAGAGCTGTCAAGTGTGTGTTTGTTGGTTACTCAAGGACTCAAAAGGGATATCGGTGTTATGATTTGTTGCGTCGAAAATACTATATTAGTGTCGATGTCACCTTTTTTGAATCTGTAATGTATTTCTCTTCTACAAGTGACAGGTTTGTTTTGTCAGGTTCTGATGAAGGAGTCTTTGTGCCTCCTCCTTTGTGTTCGCTACCAATAGTACCATCTTCACCTACACCACCACCTCCACCTCCACCACCTCCTAACACTGTACCACCATTTACTAAAGTCTACACCCGTCGGATTGTCTCTGCTCCTGGCACACATCCATCAGTCACTACGCCCCAGGTTGTTCTGATATACAAATTCTAATGATGGGTCTGAAGATATATACGTGCAGCATTCCTTACAGGGGGGATACTTCCAGGCTACAGGACGCCTCTACAGATCTAGATTTACCTGTTGCACTTCAAAAGCAGAAGCGGTCCTGCGCCTCCTATCCTATTGCCTCGCATGTCTCGCTCCACAGACTGACAGGCGACTTTCGAATATTTGCTATTACACTATCTACTGTAGCCATTCCACGGAATTACCAAGAAGCATTGAAGGATAGCTGTTGGCGTTTAGAGATGGAGGAAGAGATGGTTGCACTAAGATCGTGTGGTATTTGGACCTTAGTTTCTCCACCACCTGGAGCGTCCATCGTCAGTTGCAAATGGGTCTTTACTGTCGAATATCATGCAGATGGTACTCTAGATCGGTACAAGACCAGATAGGTAGCAAGGGGGTTCACATAAACTTATGGTGTGGATTACTTGAATACTTTTTCTCCAATAGCTCGACATTCTACCCTCCGTATCCTTCTTACAGTAGTTGTGGTACGTGATTGGCCCTTGTTTCAGCTAGTCGTTAAAAATGCCTTCTTGTATGGTGATCTACAGGAGGAAGTCTACATGCAACAGCCACCCGGGTTTGCTGCTGAGGGGGAGTGTCAGCAGGTTTGTAGACTTCACAAGACAATATATGGCCTTAAAAAAAGTCCGAGGGCGTGGTTTCAGAAGTTGTCAGATCTAATTAAGAAAGAAGGTTAAGGTCAAACTCGGACCACTCACTCTTTGTGCAGAAAACAACTAGAGGTATTGTAGTCATTATGGTATATGCAGATGACATTCTTGTTACAGGGGATGATGTGCAGGGGGTGAAGATGGCAAAAGAATTTCTGGGTTATCACTTTGTTAACAAAGATCTTGGTACTCTAAGGAATTTCTTGGGACTTGAATTTGCCAGGAATGCTCAGGGTCTTGTAATGACCCAAAGGAAATATGTTACGGACTTGCTTGTTGAGACAGGTATGGTGGAATGTCGACCATCTAGTACTCCAACGGACCCTAGTATGAAGCTGTATGATGATGATACGGAGGAGGTTGATAAAAGGAGATATAGAGAAATGGTGGGAAAACTACTCTACATTACTATTACGAGACCCGATATTGTCTTTGCAGTAAGTCGGGTGAGTAAGTTCATGGAGCAGCCTCGACAGGTCCATATGGATGCTATATACATGATTTTGAGATATTTAAACTCTTCTCCAGGTGCAGGATTATTATTCAAAAAGGGAGCAGCTCTTTCAGTATCTGCATGTGCTGATGCAGATTATACAGGATGCCCAAAGGACAAAAAGTCCACGTCAGGTTTTGCTGTGTTTGTGGGAAGTTCTATGGTTTCTTGGAAAAGCAAGAAACAAACAGCGGTGGCCAGGTCAAGCGCCGAATCTGAGTATAGGGCTATGGCTCAAGCACACACAGAGATGATGTGGGTGCGAGCGGTACTTATTGATTTGCACATCGATGTACCACTTCCCATGAAGCAACAGTCTGATAATCAGGCAGCCTTGTTCATTGCAAACAATCCAGCATTCCATGAACGAACCAAACACATTGAGGCAGATTGCCACTATACCAGAGATATGATCCAGAAGGGCTTGATTTCTACTTCTCAAGTCAATTCAGGAGAACAAACAGCCGATATATTCACCAAGGCATTACTCAGGGCACCATTTCAGAAATGCTCATCCAAGTTGAGCATGATCGATATCTATGCTCCAACTTAAGGGGGAGTGTTGAGACATTTCCGTTTCTTATGTATTATTTATGTTATTTCTATTTCCTTTGTCTGTCTTATGTAATTTACCCTTAGGTCTCTCCCCTATATAAGAGAGCCTAGGGTTCTCATGAATAATAGATTATCATTTTTCGCCAACAATACTCATACGAGATTATAAAACCCACTTATTCCCTCTTCGAAACTCTCTGAACTTGACAAAACCCACCTTTGATCCCCTCGTGATCCCCTCTTCTCCCAGCCGCCGCCACAAGCTCCATCTCAGTCGTCATCATCGATTTACCCCCTCCCCACGATTCAACACGACATCCCCTCCTTGATCTCCCTCTCTCGCAAGTAGACGAAAGTTTCAGGACTCAATAATATTGTTCATCAACACATCATCCGCTCTCGTAGTCTTCTCACTGTGATCCTCCTCAACTTCTATTGGATAGATAGCATATTGCCATGCATTCGAAGCATCAGAATTTGCTTGGTAAGAACTCAGAATCAGAAACTTTGCATTGCCTTGAATGTTTAATTTGAATGATGATATATTTCATACCGTTTGTGTTAATATCAATTCGCAATGATTTAATATGATAAAGATATTTCTATTAATTCAATCTATTGATGTAATATCAGGGCCTTTGACATAGGAAGGCATTGTTTCTAACATATATATATATATATTGCATACAATAGATTAGGATTTTACACATGTGATTCATTTCCTTTTTCCTTATAAACGTAGCATGCATGTTTATGGATAATTTCAAATTTATGTAAATAAATATCCTTTGCCTTGTAAACATAGTTAAATAGTTATGTTGTTAGATATTTAGTTGGTTGTAAATAAATTTTATTATTGGTTTGTTAGATTGTGGATGCCAATAATAACAGAATTGATGATGCAAATGAAACTGTGGCGGGCAACCGCGATTCTCCGATTAAGATCAGCAGAGGGGGCGCAAATGCCCCAAACGTTTCTTATCGGATGTTTGGAAAAATTAGAAATAAATGATTCGAAGGTCAATGGTGTAGAGAAATGCGAGTGTCTAAAATGTCACCAGATTTTATCATATGGATCATAAGGTGGGACTAGCCATTTGAAGAGAGACGTAGACAAATATTGTATACACGGTAGAAGTAAAAATGAAGGCCAGGAACTACCAAATTTTACTACATCTGAGAATGCAACCACCACACTACGGAATTAGAAATTTGATCAAAAGTCGAGAAGATCTAACTAGAGTATTTATTCAGCATGAATTACCTTTTCGCTTATTTGAGAAAGATGCATTCAAGATTTTCTTGTCAAATCTGCAACCGAGGTTTAGGCACGTTTCTCGATTCCCATTAAGAAGGGATTGCATAAAATGTATGATACTGAGAAGATCAAGATGAAAGACGAGATTAAAAATCTTCCAACAGGATTTGCATAACAACAGACTTTTTTTTGAAATCAAACAAGGGGGAAACATTCAGAGGTGTCCGCCCCGGGAATGCATTAGATGAAATCAAAGACTAGTACAATACAATCAAACAGAGAGCCAGGTTTCTAACAAACCCGACACATGAATACAAATTGGTTATAAATCCAAAAAATTGGTTATATCGCTATCATTGGCCATTACATTGATGAGCAATGGACTTTTAAGAAAAAATGAGTTTTTTTGTCCTCCCGTCTCCGCACTCCGGCGATAATATCTCTGAGATGATTGTCCACTGTTTATCTAAATGGGGTATTAAAATTTTGGGCAGTATTACCGCGGATAATGCATCTGTTAACGATGTGGTAGTTAGCAATTTGATTGATCATTTTGGTCCTAGGTCGAATCTTATTCTCAATGGGAGGATTTTCCATGTCCGATGTCGGGCACATATTTTAAATTTAGTCGTTCAATGGACTGGCTGAAATTAAAGAATTTGTTACTAAAATCAGAAATTTGATGAAGTATGTTCGATGTTCACAACGTCGAATGGAGGAATTTGAAGAAGTCACAAAGCTATAAGGAGTTTCTACAGGTAAGGGACTTGTTCTAGATGTAAGCACACGATAGAATTCCACCTTTTTAAGTCACAAACCATGAAGTCGTGTAATCCCTATTTGTTTGACATCCTAAACATTGGAGAATGGAAGAAAGTAGATAATATTTGTGCAGCATTGGAAGTATTTTATACGGCGACAAAAGTTTTTTCTGTACATCTATATTCGACATCAAATTTATTTTTTAAACAAATATTTGAGGTAAAAGGGGAGCTGAATATTTTACTCACAAGTGAAGACTTGTCCATAAGAAGCATGGCAGCAAGATTGAGTGCCAATTTCGAAAAGTATTGGAAAGATCGTGGATGCAATTTACCATTGGCAATAGTCGTCGCCCTAGATCCTCGTTACAAGTTTGAGTATATTCGATTTTGCCTATCAAAAGTCTATTCAGATTCTGAGGTGGATGATTTCATGAGTGAGGTTGAGACAACCACATAAAATTTATGAGGAATACTTTTCACGATTCCAATCCTCGCTCGCTATACAAAGTATACAATCTCAATCACCTATTATGCTTGGTGATAATACATGTGGATCTGTTGTGGAAAGACAGAAGGAAAACTACAAAGCTGAATTTCGCAAAAAGAAAAAAGAGATGATGGGATTGAAAATTGGAAAGTCGGAGAATGATGTGTATTTGGCTAATAGCTCTACAGATTTTGATGATGGGGAAAATGAATCATTTGATATCCTCTATTGGTAGAAAGTGAATTCAGGCAAGTACCGGATCCTGACTAGATTCACTCGAGATTTTTTGGCAATCCCGATGTCCACAGTTGCTTCTGAGTATGTATTCAGCACAGGAGGTCGGGTTTTGGATGCCCACCGCAGTCGATTGGATCCATCCACGGTAGAAGCTTTGATTTGTGTCCAAGATTGGTTGTGTGGTTCAGGGACATCGATAGAAGAAGCGAATGACAACGACGACTTGGTCCTCAGAGGTATGATGAGTCTTTAGTTAGTGGAGTTCCTCTTTAGTTTTAAACAATTTTTTATTGTCCATGACACTTTTTATGAATTTCAGGAGATCATCCACATGAATGAGAAGAAATTGGATTAATGAATTATGATTGACATGCTTAACAATGGTATATTCACACTATTCAAAGATTTATAATCTCCTACAATCAAATATTTATTTATCTAACTGGTAAATACATTCATTTCAGGGTAGTTGTCAACCAGTGGAACCATATATGCTATTGGATCGAGTTTTTTATTTGAAACAACTATGTTATTTACCTTTTATTCATCCAAGTATTTCATGGAACTGTGTATTTATCTAAATGGGAGCTGAACAATATTAGCATCATGTTGTAGAACTATGCTTTTATTTCATGTCTTCATGTCCTCTGCTATTGTTTAATATTGAATTCTTCATGGATTGAGCTTTGTATTATAACATTGACGTATGGAGTCAAACCTATTTGTAACACCACATGATCATAAAGCATTAATTTACATTTAAGCTTTGTATCTCAAGATGATGGCAATGCAACAATAAAAATTATTGTCTTCATATGTACGTGTCTATTTGTTAACTCAAAATCCAGAAATCACATCAAGTTAGAGTGGAAGAAAGTGAGAAGAGATGTACACTATGCAATTTATGGTTAATGTAATATGCACTTTCGATATTGTCCTAATTCCTGGGCTTCTGAAAGTTAATCCTTTATTTTCAGCATATACATATGCTGGCAATGAGTTTTTTGAGGGCCGAGCCCGGACTCGACTAGAACACGACCCTGCGAGCCATGGGTCGGGCTCGGGCTCTCCAATTGCCAAAGAGTCTGGGCCTCAACCCGGCCCAAAGGCCCACAAAATGTTTTTGGGTTCGGGTCGGTCTTTTTCGGGTTGGGCCAAGTCAGGCCCAATGCTCCACCCTAGTGTCATCTGCATATTGCAAGAGAGGAATATGTATATCGTTCAAGGAATAACTTGTCGTTATCCCATTGTGTGACATGTGTCCACCATGCAATCTAATACATCTGATGTTATAACAAAGAGCATGGGTGCTAAGGGGCACCCTTGTCTCACCCCTCTCTGTGGCTCGAAGAACCCCCCTTCATGTCTGTCATTTATGAGAACTAAAAGGATGTAGTTGTGACACATCTTTTCATCCGCAATATCCACATATCTGGAAACCCTCTACGAGCCATGGCCATCCATAAGAATCACCAATCTACTATATCGTATGCCTTGGAGAAGTCAACCTTCCACAGGAGGTCCTTTGTTTTCTGCATCATCCAATATGCTACTGATTTATGTCGCCATACCAAACTATTCGCAATCTGTCTGCCAAAAATAAAAGCCGATTGGAGAGGTGAGATGTACTCCAAGACTATGTTAAGTCTAATTGCTAAGATTGTTGCCACAATCAAGTATATGTGAGCTCTCGTTAGCTAGCTTGTGAGCTCGGTTCTATGAGCAAATGAGCCAAGCTCCAACAAGACTTCCAACACGAGGTTGTCGACCTAAGATGAAGCGAATACCGTGTGTGTGTGCATGTCTGTGCAAAAGTGTTGGTGTGTATGTGTGAACTTTAATGGTTCAACAACTCGCGAGTTGGCTTGAGCTTAGAACTCGCTTTCTCAAATATGTGAAAGATTGATTAGCAGGTTGGGAGCCAGCCTGAACTTTGAGCTCAAGCCCGCAACTCTATCAAGCTCACGCCAAGCTTGACTCGACTCTTTTGGCTCGATAGAGACAAACGAAGCATGTTAATTAACCAATGAAAATTCATAGTAACTTTGTATAGAAGATACAGGTTGAAAACTAAGAAGGTGAAAACATGTGATTAATAAGGATAAGAATAATTACTTGGGATTTTAAATCTTAGCATCTGAAAATCTTACCAAGATATTATAGTGATCTGTCATCATAGCAATTAGTCCAGGAGCGGTAGCAATTCCATCATCAAGAGATAAGTATGCCTGAAATTTTATTATTAAGATGTCTGATATCAAACAGCACGGCACAAAGCACCAAGTAAAATGGCACATACACAATAGAAAGGGAGAGAGGGAGAGAGATTGCAAAATTGTGACTCAAACACACACTTCCCTCAGTTTGGTTGCTATTTTGCAGTTACCTGTATTTTTTTATAAAATTACTTTCGAAACATGAGCATATGATAGGAAACTTAAGTCAATTTTTTGATCCCCTAATGAAATGTTTTGAAAAGTCAAAAACAGCGTCTTTGGAAAAGGCTACTACATCCACAAAGAAACAAAAACAGAGCGGATAGTGCAGTTAAACTGTATGCATATTCAATTTCTTGTAAAGACATGCTTTTTAAAAAATGTTTAATTGAATTAACATCTTTCAATAATAAAAAGAAGCAATATATGAATATGAAGCTTCTTAAGAAAATTCACCTAGGAGAGATTTCATGTAAAAAAGTTGACTTCGCAAAAGATGAAATGCTAGCATTATCATTTACATGGAGTCAGAAGCGGTTTCCTATAAAAGTTGCCTGATAAATGCCAAGTGATAAGCTTCTATTATATCATCATTCAACAGCTTCCCGAAGACATCATCCCCGGTGGCTTCTCATTGCCAGTTCATCAAGGACCACCATCGGGTGGTGGGTATGTCCATTGTCACCTTATTGGAGGGTGGTGGGTATGTCCATTGTCACCTTATTGGAGGGTGTCCCAGCCGTCGCTGGAAACATCATAGCACAGCAATTTTAAGCATCATCAAATGGTGGGCTCCATCATGATCTAACCATTTCTAAACATCATTTCCCATGGTTATAATGCATAGCCTAGTGGTTCCAGTGCCTTATAATTCCAACACCACCACTTAAAAAATGGTTTTTCTTCCAATGACTCTAATATTTTCTAACTGCCAAGCACCTCATAATGGAATATCTGAAGCTTGACGATTTTGTTGCACCAGTGGTGGTTGAAATTCCAACTTGAGAACTAGCCTCAGCCCGACTTTGATGCATCTCGGTGACTGCTCAAAAACATCACATCGGCACTGACAAAATAACGTTTACTCATGGGATCAAAGCATCAAGAACCTTCACCCCAAGAAAACACTTAGTTTGACCAAGGCGACGACTTGTCCCAAACTCCCTAAGTACAGCAATTTCAGCCCAGCGCAAATTCCACACTAGGCAATCACATATCAGGTGCTAAGTGCATATGGATGATTTTCTTATTTATGTGAGAAGCTGTATTAAGGAGAAGAATGAAATCTTTGGGGACAATTTACCTGAAAGATAAAGCAAGGAGTGACGGATTAAATGCAAGAAAATCCACTTTTTTTAAATGCCTGCCATTAAGTGGAGTTTTCTAGCAAATGAGAAGATGTTCAGGAGTTGAGAGTTCAAGGTGGCAGGTCGACAATGGACAAGGGTAGCATGTGACACCCCATTTTGGTCAAATCATCATGTTGGACAAGACCAACTATGTCGACTGGTCACAGATCTTCCTGGTGTCAGTCAAAGGACAAAGAAAGTCATAACTTCTCATATCAGTTCATTACTCAGATCAAAATATTGTGGCAGATTACGTGTCCAAAAAAATCACCTCGAGGGCACTCCCCCCTTATTACACCGGCCAATTCATCGCCAAGTTGGATAGGCAAGATTAAGCCTACATATACAATATCAGTCAATCTTCAAGCCACCAGATATTATAGTCAAAGCCAATATAACTAAGTATTTGCTTAGTTCCACAAGTGCTTCAGAATGCAGGCTCACTTTATCCCTCCTATCAAGTTTGATTGGTTGATAGATTCTAAAACTTTCAGTCATCTTTGTGGAGACATGAAACAGTTTGACAGAATTAGACAGAACCTTCCGAATAGGACAGCTCTACTTCAAATTGCTTGAATAGGACAGTTCAAGATGTTGATGGTCGCCCATTGCCGGGTGTAGAGACTTATATATGTTGCATTTTACTGTTTCGTATTTTCTATTTATATATTGTAAGACTCTGTAATTTACCCAAGGGTTTTCTCCCTATATAAGAGACCCGAAGGCTTTATGGAATAACACATCAGAGTATTACTCTAACATGGTATCAGAGCCCTAACCCTAACCTAGGGTTTCCTCCACCCCCCCCCCCTCTTCTTCCGCCGCCGGCCTCTCCAGGCTCTCCTGCCGCCGCCAACGAGCCTCTCGCCGACCCCCAGGCCTCTCCGCTCCTCCGCCGGACCCCCAGATCCCTCCTGCGAAGCCCCAGCACCTCCGCAAGGCCCTCCAGGCCCCAGCACCGCCGCCTGTGAGGCCCCAGCACCGCCGCCTGTGAGGCCCCAGCCCCGCTGCCGAGGCCCCACCAGCCCCGCCAGGCCCCATACAGCCCCAGCCCCGACACCTCTTCTCCGTCGAGGCTTCATCAGCCTCACCGTCGACCGCCTCGTCTCGGTCAGGCTCGGGTTGATGATGGGTTCAAGTGCATAACGTCTACATATGCACTTGAATCCTCAACAGTCTCGGTAGACAACAGTTTCTTTGTCTATCATCCCTAGTTCAGATTCTCCGGCAGTATGTCAGAACAAAAGGTCGATATGCCCGCCATAGGTGCCTTTAAGGGTTCGGCACCAATTGTCAAAATGGACGGACAAACTACGAACTGTGGGCTATGCAGTTCCTCAGTCTTATGCAGTCATGTGGTAAGAAACATATTCTTACCGAAAATGAACCGCCGGAGAAGAAGGGAATATATGCCTCATGCGAGGCCGATGACGCGTATGCCAAAGTTTGGCTGTCCGGAACACTCACGACGGAGATAGCAAATGATGTACTTCATCAGCCCACCGCCAAGGCGATGTGGGATATTCTGGCTACGACATATTCTCAGGTGAGAAACGAGACAAAGATGTTGCAGTTGCAGCATGATATTTTTACCACGAAGCAAAATGGGAGGCCTCTTCATTCTCTGTACACGTCTCTTCGTGGTATGTTCGAAAAACTCTATAGCACCATCCCACTCACAGCCACGCCGGAACAGCAGAAGATGTTCCGCAACGCCACTATGGTTGGCGTATTACTTGCTGCCCTTGACCCGGAGTACGAGGCAGCACGCTCTCAGATCCTTACCGATGCAACCATTCCACCGATGGAAGAAGTCTACAGAAGGCTCAGTCGTGTACCTGTTCCATCGAATACAGCAACTCCACCTCCTTCGGCAATGGCTGTCTCCAGAGGACGAGGTAGTTCATCCTCTTTTCGTGGCAGAGGAAGTGGTGGACGTGGCCGCGGAGGTCGCATACAATCTACATGCTCATTTTGTCGTCGTACTGGTCATTCGGAGGATACATGTTATTCCAAGCATGGCTTCCCTCCTTCTGCACGTGTCGTTGATCATGTTCAGGGTCCACCAGCATCTACTCCAGATCACAGGTTCGAGGAGCTAGTGGCACGGCTTCGTGATATCATGCCACAGTCATCGTCAGATGTTGTTGATGCTTCTGATGTTGCGGCTTCGGCGTCAGCAAGTACATCTGCTTCAGCCAGTGCCTCAAGTAGTCCTTCCGTCTCATATCATAACCATGATCTCACAAGATGGATTGTTGATTCTGGAGCCACCCACCATCTCTGTCGTGAGAAAGATATTCTGCAGTCTTATAGAGCTGTTTAGCCTGGTCGATCTGTACTCATTCCCGATGGCACTCATTCCCCTATCATCAGTCAGGGGGAGACGGCTTTGATGCCCTCTATGCACTTACAGAATGTTTTACATGCTCCAGAATTCTCTATGAATCTCTTATCCATTAGTCAGATTACACGAGATTTGCACTGTCGTGCTATTTTTGACCCATCGTCTGTTATTTTTCAGGACATACTAACGGGCAGGGTGATTGGATGTGGTTCTGAGCACAATGGCCTCTATCGTCTTGTACGAAACTCTTACGCTGGCGTCTCACTCCATTCCCAGGGCTCCGTTTCTCCGTATACCTGGCATCTTCGGTTTGGTCACCTGCCGCTACAGAAAATGCGTCACCTCCTGCCTCAGATCTCTCCGAGTTCGTCGTTTCGTTGTGAAGCATGTCAGTTAGGGAAGCACCATCGTTTCGTTTCGTTGTGGACACCCTTCTTACCTTGTCGTCCGTCTAACGGAAAAAATCTCATCAATGCCTCAATCCTAGTACGCACCCTGCAGGCATCGATCTCGTGGAACAGAAAATCGGATGGCTGAGAAAACATGCTTCAAAAACACCAACTTCCCACCCTTGAGAGCATCGATGCCTTCCAACCCGCATACCTTCTGTAACATCTGATTCTGCACAAACCCGAACCCGACCTGATTTGGATCCGTATAACAAAATAAAGTTATTAATCAACGATAAATAACATAAATTGATCAATTGATCGTGAATCAAAAGTCGTTCGGGCGAAATTGATCAAAAATCGATCGCATCGTAATGTGTGTCGGAAAAAACCGCAAAGCAATTTCAAAAACCGTGAAATAAATCGAGACCACCTAAAAATCTGATTCATTGAAATAAGATCAATAGAATTGACCGTTCATCGAGCGGAGGTCGTTTGGTATTTTAAAACCGCAAAATTTAGCCATAAGTAAAAAATCGTATCTCGAGAATTTCAGGTATACTACCAAATCTAAGGGTATGAATATTATACTCATTTTGATCATCATTCAGAGACGATCAAAACGAGCTATTATGCATCAAAATCGAGGTGCATATACGGTCAACTTCGGTTTTCTAGATATAATAGAACTATTGTAAAAAAATAAAAAAATAAATAAATAAATAAATCCAGTAGTTGTCCAGGACAGCAACTTCTATCAACACATGACCCAAATCCTCATGCCAATTGGCCTTTTCTCCTTCCCATTTGGCAATACAGGAGCCCCTCTTTGTAACATCCGGAATCCGCCAAACCCGAACCCAACCCGATTAGCGTCCGGTTAATCCAATAAAGTTGTTTGTCAACGTCAAACAACCTAAATCGATCAATTGATCGTAAATCAAAATTTGTTCGGGCGAAATCGACCGAAAATCGGTCGCATCATAATGTGTGCCACGAAAAAGCGACGACGCAAAATCAGAACCCGCGAAACGAACCAAGACCGCCTAAAAATCCGATTTGACGAAACAAGACCAACGGAATCGACCGTTCGTCAATCGGAGGTCATTTGATATTTTTAAATCACAAAATTTAATCTTAAACCAAAAACCGTATCTCGAAATGTTCGGGCATCTAAACCGACCGAAAGTATATCAATATTATACTCATTTTGATCATCGTGCAGAGACGATCAAATCAAGATATTGCATGTCGAAATCCGATACTCGGGGCGCGGATACGGTCTAACTTTAAGTTTGATTAAGTAAAGAAAGTTTTTTTAAAATATATATAATTAATTATTATTTAGTTTTTACGCAGTCTGTACGGTTATAATTATATATATAATGAAGTTTATGTTATATATGATAAACTTTATGTACAGTAGCAGTCTGCTACCGTTAAAAAAAATGGCAACAGTTGCTGCTCACGTCAGCGGCTACCTACTCTGCTACAGTGGCAGATTCCTGAACAACCGTATAGTTGTCTCTTTTTCTCCTTTCCACTTGGTCTTATGACCTTCCACTTGTCAACATTAAGGGACATCATCTTCCTTATTTATACCAACCCCTTTCCTTCATTTGGTTCCCAAATTCCCACCGAAAGAGGTAACATTTCCAGCCTCCGTTCTTGCTGGAAATCACCTCCAGCTGAAGTCCTCTCCAAAATCTGCAAGCTGCTGCATGATTCAGATCCTCTTTCCTCTATCAAAGCTGCTGCATGTTAGAAGATCCATCTCCTCCAAGTTTTCATATCAAAATAGGTACCATCCTATACCTCTCATTGCTGCCATGCATGTTCTTACACAGTTTAAAACCCCTTCTTGATGATCTTTTTGTTGATTTTCAACATCTTTCCTGCCTTATTGTGCCCTTATTTTTTTATCAATCAGGTTGGCAATTGGAGGTGGAATTGTGTCCTTCAGTTCAGATTTTAATTCTAAGAATATGCTATAATTGTACCGTTGCAAGTCACCATGCATGTGTTTCTCTGGACTATGTTTAAAAGTTAACATTTGCAATTTAAAATTTAATGACTTGTTCCTCCAGGGAAAATTGTATAAATTGGGAATTTAAGCATAAACCCCTAACGTATTTAAGTAACAGACAATATGGCATTTACATATTTTACAAGGTTTTTCTCCCCTTATTCAACTGCATGGATAGTTGCTGGTTTCTAATATATATATATATATACATAAAAGGATTAAGATCTTATTAAGCTCTTTTACCTAGATTAATTCTTTGATCTATAAAATTTTAATGTCATATTGAAGTGATCATCGGAAAGTCCATTTTAGTTCATGTTGAAAACATATGATTGATGAAATATTAGACAGTATGAATCAAAAAGATATATTTATAAACTCTCTCTGAAATTCTGGGTTAGGAAATAAGCCCAGTTATGTCAGATCAAACATTTAATTATTATGAGAGCTATTCAATAGTGCAAATCCTGTATCCTCTTAATCATCTCTGTTGATGTCGGTTAAAAAAAACCTACTAATGTTAATTCTAGTGGCTGTCAGGAAGAAGAATTTCGTACCTAATTTTCTATTACTATATTTTTCTCTATGAAATCTAAGACAAGCATTTTTATATATTAACAAGAAACTTTAACAAAATATGCAGTAATTATTACTTAGACCTTAAAATTGTATAAATTGGTCATGGTTGACTTGTTTCCAGTAGTGCTTGATCGTTGACTGTAGTGGGTATTGAAGGTGGAAAGATTGTAGAGGTTATAGGCTTCATTTTACAATATATATATATATATAAGTTACTGAAAAAGTAAGTAACTCCAAGTCTAGGTAACTCCAAGTTCAGAACGTGGATAGTACTCCACGAAAATAGATTTCTATTCCAAAAATGTGATTTAAGAATGCTCGGGTAGTAGCAGTATCCCGTTTATAAATGGTCAAAGTTAACTTCCTATTAAGCTTAGTTTATTATATCTTAAATCATGAATTGGCTGGAATGCCATGATATATGCATCATGGACTGAAAGTCCTTCACATCATTACCCACACAGATGTATCCATCTAATACCTTGCAATTAATTTCATCACTCCGGTGATATAGAAATACACGTTGAGGCTCGATAAAATATGAGTATGAGTGGTTCGTACAATCTATCCATAACAAGGATACCATCTGACTATAAAAAAAACTCACACTAACCAGTACTTGAGGTCTATCCTGGCAAAAGCTCTGACAAGTTCCTCATCTCTACGATCCAGTCACGATATGCTTTACAACAAGTGATCTAAGAACTAACCATCTTCATAAGATAATCTTTTAAAGGTGATCTACTAACATAGATCACTACTAATGGAGTCATTGATAAGATATATAGATCTGGAAAATTGGCCACATAAGAGATTGAGAAAGGATTAAAGATTCAAGTACGTATGATGGCGAATCAGTGGTAATTAATAGAACCGGTCATGGTGACCTTTACACCTGACCATGCGAGGGCGCGGTGACCCTCAACTGGGCGGGAGAAAGGAAGCTCAGTTTGGGCAGCAACCGCCAAGTGCGCGGGTCTAGGATCCCAGTCCCTTTTCGGTTTTTACGCGAGTTCGCAGTGTTTTTACGCCTCGTTGGGATCCCGACTTTAGACCAGTTACGCTGACCTTCTGTTTTAGGATACCCAGGCGGGTGATTCTTGGTTTTCAGTTTTGCGTACGAGCTCGTTTGCCCGTACTAGTCGGGTCGTTTTTCTAGAGCGACTTTTCCGGAAAGTCTCTCACCCGTCTCAGTGGCGTAGTTTTGGAGTAGACCTATCCCTCTATTGGACCGTGCTTCCAATTAGAGGGCGAGACGGAAGAGCCCTTTTGTTGGCTTCTTCACCGCTTGAGTTTTTCTTTCGCCAACAGACTTGGCGATTCTACATCCATATCATCCATATCTACATCTATATCTACATCATCGAGAATTACATCAGAGAGAGAGTTACAGTCAAGGTTTGGAGGAAATCACAATTAAAATTGAGATGATTAGAAGTGATTATAATCAGTTTTGAAATCCCTATAAAGATCACAGTTTAAGTTGAGTAAATGGAAGTAACTATAATCTGAATTCGAAATCTTAATAAGCTAGTGGACGTGTTGGGAACTTAGTTAGGATACATTATACTACACCGCATGCCTAGGGAGGCACCCCAACCCTAAGACTTTCCCCAAGTCTTAGAGGCGTGAGGTTTCACACGAACCAAGACCAAAGACTATCCACTAGACTTAAGAATTTAATAAATCATTATATCTTCTTATCTCATCTTTCCCATTATCAAATCCACAAATATGATCTCTAAGTAATATGAGAATAAAATATATTTACTTATGATCAATTAGTTACAATATAAATATGCTTACGTGAGAAATGTTGGGTTAATAGCTAATCATGAGAGGTGCTTGCTAGAAATTTGGAAACCTTTTACATTTGCAAGTAGAATTAAATTTTAATTTGAGTTGCTCATGGCTCTCTACTTGCTTGCTTTTGATCACAATAAATGCCTGTTATTTTTTTATAATTTTTTTGGGAGGTAGCAGCGTCCGCTAACGCCTCTTCTTTCCTGACATGTTTGGCAGGCAAACAGTCTATTGTTCAGTAGCTATACATGCTTCCTAGAGATAGAGTATACACTAGACGGTATGATTTACTTTGTCTCAGTTTCTGTTCAGATAATTATGTAAATGCTTCCCCTTCTTTTATCTTATGTACTACATTTTGGGATATATTGTGTATACTGACAGACAGACATTGTACATGATGTAAAAATATATGGAAATTAATGAAAAGAAATTTTGGTGACATTTGTCTCTTTTACTTTGTGGTTATGTGTTGGAAATGAATGTCATAATCACGCGAAAAAAAAATTTCCCGGTTTTTCTACAACTTCTGCGATCAAATGTGAATGAAATATTACGAAATGAGTCGTAAACGGGTACCCCGATCCTGAGGAGTTGACAGTTTGGTATCAGAGCAGTGGTACCCCAATACGTACATTCGCAGTATTACAAGTCCGATCGCATTAAGTTCTCGGATAACGACAGTCTTTCGACTTTTCGTGAGTCCAAAAAAGGGAAATATGACATTCAGATTCAATCACCACAGATGTCACCATTTTCATTAATTTTCATATTATATCCCAAGAAGAGAAAAGCATGTCATATTATCGGTGAACAATAAATTCTATGACTAGTTATGGTTCTCATGTAAAGTCATGTCATCCCAACCAGACCAGGAGATGACTAACCAAGTAGCACACATACTGACTACACTTATTGACCTTTCCATGTTCTATTTGATTCTGGTGTGATGCGCTCTTTTCTTGCTTCAAGACTACTAGCTTCTTTGGATAGAGTCGCGGAGACTCTTTCTTCTCTATATCACGTCCAAGGGCCAGGTGGCCAGTTGTTGGTCATTTCTCTGATAGTCAGGAACTTGCCCGTACTGATTGGCGGACACGAGATGCTCGCAGATTGTCTACTTCTACAGCTTAATGATTCGACTTGATTCTAGGCATGGATTAGTTATCCGCTCATCATGCACTTGTTGATTGCTTTAGGAAGACAGTTGTCTTCAGGGTTCCAGATTTACCTGAGTTCACTTTTAAGGGTACTTTACATGACTCCAAAATGGAGTACATTTCTGTATTGCGAGCTCAGCGACTTGTTGATCAGGGTTGTGATTCACATCTTGCATTTGTTTGGGAGTTATCTGATCAGGAGCCGATGATACAAGATATCAGAGTAGTGTCTGAATATCCAGATGTTTTTCCTGATGAGCTACCAGGACTACCTCCTGAGAGAGAGATCGAGTTCAAGATCACATTATTACCAGATACATAACCGATCTCGATGGCTCCCTACCGTATGGCACCAGCTGAGTTGTGGAAGCTGAAGGTGCAGTTACAGGAGTTACTTGACTTGGGATTCATGAGGCTGAGCACTTCACCTTGGGGTGCTCCAGTCTTATTTGTCAAGAAAAGGGATGGATCCATGAGATTGTGCATTGATTACAGGCAGCTGAACAAGAGAACGGTAAAGAACCTTTATCCTTTGCCGCGTATCAATGATTTGGTTGACCATCTCCAGGGATCTTCGGTGTTCTCGAAGATTGATCTTCGCTCAGGCTACCATCAGCTGAGGATTCGGGAGTCTGATATTCCGAAGACTGCTTTCAGGACACGTTATGGACACTACGAGTTTGTGGTGATGTCGTTTGGGCTCACCAATGCACCTGCGGCTTTCATGGATATGATGAATCGGATTTTCCGTCCATATTTGGACAAATTTGTAGTGATGTTCATAGATGATGTACTCATATACTCACGGAATGAATGGGATCATGAAAATGATCTGCGGATTGTCTTAGATACATTACGGGAGCACAAGTTATATGCCAAATTGAGCAAATGTAAGTTCTGCTTATCCCATGTCTCATTTCTAGGGCATGTCATTTCTGAAGCAGGTATCGCAGTTGATCCTGCAAAGATTGAGGCATTGGGAACAACCCAAGACAGTTACTCAAATTCGGAGCTTCCTCGGGCTAGCAGGCTATTACAGACGCTTCGTCAACGAATTTTCACTCATTGTTCGTCCTTTGACACGATTGACGTAGAAGGGAGTTCCATTCATTTGGGAAGATTCATGCGATCAGGCCTTCAGTACACTGAAGGAGCGATTGACTACAGCGCCTATTCTTGCTATTCCTTCAGGCACTCAGGATGATGCAGTCTGCACAGATGCATCTGGAAAAGATCTAGGAGCAGTATTGATGCAGAGAGGCCAAGTGATTGCTTACGCGTCACGACAGTTGAAGCCGCATGAGCGAAATTGCCCCACGCATGACTTAGAGTTGGCGGCAGTTGCCTTCGCTTTGAAGATCTGGCGCCACTATCTTTATGGGGTGAATTTTGAGATTTTCACTGATCATAAGAGCCTGAAATACATCTTTGATCAGAAGGAGCTGAACATGAGGCGGCGCAGATGGCTCGAGCTACTGAAGGATTATGCTTGCACGATCTCTTACCATCCCGGTAAGGGAAACGTGGTAGCCGATGCACTTAGCAGGAGAGCACATGCAGAGGGTACGGCAAACTGGTTATACACGTGGGATATGCTCGCATCTTTGACTGATTGGCATCCTCAGGAGAGCGCATCCATTTCTATTGCAGTGTCTCTACGATTCAGCAGTTTGTGGGATCGCATTGTCGAAGGCCAGAAGATAGATCCTTGGATTCGAGATAGATACATGCGCGTCGTCAAGGACGAGGTTGATGATTTTATTGTGGCAGAGTCCATTTTATGGAAGGCAGGCCGAGTTGTTGTGCCCAACGACGAGCAGTTACGCAGAGATATTCTTGATGAGGCACACAGTTCACGGTTATCTATCCATCCAGGCAGCACGAAGATGTACCGTGATTTGCGTCGACATTTCTGGCAGGATGGAATGAATCGCGATGTGGCACTACATGTCAGCAGATGCATGACCTGTCAGATGGTCAAGGCTGAGCACAGGAGACCACCAAGATTACTGCAGTCTCTCCCCATTCTCGAGTGGAAGTGGGAGAGCATTTCTATGGATTTTGTCACAGGTTTGCCGAAAACACCATGTGACCATAATTCCATTTGGGTCGTTGTTGATAGGTTGACCAAGTCAGCCCATTTCATACCTGTCAACACGACTTACACTCCATCCAGATTGGCCAAGCTTTATATGCAGAATATCAATAGACTTCATGGTATACCGCGAGAGGTGGTGGCTGACAGGGATTCGAGATTTACATCGCACTATTGGCATCAGTTCATGTCAGCACTACAGACAGATGGGCAGAGTGAGTGTACCATTCAGATGCTTGAGGATCTACTTCGCGCATGCATATTGGAGTGGAAAGGGTCATGGAAGGACCATTTGCCTTTGGTGGAATTCACGTACAACAACAGCTATCATTCCAGTATCGGCATGGCACCATTCGAAGCCCTATACGGACGAAGATGCCTCACACCTCTCAGTTGGCATGAGGTAGGTGATCATGCTTTATATTCCGTAGATCTCTTGGAGGAGACTGCGAGAGCTGTTGATCTTGTGAGGCAAAGGCTTCTGACAGTACAGAGCCGCCAGAAGAGCTATGCAGACCGTCGGAGAAGAGATTTGGAGTTTCAGGTATCCAATCTTCTTCTCTTTCCTTTATCACAAAATTAACTTAATCTCATATTAATGACATTCCTATCAATTATAGGTTGGAGATTGGGTATTCCTCCGTATATCTCCCATGAAGGGAATACAGAGATTCGGTGTTCGTGGCAAACTAGCACCGCGATATGTGGGTCCGTTTGAGATTCTAACGAGAGTGTGGAAAGTGGCCTACCGAGTAGCCCTTCCTCCACATCTATCAGCGATTCACGATGTCTTCCACATATCCAACCTGAGGAAGTATGTGCACGACCCTCGACACGTCACCAGCTACGAGAATCTTGACGTGGAGCCTGATTTGACATACGAGGAGAAGCCGGTGCAGATACTTGACAATGCTGTGAAGAAGCTTCGCAGCAAGGAGATTCCATTGGTCAAGGTGTTGTGGCACCGACATGGCGTCGAGGAAGCGACGTGGGAGACCGAAGCCGACATACGGGCACGATACCCGCAGCTTTTCTGATGTAATCATCAACAAGCTTTTATAATACGATACATGATAAATATATGACTTGTTTTCTCTTTGAGGTTTTTATGGGTTTAAAACCCTTTGAGATTTTTATGGCCACATGGAATCCAAATAGAACACCTAATGACCTTGACTCGAGTCTCGAGGACGAGACTCCCTTTGAGGTTTTTATATTTGTAACATCCGGAATCCACCAAACCCGAACCCAACCCGATTAGCGTCCGGTTAATCCAATAAAGTGTGTTTGTCAATGTCAAACAACCTAAATCGATTAACTGATCGTAAATCAAAATTCGTTCGGGCGAAATCGACCAAAAATCGGTCGCATCATAATGCGAGCCGCGAAAAAGCGGCGACGCAAAATCAGAACCCGCGAAACGAACCAAGACCGCCTAAAACTCCGATTCGACGAAACAAGACCAACGGAATCGACCGTTCGTCAATCGGAGGTCATTTGATATTTTCAAATCACAAAATTTAATCTTAAACCAAAAACCGTATCTCGAAATGTTCGGGCATCTAAACCCGACCGAAAGTATATCAATATTATACTCATTTTGATCGTCGTGCAGAGACGATCAAATCGAGATATTGCATGTCGAAATCCGATACTCGGGGCGCAGATACGATCTAACTTTAAGTTTGATTAAGTAAAGAAAGTTTTTTTTAAAAAAAATATAATTAATTATTATTTAGTTTGTACGCAGTCTGTACGGTTATAATTATATATATAATGAAGTTTATGTTATATATGATAAAGTTTATGTACAGTAGCAGTCTGCTACCGTTAAAAAAAATGGCAACAGTTGTTGCTCACGTCAGCGGCTACCTACTCTGCTACAGTGGCAGATTCCTGAACAGCCGTATGGTTGTCTCTTTTTCTCCTTTCCACTTGGTCTTATGACCTTCCACTTGTCAACATTAAGGGACGTCATCTTCCTTATTTATACCAACCCCATTATTTCATTTGGTTCCCAAATTCCCACCGAAAGAGGTAACATTTCCAGACTCCGTTCTTGCTGTAAATCACCTCCAGCTGAAGTCCTCTCCAAAATCTGCAAGCTGTTGCATGATTCAGATCCTCTTTCCTCTATCAAATCTGCTGCATGTTTGAAGATCCATCTCCTCCAAGTTTTCATATCAAAATAGGTACCATCCTATACCTCTCATTGCTGCCACGCATGTTCTTACACAGTTTAAAACCCCTTCTTGATGATCTTTTTGTTGATTTTCAACATCTTTCCTGCCTTATTGTGCCCTTATTTTTTTATCAATCGGGTTGGCAATTGGAGGTGGAATTGTGTCCTTCAGTTCAGATTTTAATTCTAAGAATGTGCTATAATTGTACCGTTGCAAGTCACCATGCATGTGTTTCTCTGGACTATGTTTAAAAGTTAACATTTGCAATTTAAAATTTAATGACTTGTTCCTCCAGGGAAAATTGTATAAATTGGGAATTTAAGCATAAACACCTAACGTATTTAAGTAACAGACAATATGGCATTTACATATTTTACAAGGTTTTTCTCCCCTTATTAACCTGCATGGATAGTTGCTGGTTTCTAATATATATATATATATATATATACATAAAAGGATTAAGATCTTATTAAGCTCTCTTACCTAGATTAATTCTTTGATCTATACAATTTTAATGTCATATTGAAGTGATCATCGGAAAGTCCATTTTAGTTCCTGTTGAAAACATATGATTGATGAAATATTATACAGTATGAATCAAAAAGATATATTTATAAACCCTCTCTGAAATTCTGGGTTAGGAAATAAGCCCAGTTATGTCAGATCAAACATTTAATTATTATGAGAGCTATTCAATAGTGCAAATCCTGTATCCTCTTAATCATCTCTGTTGATGTCGGTTAAAAAACCCACTAATGTTAATTCTAGTGGCTGTCAGGAAGAAGAATTTCGTACCTAATTTTCTATTACTATATTTTTCTCTATGAAATCTAAAACAAGCATTTTTATATATTAACAAGAAACTTTAACAAAATATGCAGTAATTATTACTTAGACCTTAAAATTATATAAATTGGTCATGGTTGACTTGTTTCCAGTAGTGCTTGATCGTTGACTGTAGTGGGTATTGAAGGTGGAAAGATTGTAGAGGTTATAGGCTTTATTTTATAAAATATATATATAAGTTACTGAAAAAGTAGGTAACTCCAAGTCTAGGTAACTCCAAGTTCAGAACGTGGATAGTACTCCACGAAAATAGATTTCTATTCCAAAAATGTGATTTAAGAATGCTCGGGTAGTAGCAGTATCCCGTTTATAAATGGTCAAAGTTAACTTCCTATTAAGCTTAGTTTATTGTATCTTAAATCACGAATTGGCTGGAATGCCATGATATATGCATCATGGACTGAAAGTCCTTCACATCATTACCCACACAAATGTATCCATCTAATACCTTGCAATTGATTTCATCACTCCGGTGATATAGAAATACACGTTGAGGCTCGATAAAATATGAGTATGAGTGGTTTGTACAATCTATCCATAACAAGGATACCATCTGACTATAAAAAAAACTCACACTAACCAGTACTTGAGGTCTATCCTGGCAAAAGCTCTGACAAGTTCCTCATCTCTACGATCCAGTCACGATATGCTTTACAACAAGTGATCTAAGGACTAACCATCTTCATAAGATAATCTTTTAAAGGTGATCTACTAACATAGATCACTACTAATGGAGTCATTGATAAGATATATAGATCTGGAAAATTGACCACATAAGAGATTGAGAAAGGATTAAAGATTCAAGTACGTATGATGGCGAATCAGTGGTAATTAATAGAGCCGGTCATGGTGACCTTTACACCTGACCGTGCGAGGGCGCGGTGACCCTCAACTGGGCGGGAGAAAGGAAGCTCAGTTTGGGAAGCGGCCGCCAAGTGCGCGGGTCTAGGATCCCAGTCCCTTTTCGGTGTTTACGCGAGCTCGCAGTGTTTTTACGCCTCGTTGGGATCCCGACTTTAGACCAGTTACGCTGACCTTCTGTTTTAGGATACCCAGGCGGGGGATCCTTGGTTTTCAGTTTTACGTACGAGCTCGTTTGCCCGTACAAGTCGGGCCGTTTTTCTAGAGCGACTTTTCCGGGAAGTCTCTCTTACCCGTCTCAGTGGCGTAGTTTTGGAGTAGACCTATCCCTCTATTGGACCGTGCTTCCAATTAGAGGGCGAGACGGAAGAGCCCTTTTGTTGGCTTCTTCACCGCTTGAGTTTTTCTTTCGCCAACAGACTTGGCGATTCTACATCCATATCATCCATATCTACATCTATATCTACATCATCGAGAGTTACATCAGAGAGAGATAGTTACAGTCAAGGTTTGGAGGAAATCACAATTAAAATTGAGATGATTAGAAGTGATTATAATCAGTTTTGAAATCCCTATAAAGATCACAGTTTAAGTTGAGTAAATGGAAGTAACTATAATCTGAATTCGAAATCTTAATAAGCTAGTGGACGTGTTGGGAACTTAGTTAGGATGCATTATACTACACCGCATGCCTACGGGGGCACCCCAACCCTAAGACTTTCCCCAAGTCTTAGAGTCATAGTGTGAGGTTTCACACGAACCAAGACCACAGACTATCCACTAGACTTAAGAATTTAATAAATCATTATATCTTCTTATCTCATCTTTCCCATTATCAAAATCCGCAAATATGATCTCTAAGTAATATGAGAATAAAATATACTTACTTATGATCAATTAGTTACAATATAAATATGCTTACGTGGGAAATGTTGGATTAATAGCTCATCATGAGAGGTGCTTGCTAGAAATTTGGAAACCTTTTACATTTGCAAGTAGAATTAAATTTTAATTTGAGTTGCTCATGGCTCTCTACTTGCTTGCTTTTGATCACAATAAATGTCTGTTATTTTTTATAATTTTTTTGGGAGGTACCAGCGCCCGCTGACGCCTCTTCTTTCCTAACATGTTTGGCAAGCAAACAGTCTGTTGTTCAGTAGCTATACATGCTTCCTGGAGATAGAGTATACACTAGACGGTATGATTTACTTTGTCTCAGTTTTTGTTCAGATAATGATGTAAATGCTTCCCCTTCTTTTCTCTTATGTACTACATTTTGGGATATATTGTGTATACTGACAGACATTGTACATGATGTAAAAATATATGGAAATTAATGAAAAGAAATTTTGGTGTCATTTGTCTCTTTTACTTTGTGGTTATGTGTTGGAAACGAATGTCATAATCACGCGAAAAAAAAATTCCCGGTTTTTCTACAACTTCTGCGATCAAATGTGAATGAAATATTACGAAATGAGTCGTAAACGGGTACCCGGATCCTGAGGAGTTGACACTCTTCCTTCTTATTTATATCAAACCAATGCCTTCTTTCCTCTTACAACTTTCTCTTTCTCTTCTCCTCTCCAGCCGATCACAGCCTTCTCCTTCATACGGTTGGAGTCCACTGGTCAGGCAGCAGCTATTGCATATTAAGCTCCTAAATTCTGGAAGATATTGGAGCCAATTGGAGCCATATTCAGGGGCCATTGAAGCCATTTTCTGGAGCCATTCAAGTGTTGTAAGCAGCAGTCCAACAACTCTAAAAGTTGTTGCAGACCTGCTCCTCCTTCATTGTTGAAGTTGAGAGCTTCTCCAAGCATCTAGGGTTGCTTTTCAAGCAGCCCTCTTGCAGCCATTTGTTGCATGCATGCTACTTCTCCAATATTTGGGGCAAATCCAAGGTAAGATCTTCCCCTCCTCTTGCTGCATCCATGTCTATACACAACTCTAAGCCTCCCTCTTACTGCCATCTATGTGTTTAACTCCTATTTCAACCTAATAATTATGCTCCTGATTTCATAATTGAAATGAAAAAAATATAGGGGAGATGTATCACAAGCAAGGGGTTAAGATTGTTGGTTAATGTTCTAAATGATCTCATTGATGACTCAGTGTTCTAGTTTGTCTTAGGAATTAAACTGTTGTTCAAAATACGAAGAATGTTAGGTTAACTTCATATTCTATACTTGATAAGAGCAGGGTTGTAAAAGTCGCCCGACTGGCCCGACTAGTAGGTCCGACTAGTCTAGTTAGTGGGGTGGCCGACCGAGTACTGACTAATTCCGACTAGGTGCACTAGTCGACCAATTTTTTGCTTGGAGATACCATATTTTTATATGTGTTGCTTTTTTTATAAGCGAACTTATTATAATATGCTTAGTGTTATATTTAAATTCAATTACTTTTTTATTTTATTATGATAGTATAAAAATGTGCAAAATCTATGTAAATATATGTATAAAAATGAGTTATATATTTAAAATAATCATAAAATTCAAAGCTGATTAAAGTCCGACTAAATCCGATTAGTCGTCCGACTACCGATTAATCCTTAGTCAGTGAGCCAACCGATCGAGTCCTGACTACCAACTTTTGCAACCTTGGATAAGAGGGAAGTATGTTTTCTTACAAACATTAAGGGTGAACATCTTAGGCCGGTATTCACCAAAGTATATTACTTAGCCATCAAAACTTTACAAATATATATATATATATATATTATATCCATCCAAATTGAGCATAGCATCCTGGATCTACAGTAAAGATATGCATGATGGGATTGATAATATAGACATGTTATTGACTGACAAATATGCTATGCATTAATAGTAAAAACACCTTATTAAGGATAATATGAAATTAATATCTTGAGTACTCCTTATCTATATCAGAAGACCTTTAAGAAAATTTGGGCCTCCAGAATTTAGACATCATGTTTTAAAGGGAGTAGTAGTAGATGTGATGCATTTTAGTTATAGAGAACAAAATCCCACAAGTTGAAAGGTGCTTTCTTACAACCCAGGAAAACTTGACTACGATATATGTGTGTTCTCCGTTTGTTGTGTATAACTGCACATAATCTCTTAAATACCCCAATTATGATGTTTGGTCCGGGAACAATGAAGTAAACTTGGGTAAAAAAATTAGAGAAAGAATAATGAAAGTTTTGAAATAGTAAGACCCAATTTCAGAATAACGATATGATCTGAGTTCATGGATTAAATTGCATACGAATGAAGTCTTGTTTTAACTTCAAGGAAACAATCAGTTTTAGTGTTGGCAGACTCTGACTATCAAGACATTCTGGTTTTCATTGTCAATAGAAGGGTGTTAAATGAGTTTTATATGTCAGACAATCTCCTGTTATCAGAATAAAATATTTTCTGGTCGTAGGGAAAATGTGTACAACTGATTAAGAGAACCAAGGATTTGTGGGTTGATCGTTGATAATGACCTAATAGAGTTATTGGAAAGTTACTTGGAGCCTTGAGCCATGTAGTTACGATAAAGAATCAAATGAGTGAATGTTAAGTAAAAGTCATTTCTCTGAGTATATTTTAAAGATTACAATATATTGACATATACCATAATCTAATCATCAGCTACTACTCTCATGAATTGAAAGATGGAAATTTAGATCATAAAGGTTTTTCATACAAATGACTTAGAAAATCTAGATCGATAAGCATGCCACAAAACTATGAGATAATTCTACGTTCAATGACTGAAAATCTTCGTGACTAGTCAGTTAGATATGAATCACTAATTATGGATCACTATTTAATCAGATTGTCGACAAGATGCTTAGATCTGTAAAGTTAACCAAATAGGAGATGGAGAGGGAATGGGGAATCAAGTCAGTGATGGTAAGTCAGTAATGACTGATAATTATGAGTGCCAGTCATGGTGACCTTTACACCTGACTGTGCGAGGGTGCGGTGACCCTCAGATGGGCGGGAGATAGGAAGCCCAGTTAGGGCAGCGGCCGCTTAGTGTGCGGGTCTAGGATCCCAGTCTTTTTCTCGATTTTTCGCGAGCGCTCGCAGTTTTTACGCCTCTCTGGAATCCACAGGTTTTCTTTTAAAGACCAGTTCCGCTGACCCTTGATCTTTAGGGTACCTAGGCTGGAGGACCCTTGATTTTAGTTTTTCGAGCTCGTTAGCCCATACCGGTCGGGTCGGTTTTTCTTTTCGAGTGACTTTTCCGGAGAGTCTCTCTCACCCGTCTCAGTGGCATAGTTTTGGAGTAGACCTATCCCTCTATTGGACCGCACTTCTAATTAGAGGGCAAGACGGAAGAGCCTTTTGTAGGCTACCTCACCGCTTGAGTTTTGTTTACTTTTCGCCAGCAGACATGGCGATGCAACATCCGAATCATCCATGTGTACATCTGAATCCTCTATGGCTACATCTGAATCAGTTACAGTTGAATTTGGAAAAGTTACATTTGAGATTGGATTGAGTCACAAATGAGTTTGGCTAAAGTTGAATTACAGTTGAGTTGGTTACATGGGAGCTTGATTCAGTCGAGTTGGTTGTAGTTGAGCGTCGTTTCCATTGAGCTAGTTACTGTCCCGCCAGTAATTCCTGACAAAGAGAAAAGACCAGTTTAAGAAAATCATCCTTATCAGACTATAAGCTACTACCACAGTTGTTTGAAATAGCTAGTGGGCGTGTTGGGAACTTAGTTAGGATGCATTTTACTCCACCGCATGCCTATGGAGGCACCCCAACCCTAAAGCTTCCTTACTATCTTAGAGTCATAGTGTGAGGTCTTACTAAGATCAAGACCACAAACTATCCACTAAGCTTGAGAAATTTCAACAAGAAAAGAATCAAAACACCAGACTCATCATAAGCATTTAATAAAGACACCGATCATATCAAGAGACTCATCATTCACATTCCCAAGACCCATCAAATATATATTATAGTAAAGAAAAAGGTAATGACTTAAATATGGACCATATAATATTTGTATAAAAATGATTAATATGGGTAATTAATATAGGATGAGTAGAATGGTGTTTTACATACCAAACAACTTGAATACATGTTTCAATACAAGTAGCTCTAAATTTAATTACCAAGCCCTATTTACTTGCTTTCTTTTGGAACCACTAAATTTCCTGTTATTTTTAATTAATTAGATGTGCACAACATTTGTTGATGTTCTTTTCTCCCTATTCCATGGATTGCAGGCAAAATACATGCACCGTTGTATTGGGAGAGTTGAACATCAGCTTCTGCAGTTACAATTATCAGGTACGCAGGCTATAGTTTGTTCAAGATATTATATGCTTTTATTTCTCTCTGATAAAATTGGGATACATGTATATAATGCAATTTTTGTTGTTACATGTTAATTGCTATGGAAATTTATGCAATATAATTGTGACATACTGTAGTTTTGTTGCTTATTAGTTAATTTGTGAATGTCATTCGTAAATGCGAAAAAAAATCCCCTAATTTTCAGTACTCTAATGTGATCTTTAGCGAATATGATACTACGGGTGATATGTAAACAGGTATTCCAGATCAGCGGGAAAGGGATTTCACGGTTTGGTATCAGAGCAATGATACCTCGCTACATACATTTGTAGTATTATAGTTCCGATCGCATTAAGTCTTGGATAGCGACAATTCTTCAACTTGTCGCGAGTCCGAAAGGGAAATATGACATTCAAATTCTTAGAATGACAATATTAGGGTATTTCTCCTACAAGGGATAATCAATTTCGACCAAAACTCATATCCCTATTGAACTTAAATCCGCAGGAGCGGGCCTCACACCTTCCCTCCAATCATGGCCTCAAATTTCAGCGAAATTTGGTCGAATTTCTGTCGAATATCGATATCCAGTCGAAATCGAAATTCGACCGAAATGACCGAAATGACCGAAATATGGGGGTCCTAGTACAAAAAATGACCGAAATGACCGAAATTTCGGTCGAAATTCCACCGAAATTCCATCGAAATTCTATTTTGGTCGGTACCGAAATGGTGACCGAAACCGACATTTAAGGTCTTGCCTCCAATCTTTCCAGCAGCACCCTCCAATCCTCAGACTTTGGCTTCCCCGCCACCAATGGAACCCCCAAGTACATAATCGGCAGAGCTGCAGTAAGGCAACCTAACACCCCAGTCGTGTGCTACAACTCCTCTACAGGGCTGAAAGGTACTACCATCGACTTTCCCTTATTGATTCGAAGCCCGGAAATGTCCTCAAAAATACCCATGATAAGCAATGTCCTTCGAATCTTCTCCGCCTCAACCACCCACCGGGAATAGCACAATGTCATCAGCATGATGTAATATCAGGATAGATATCTCCTCCCTCGTGTATCCAGAACACCAATCCTCGTCAATTGCCAACCTCATCATCATCGATAACACATCAACCATGATCACAAAGAGATGTGGATCCAGCGAGCATCCCTAGCTGATTTCCCTCTATGGCTGGAAGAAACCCCTTTCCGGTCTATCGCTGACAAGCACAGCATGGGATGTAGTTGTAACACATGGCTTGATCCAAGCAATCCACCTCTTGGGAATCCTCTTTTCTCCATTGAAGCCCATAGGAATCTCCAATCAACACAATCATATGCTTTGGAAAAAACAACCTTCCAAAGCACACCTTTGGTCTTGTTTCTTTTCCAGTCCGTCACCATTTCTGATGACATCACCAACCCGTCTGCCATAACTCTCCTGAGTATAAATGTCGTCTGCTCAGGCAAGATGATCCGATGTAGTACCTCCCTCAATTGGCTAGCAAGAATTTTTAACACCAAGAGATAAATGGCATTTGACAACGCAATAGACCTGTAGTCATCCACCCTAATCAGAGTGTCCTTAAGCAGTAGAAAAATGAGCGCCTTGTTCAGTCTCTAGAATCCCTTATTCCCATGTCGAAATTCCTCTAGCACCTCCATCACTTCCCCCTAAGTATCTCCCAGAATTCCCTATAGAAAGAAATCGGGAACCCATCCGATCTCGGTACCCTGTCTCCATTAAGCTGAAAAAGCGTCTAATTGAGCTCTGCCTCCGTAATCTCCCTCACCAGTGCTCTCGCCTCCAATTCAGAGATCCAAGAGACTCCTCTCCTTGCCAACCCCAACCTGATCGAGCTTGCCGCCTGTCGAAAGCCTACAAGTGTGATCTCAGTGCAACCCCCACATTCTTGTTCCCCTCAACCACCACCCCTCCGACGAAGATCGAAAACATCAAATTCTTGCGCCTCCCCCCCTTGGAAGGAAATATCACGATATATCGGCGATATATCGATATCGACATGGACCGATATGGGCACCGATATGGCTATATATCCCGATTTTCAGGCATTTTCTTCCAAAGGCTCGTCGATATGGGCGATATATCGTCGATATATCGTTGAAATACGATATCGAAACGATATCGATATCGATACGGCCTTCCATGCTCCTCCCCACAAGCCATGGCATGAAAAAACCTCGTGTTCGTATCACCCTCCCTCAGTCATCGTTGTCTAGATCGTTGCTTCCATGTCACCTCTTCCTTTTTCTCTTCAAGCAGAATCTCTATGCCTCTCTCTACTACCTCCTCCGTCATCAAAGACCTCTCATCCTCCAGCTTGTCCAGCATGCACACCTCCTCCTGGGCCACTAGCCTCCTCTGTCGTTGAGCCCGGTTAACTCTATTGAATTCCATCAAGTGCCTCCTGAGCTAGGCCATCTTGCTTGCCATCCTATAGGTCGTCGAACTACCATGCATGCACTTCTCTCAGAATGTCGTCGCGGACTCCCGAAAACCACCCTCCAAAAGCCAAGTCCGCTCGAAGCGGAAAAACGTCTGAGGTTGCACCTCCTCTCGTGAAGACCACAGTAACGAAGTATGATCCGAGTGCGTCGTGGCAATGCTCGGGCCCCAGCCAAAGGGAAAATCTCCAGCACCTCAGCAGACATCAAAAATCTATCAATGCGAGACCTGGAGCTCACGTTGCACCAGGTGAACAAACATCATGCCGCATTGACCACCTGAAGTCCAAGCTCGTCCACCCTGCCCATCAATTCCACTAAGCCATTGTCCCTTCCCCACGTCCACCAGGACGATCATCCAAAAGCAAGGTCATGTTGAAATCCCCAACGATGATCCACGCAGTATCAAGCACCACAGCCCTGGCCAAAATCAAGTCCTCCACTAAGTGAGCCATGTCGGCCCCATTATATGGGTCATACACGTTTGTAACCAAGACCCTCATCCCATCCGCCTTCTATCATAACAGTATCGTGAGAGTAAATCTTCCCCGCAGTTCAACCCCCTCTACATCAAACTTTTCAGCATATCATCTCGTCATTAAGCCACCAGCAACCCCCTTAGATGTTATTGCTTTGCATTCTCTCAACCTGTTGCCCCCAACTTCTCTCCATGCCCCATCAATTCCTTGCGAAATTTTTCCTGCAACATGACCAAACCCGCCCTCTGATTCGACGCCAATTGTTGCATCATCGCCCTTTTCTCCGGCCTACCCAAACCCCGAACGTTCCATGTGAACACATTCATTTAAGAACCTTAGAGGTCCCTTAGGCGACGCTACTCCCAGACATCTCAGCACCTCCTCCTCCAAGCCCCTCCCCTTGCCCTTCCCATTCCACCCGCTCCATATTCCACTCATCCAACCTTCAACCATAGCGTCCTGGTTCTGTCGCCTTCTCACACACCCCCGTCGTTGCCACTTGACCGAAGGTTTGCGCACCTTCAGGCATCAGTTTGAACTTATGTGCCCTAACCTTGGGCTCTGTGTTCGCCCAAGCGAGGTTCTACTCTCACTCCCTCAAGAATCCCAAACTTCGGTAAACTCCCATTCTCCGCTGCCTCCTTTGCTCCTTCAGACCACGGCAAGAGTACCGTCGATCGAACAACCCTCATGACTGTCACATATCCCCATGGTTGTCGTCCGAGCATCCGAAAGAGGTGCCCAGATTGCCCGACCCACCAATCTTCCCACAATCTCCCCGATGCCGTATCCGAAAGGGGGGCGAAACCGTCGCCTCAGCTAGGATCCCCGACGTAGACACCGCATGCCCGACCCCGAAGGACTCCGCCACCCAATGCAGAGCCCCTCCAAACACCATTGCCATGTCGATTCTTCAGACCCCATCAACGGGTCCACCACAAGCAGAAGAAAAGCCGACACAGACACAGAAACCAAGAAGAGCCATCAAATCACCAACTACTTTATATTACCAAATTTTATTATTGTGGTTTTTTAAATTATTTCTAATCAGAAAATTACAAACCGCGTCATCTGATATGCCCATGTATACTCCTTCATGTATTCGCTCTGACTAAACGTATATCGCATATCATATTTCTAAACCTAAATCATGGTTTTAATCCAAGTAGTGATCATTCAACACAATGTCAGTACAAATGTACTGTAGCATTTTTTTATCACATACCTCGTTATTGCGAGAAACTAGGCCTCGATTAGTCCTGCATTAGATATGCTTAAGGCATTACCCCTAGTATCTCATCTACCATTACCTCGGGATATTATGGATTTTTCAATTTCAGACAACATGAAAGTACGGGTTCAGCACACATATCATCCAGCCCATTCTGAACCATTGACTAACTTCATAGAAGGTACTCCCCAAGACTTTTCCGTGTGCTACTTTTTCACAAGATATGCGTACATTAGGAAAAAGACAATCTAGAAAATGCAAAATAAACCACATTATGCATCAGGAGAAAGGTAGAAAGGAAGAGATGTCACTATAATATCATCATATTTAATAGAAAATGAACTCACATTCAATCTCATCAATAGTTCTTTATGAACAACAATGGTACAGGACATCGGCAACTTCAGGATATATTTGGATTTTCCAACTGTGCACAAGTTGAGGGCACGGATATTGAAGAAATAAGTAAATACTATAAATTATAAAAACATCGATGGATGATGCTAAGGCATCCTGGAAAGAGGTAGGGGTGTAGCATTATGTCTAATGGATGAACATACATCAAAGGCTATACCTCCATTATTTTTTGGTGAACAACCCCCGAAGGCATATGAATCTTGAAATTTGTTGATGCATCAAAAGAAAATCAAGAATGTTACCGTTCTTATCAAGTTTCATGCTGTGGTTGTTAAGAAAGTTGGAAGCAATATAGTACAAGTCACCATTTAAGATGTCGAAACTTAAAATGTGGTTGAAAAGTTGTTAATAAAGAAGACAAAAAACTTGCATCGAACTCTACACGCAGTTGCCAAGGTCTAAGAAACGAAAGGCAGAACGGCGTGATAACCAAGGAATTCGGGCGAGGCCTAGGCGTAGCCTCGAGGCGTAAGCTTGATTTTCTTCTAAAAAATTGTAATTTAACCAAAAATGTGATAAAATTTTAAGAAAAATATATTATAAAAAAATCCTCATACATTTAATGCAATTAATTATTTTTAGTGTAATTCTTCAATGTTAAAGAGGAATAAAGTTTTCAAAGAAAAAAACATTAACCGATAAGGTACGCACCCAAAAACTTTTATATTTAAACATAAGCTTTACAATAACAAGGCTATCATGGTAGACAGCCAAAAATATAATTACATGGACCAAGAACCTGGAAAAAAACTTAACCTAAACTATTTCACTCTCCATATAGAACCTCTCCCTCCTGAAGATGAGTCTAATCCTAGCCAGTCAGATAGACCAAATCATCGCAAAAGCCATGGAGGAATCAACCTCAGATATGTGTCAATTGTACCAATCGACTCCCAAAAATAGAATGAGTTCCCATTAGCCACCCTAGGAACAGCGAGTTTAAATCACACCTCCTACGAGCTCGCGCATCCAAAGAATAGATGTTCCATATCTTCCATCCATGCATTGCAATGAGCACAAGACACGTTCTCACTCTGCAAGCATATCTAGCCCTAGTCGTGAGCCACCCCCATCTTAGGCTCTCAACAACCAAAGCGAAACCATTATCTGTGCCAAAATCTTCCAAGCCCAATGTGCACTTACATCGCAATGTGTTATGTGTTTTCTTGACCGAAAGCCTACCACACACCATACCCAGTGATCCTCACTTCCGAAGGCCCACATCGCTCCAACTCATTCACCAAGGAGAACTCCAACCCTTGATCAGAAAGATCCAATACAAAACTCAAAAAGAATAACCCCATCCCACGCACTGCCACAGTGACCTCGGTACCATAGACTAAAGAGAAAACGAGGGAATTGATGACACAAGGCACCATCCTTCATCCAGTTGTCTCGTCGAAAATAGGAAGAACTACCATATCCCATAACCGATCACATAACACAGAATCTATGACACAATCAAGCAGAGTCCCCTCCAAAACATCGAGGGGGGGTCTCTAAGCACCCTATCTGGAAGAAAGGTCGTGCTAACCCCATAAATCTTCCATATCAATATGCAAAGCATACCTTCACCTTCCCCCCAAACACAACATGCCTATTTGCAAGAATGGTCATGTTCATCTCCTTAAGACTTAAAATGCCAACATCACCAACCTTCTTCCGCAAAGTAACTATCTTCCAAACGATCGAAGTATGCCTTTACAATCATCTTCTAAGGACCAAAAGAACCTTCCCATAATGGACTCCAGTCTCCTGATGATGCTCGTCGGAACGATTATGGACGAGAGGGGGAAAACCCGAATAGTTGAAAGCACCAATCTGAGCAACACCAGTCTTCCACCTCTCGACAAACACGCAAACTTCCAACATGACTCCAATTTTTCCACTAAATGAAGCTAGGCATATTGTTGTGGCCTCCCAGAAGTAAGAAGCAAACCCAAATAGTGCAACAGAAGCACGACATGAGGGGTCCTTAACCATGATTCCCACTATGCAGTTTCCTCTAGAGTCAAACCAATCGACATAAACATTGACTTATCCTCATTGATCCTCAGACCTAAGATATCCCCAAAAGATCAAGAACAATTGACAAGCTTCTAAAAATAGAAGGCCCTCCCATCACAAATAGGATTTGTGCCATCGACATATTGTAGGATGGGCATCGATACCTCCTCTTGTGACGATCCAATGCTCAGACCACCTCTTACAACCCTATCAACCATAATTGTCAAGGTATATGCAACCAAAATAAACAAGAGCAAGGCCAATAGACACCCTTGTCTCACCCCACTCTATAGTTGGAAGAAACCACCACGGGAAACCCATTGACAAGAACCACACAAGAGGCAGTGGTAGTGCACCTCTTCATCCATGAAATCCAGACATCATGAAAGCTACAACGACAAAAACTGGACCAAAGAAATTGCCAATCCACGAAGTTGTAAGCCTTGAAGAAATCCACCTACAAATCAGCCCCTCGGTCTTCCCTCTCCTCCAATTCACCAGAATCTAAATAAACATGGCTACACCATCCATTAGTTGTCTACCATGCAAAAATGCACTCTAAGATGGGGGAGACAATACTGCTTAGCTCTCCACTAAGTCAATAACCAATAATTTCACAACAATAGTAAAGGAGCATTTAATGGTGCAATATTGCAAAACTCCTCCGCACTGCAAGGTCCATCCTTCTCATGAAAAAAACAAGGAAATAGTGTTTGAAATGCTTGAAATCGTGATGGTCATCCAAGAACTCTTCCATTGTAGCCAAAACATCACCCACTTCCAATTCCTTTATTTCCCTGAAGAAAACCATGCAGGCCAGGGCAAGCCTGTGCATTAAGATTAAAGATGGTGTTTTTCGCAGCTTTTCTCAAATTTTAAAAAAAATGTACATATGGTCATTGGTGGGGTTCAGCGGAATCCCTCAATGTTATTGTCAACAGATAGTTATTGTATATAACATTTGATACATTGATACTTACAAGAAGCTAAAAACTTGAAATTCAAATATATTTTTTAAAAAGTGTTGTCCTTTATAGTTAGAAAGTTGAGGGAATAGCCTTGGGAATTTGTAAGTTTTTGGCTAACAAAATCGCGATCGTGTCTTACTTTATGGTTAGAATAGGTGCACATCTTGCCTCACCTCAATGCCTCAAGACCGCCTTGATCATCTGAGACGCACACTTTGCAAAAATTACCTGAGGTGTCCGTCTCAAGTCTAACAATCCATGCCTCACCTCAAGGTGTACGCCTCGCCTGGTCAAGGCTAGCCTTTTCATACCATGTGTGCAGCACGCTACATCGATATTATGCTAGATAACATATATTGAAATCGCCCTTATACAATTCAGTTTTTAAGATGGTGAAGTTATTATAGGTAACATTTATGATCATATGCTTGGGTAGTAACCATGGTACGAAAATGCATTGATGGAGATTCTGTTCAACCTGTTGTCACTCAAACATCTATCTCTTACCTTATATTGCATACGATTCTTCAGGCAAAAGACCAACTTGATCATTTTTCACTTCAAATAAGTGGAAAAGCAACTCCAACGTGTCTAAAACTCGACATAAAAGTGTACAACACATTATTCTAAAGAATAGATCGTTTGGATTGGAGTAAATTACGTGGTAAGGATGGAAACACCATGTATAAGGGAGCTTATATTGTTAAGTCGATGTCCTCAAATTTTGGTAAGAAGCATGCTTTTAATTTCACTACTTTTTAATTATATGATGTTAAAGAATTCCTAGAAACTAGAGGATATGCATGGGAATATGCTAAAAAAGATGCAAATGCAGTATGATGATAGATCAGTGGAGACTCCAATAAGTAAGTAGTAATGACAAGGATGAGGAAATCAAGAAAGAAATCAATCCTAATGATGCAAATAGGAGTGCAATATACCATGAATCCATGATGATGTCTTGCCGCTTTTTAATCTTTTCTAATATTGACTTTTTGATAGTTTGATTGGTAATTACCATGACTCCTAATCAAAACTACAAAATTGGGATTTCTCCTTGATGTCTTAATGTGTTATTTAATGTTGCACGGAATTTTTTTTATGAGATAATTGTATCTCTTAGTATCTGATTTATATTTTATGTTTTCTTTTTGCACCTCTTGTAATTAACCCATGGCTTTTCTCCTATATAAGAGAGCCCTAAGATCTCTTCAATAACATGTCTCATTTTTATCCCAACATGGTATCAGAGCAACAATCCTAGACCGGGGTTCTCATACCCTAACCCTAACCCGCCAGCCCCCTCCTCTCGACGCGCAAACGCACCTTCGACGGCACCTCCCAGCACCGCCCAGCCCTCCCAACGACACCTCCCAGCACCGCCGCCCTCCAACGGCATCTCCCAGTGTCGCTGCCCTCCAATGGGCCCTCTCGCGCCGCCTGCCAACACCGGCGGCCACTCCAGCGGTGCCGCCCCGACCCTTCGACGTTGCCGCCCTCTCCAAAGGGGCTCCAACGCACCGCCTGAGGACCCAGGCCCTTGTCTCACCACCATTGGTGCCACCCTACGCCTGGCACCGTTGTAGTCCCATTCCGACTACCATTGGGGGCAGCTCCTAGGCGTTTTTGTGCCACATCGAGGTCTGGACTGGTTCGAGAAAGGTGATATAGTCTGATCGGTCCCTTGATTTGCAGCCCTAAACCTCGAACGAAGCATTAGGGATGAGTGTATAAGTCTACAGATACAACTCATCCCTCCTATGGTGTTGTAGACAAGTTTATTATTGAGTTGTTCCCCTCTTGTTCCGCGTCTTGGCCCATTGAACAATGTCAGAAAATAAGGGTGACGTGTTCTCCTCTTCCGGTGCCTTCAAGGGCCCGACACCTATCGTAAAGATGGACGGGACCAACTACGAGTTATGGTCCATGCAGTTTCGTACCCGAATGCAATGCCACAACAAGGAGCATATTCTGACTGACTCGGAGCCGGCGGACAAGACTGAGTCAAATGCATCATGGAAGCAAGATGATGCCTATGCTCGTATCTGGCTCTCTGGGACACTTAGCATGGAAATTGCTAATGATATTGTCAATCAGCCAACTGCAAAGGCCATGTGGGATATATTGGTTGCTACCTACGGTCAGGCAAAGAATGAAAGCAAGATCCTCCAACTTCAGTTTGACATTTTCTCGACCAAGCAGAATGGTCGACCTCTTCATGCCCACTTCTCACAACTGAGAGGTATTTTTGAATGACTCCACAGTTTCATGCCTATTACTACCAGCGTGGAACAACAGCAAGCGTATCAGAATGCCACTATGACTGGAGATTTCTTGTCATCCCCTGACTCAGAGTACGATGCTGCTCGTGCTCAACTTCTGACTGACGAGAACATACCACCAATGGAGGAGGTCTACAAACGGATGAGTAGGATTAATACCACGCCTACTACTACACCACAGACGACGTCCTCGGCTATAGACGCTTCTCGAGGTCGCGGAGACTCGTCACAGTTCCGTGGCCATGGCACTCGTGGTCAGGGTGGAGGACGTCAGAGAGGTTCATGTTCCTATTGTCATCGTCCCGGTCGCTCGGAGGAGACACGCTTTCAGAAGCATGGATATCCGGCAATTGCACGTGTTGCTGAGCAGACCGACTCTTCACCTGCACCTACCACAGATGCACGTTTTGATGATCTTGTCTCGAGACTTCGAGAGATGGTGACCACCCCTGTGAATCAGATTGCAGGCCCATCAGATGCAGCGGCCATCGCCAGATCATTGTCCAGTTCCTCAGGTACTCCCTATGTGTTTACTAGTAGTAGCAGTTCTGATGTAACATATTGGATTATGGACTCTAGAGCCCATCATATGTGTGGAGATCGGATGCAATTTACCTCTTACAGGTCTATTCCTCCTGGGCGTTCCGTGATCATTGACAATGGAGTTCGGCTACCCAATGTTGGTCAGGGGGGGATTGTTTTAGCCCCTTCTATGCATCTTCAGAACGTCTTACATGCTCCAGATTTTTAAATGAATCTTTTGTCCATCAGTCAAATTACAAAAGACTTACACTATCGTGCCATCTTTGACCCCTCTTCTCTTGTGTTTCAGGACATACTAACTGGCATGATGATTATTCATGGTCGTGAGCAGAGAGGATTGTATAAGCTTGTCATTCCATCATGTGCTGGGGTAGCCTCTATTCCCTCGGGTCATGTTTCTCCTTTCATGTGGCATCTTCGCTTTGGCCACCTGCCTCTTCAAAAGATGATACATGTTTTCCCGCAAATATCTACTCACACTGCCTTGGACTGTGAAGCTTGTCAACTTGGGAAACATCATCGATCCTCTTTTCCGGGTCGTCCGAGTCGTATTAGTAGTCGGTCTTTCGAGTTGTTTCATTTTGACATTTGAGGTCCGAGTCGTGTTCCCGATCATCAGGGCATCGTTGTTATATGGTTGTTGTGGATGATTATTCTAGACTTTCTTGGGTATTCTTGTTAAAACATAAGTCTGAAGCAGGTGCTATGATTAAGACTTTTCTTGTTGAAGTTAACAATATCTTCTCTGCTAATGTCAAATTCATTCATATTGATAATGCTTTGGAATTCTCTACATTACGTTTAGCAGAATTTCTCAGGTCTTTGGGTATAGTTCATTAGACTTCTTGCAATTATACATCACAGCAAAATGGTGTGGCACGACGTAAACATCGACACCTCCTTTGACGTCACAAGAACCTTGTTGATTCACAGTCGTACTCCGCATTCTTTCTGGGGAGATGCGGTTCTCACCGCTTGCCACTTGGTGAATCGCATGCCTTCCACTATTCTTGGCGAGAAGATTCCCTTCATGATTGCGTTTCCGAGAAAAGAACTCTTCTCTCTCACTCCCAGAGTCTTTGGATCGATTGCCTTTGTTCACGACTTCACTCCTGGTCGTGACAAGCTCTCTCCTAAAGCTGTCAAATGTGTTTTCATTGGTTATTCGCGTACCCAAAAGGGGTATAGATGTTTTGATCATGTTGGAAGAAAATACTATGTGGGTGTTGACGTTACATTTTTTGAGTCTATTATGTATTTCTCTCCTACAGGTGATAGGTTGTCTAATGCTAGTTCTAGAGAGGATGTTGTTGTAGTTCCTCCACCTCCATCTTCTCCTTCTCATGCACCTTGTGATGCTCCTCGGTCTTCACCAACTCCACCTCCACCTCTTACCACCAAGTCCATGTTTTACCCCAAGTTTATTCTCGCAGGTCTTTTACTCGCCCCTTTGCTCATGCGTTGTCTATATCATCCACCATGCCTCAGGTTTGTCATGAACATATTATATCTACTGAGGGCACTAAAGATTTAAATGATACATAGGATGAGTTGATGCCAGAAGATGATGAGGCTAATGACCTAGAGATACCTATTGCCCTAAGGAAGCCTCGTCGCCAATGTGCCACGTACCCTCTTGTTGCACATGTTTCCTTGGATCACCTTTCCGCATATTACACGAAGTTTGTGGTGAGACTATCTACAATTAATATCCCACGGACATATCATGAGGCGCTTCATAACAGCAGGTGGAGACTTGCAATGGAAGAAGGGATGGCGGCTCTACAGTCACGTGGCACCTGGAGCATTGTATCTGCTCCATCTGGTGCCTCTGTTGTAAGCTGTAAATGGATGTTTACGGTCAAGCAAAGGGTAAATGGCAGTGTGGACCGCTACAAGGCAAGGCTTGTGGCCCGGGGTTTCACCCAAACCTATGGGGTGGACTATCAGGACACCTCTCCAGTAGCAAGACACTCGACACTACGTATTCTTCCATCTGTTGTTGTTTCGCGATACTGGCCTCTATACTAGCTTGATGTCAAGAACGCATTTCTCTATGGGGATTTACAAGAGGAAGTATACACGCAAAAGCCACCAGGATTTGCTACTAAGGGGGAGTCTCAGAAGGTATACAGACTTCATCAGGCAATTTATGGCCTGAAGCGGAGTCCGAGAGCTTGATACCAAAAGCTATCAGAGTTGATAGAGCAACAGGGGTGTGTTTGGTCCACTGTGAACTACTCGTTGTTTGTTCAGAAGACGCAAAGAGGTACTATGGTTATTCTTGTCTGTGTGGATGATATTGTCATTACAAGAGATGATGAGCAGGGCATTCATACTGCCAAGGAGTTCCTAAGTCAACAGTTTGTGACTAAGGACCTTGGCAATCTTCGTTACTTCCTTGGGTTGGAGTTCGCTAGGAACCAGCGTGGCCTTGTAATGACTCAGAGGAAGTCTGTTATGGATCTTCTCTTTGAGACAGGTATGACAGGGTGTAAACCAGCCACCACTTCTATGGATGCAAGTATGAGACTATACGATGAGGATACTGAGGAAGTTGACAGGAGAAGATACAGGGAGCTTGTTGGGAAGCTCTTACGTTACCATCACCAGGTCGAACATTGCTTTTGCAGTAAGCAAAGTCAGTCAGTTCATGAAGCAGCCCAGGAGGTGCATATGGATGTCGTCCATATGATCTTGAGGTATTTGAAGACTTCACCCGATTCGGACCTTATATTCAGTAGGGATACATCTCTTGACGTGACAGCAGTGCAAATGCAGATTATGCAGGTTGTCCCAAAGATAGAAAGTCCGCTTCTGGCTTTGTTATTTTTGTTGGCAGCTCACTGGTTTCTTAGGAAAGCAAGAAGCAGACAGTGGTGGCTAGATCTAGTGCAGAATCTGAATACAGGGCCATGGCACAAGGATGTGCAGAGATGATGTGGGTAAGATCGGTATTAACCGATCTTACTGTTGAGGTTTCTCTTCCGATGAAGCTTTTATGTGATAATCAAGCAGCTTTGTTTATTGCCAATAACCCTGCTTCATGAACGGACAAAGCATATTGAAGTGGACTGTCATTACACTAGAGGCATGATACAGAAAGGTCTTATATTCACCTCTCATGTTTCCACAAGTGATCAGACGGCAGACATCTTCACCAAGGCCCTGGCTAGAGGTCCATTTCAGATGTGTTGTTCCAAGCTGAGCGTGATTGATATTTATGCTCAAACTTGAGGGTGAGTGTTGAGATAATTGTATCTCTTAGTATCTGATTTATATTTTATGTTTTCTTTGTGCACCACTCTTGTAATTAACCATGGCTTTTCTCCTATATAAGAGGGCCCTGGGATCTCTTCAATAACATGTCTCATTTGTATCCCAACAGTTTTCATAATTATTTTCTGTAACATCTCGGGCCCTAGACATGTTCCGTTATCGAGGATTACTGGCTCAGACAACGTGTTGGGCTTGGGCCCAAGTGAAAGCCTTACAACAGCCTAAAAATGCTTAAGCCCAAGTTGTCTAATAGTAGCTCCACACCACTTATAATCTATTGCCACACTTTGTGGTTAGTAGACATGGCACTATGTTTAGGGTGCTATGGTCTCCCCACTTACATATGTAACTTCATAGTTGCCACATGGACCGTCACTTATTCCTAGTAATAGTGGCGCATACACGCTCTTGTGTAGCCATTTTCGTCCTATCTCTTTGGTAGGGGCGGCTCCACCTCTTGGGTAGTCTTCAACTATCAGAGTGAACTTGCTATGATACCATATGTATGTCTCGGGTCCTAGACCCATTCCATTATCAGGGATTACTGCCTAGACAACTTGTTGGCCTCAGGCCCAACTGGAGGCCTTAACCACAGCCTAAAAAGCTTAAGCCCAGATTGTCTATATGTCGGCGATATATCGTCGACATATCAGTATCAACATGGAATCGATATCGGTATCGATGTGACGATATATACTTCTTTCTGATCCTTCCTTCACAAAGTATGTCGATATGGACGATATTTCGGCGATATATCGTCGATATATCGTCGAAATATCGTATCGACGCCATATCGATACGGTGTCAATATCAATGTTTCCTACCTTGTCTAGTAGTATCCCCCACTAGTTATAACCTACTACCACATTTTGTGATTACTAGATGTGGTATTATGTTTAAGGTATGCTACAATACCATAATGATATCATAACTAATTGTCTATTGAACTTCCTTGAACAATAACTTCTGAAATGTCTCGAGCCCTAGACCCGGAACGTTCTTAGGGATTATTGGCCCAGACAACATGTTGGGCTTGGGTCCAACTAGATCCCTTTGACTATAGCCCAAAATGCTTAAGCATGGATTCTTTAGAAGTATCCCCCATTACTTATAACTCACTACCACACCTTATAGTTACTAGATGTGGTACTATGTTCATATGTTACAATCCTCTACACTTATATGTAGAGGGAAAAGAATGAATTGCACTAATGAGAGACCCTCGGGTTCTCTTAAATAGGAGAGGAACCTATTGGGCAAATTACAAGATGAAAACAAAATAAATAGAAAACAAGAAAATCAATACTGTTAGAGTATTTGGTTGTGCGCCCTTTATGTTGTAGCAGGGTAAATGGATCCTGGAGAAGATCCATTTACCCCCATCCGGTGTTTAGTCCCACACCGCCTGTGGGTGGGACTTGGAGGCTCTGGAGAGGCTATATAAGGAGCCCCAGACCTCCTGTACTCATTGAGAAATTCTAATAGAATATCCGCCCCTTAGAGGGCTTCTCCTGTGGTTTCATCCCGCTCCTCACGGAGTAGGGTTCCACATAAAAATCTTTGTGTTCTTCGTGATTATTCTTCTTTATTATGTTATTCCGCTTCCGCTTTCTATTTTATTACATGGTATCAGAGCGGGTTCGATTCTCGAGGATTTTTTGTCGTTTATATTATTCGAGAATCGATTGTTCTTGTTTGTTCAAGTTTTTCAAATTCTAGGGTTTCAACCCTATTTTCTGGAGTTTTGTTCATGGTCATAGTTCAAGATTCGTCGGCATCCTATTCCCATGTTCGGAGATCAGTTCTTGAAAGATTACTGCTGCAGATCGCATTCTTTTTCGAAGAGTGTTAATGATCCAGGGTATCTAAACCCTAGATCGATCGATCTCCATATGGCGGCGGCACCACAGGACTTCCAGGCCCACGGCACTACAAGACTTCCAGGCCTGCGGAGGCTCGTTCCCTGACCATCTACTGCAAAGCCGCAAACTTTCAGGCAGCGCGCATCCGCCCTTCAGCAACACAAGAATTCCATCATGGTGCACATCGCGCATGCGTGCGTCCACTTCTCCAGGCCGCACCATACGGCATCGCACCTGCTTCTCACAGGCGGCACCCCCGTTCTCTCCAGATCATCTCCATCGGCGTGCAAAGGAGGACGCGGTTGGCAAACTCCAACTGGCGGCAACGCGCCGCCCACGCTCCAGCCATCCTGCTGTCGACTCCCACCAGATCTCCCATCTGGAGATCTTATGCGCCTGCAGCGCTACAGTGCTCCAGAGGCGCCGCCCTCTCTTCCCTCAGGTGAAGCCGCTCGGCGCTCAACACATCTGGCGCAGAGCTCCAGGCCGCGAGCTCCAAGGCGGCGCAGTCGCTGCACGATCTCGCAGCGGCTTCTCTCTCCAGATCTCCCAATCGCCCAGACGGCGACCTCCTCCCACCGCACGCATCCTATCTCCAGCGCACGAGTGGTGTTCTCCCAGGTGCAGGCGAGCCCCACCCCTCATCCCATCGGCGGCGCCCGTACTTGTTCTGTCCATTGGCGGCGGTTTTTGTAAGAAAGGGTTCCCATTGTGCGAACCCTAAAGGGGAGAGGGAGCGACTTATTAAAAAAAAAAAAAGGGGCTGCTGTAAAAAAAAAAAAAGAGAGAGGTGTTTCAAAAAAAAAAAAAGAAGAGGAAAATAAAAAAGGCGCGTACAAAATAAAAAAAACCGTACGCATTTCAAAAAAAAAAAAAGGGGCGCGTACATGAAAAAAAGCCGTACGCATTTTCAAAAAAAAAATGTGCAAAGCAAAAGCCGAAAAAAAAATATCAACGGCTTAAAAAAAATGCATGAAAAGCCGAAAAAAAAAATCAATCAACGGCTTTAAAAAAAATGTTTCAAAAAAAAATGAATATTTTGAAAGCCGATAAATGTGTGATCGGCTAAGTGGTTTTTGTTTTATCCCCCATCATTGTTGTCTTCTCCCAACTTTGTCGATTTGTCCATTTTCCGACAAGTATGGGAGAAAGGGGGAGTATGTGTAGAGTCACAGGTCTGTTCTATTCTTCCAGATCCAGATTCAGATGCTAGTCTCCAGACCAGCCATATTTTTCAGACTCTACAAGTTGTTCAGATGAAGAGATTTCTTGCGCAGTTCCAGACTCGACGATCGGATTCCGAGTCCCAGTTTGATGCGCAGTTGTTCAGACTCGACGATCATTGTTTTCCGAGTCTCCAGTTTCAGACACGCACGAGTGTGCGGTCATTGTCAGATGAGCATAAGTTGCCATCTTTTGTTTTGCGGTCCCCATCATTCTTCTAGTTGTCAGGCCAGAGTTTTCATGTGAGCCATAGGGACTCCAGAGCAGAGGACCATTCCCTATGCCATATGTTGGCAAGGGTTTTCATGTGGTATCATAGGTACACCGGAGCAGTGCACCATTCTCTGAGCCAGATGGGAGAGACCCAGTTCTCCGACGAGGAGACTTCAGGCGCAAGTTCAGACTCGATGGTCAGGTTCCGAGTCTTCAGTTGACTCACACTCCAGCCCGTTCGTCCTCCTCACCTGCACGGCATGAGAAGCAACGTCCTCGACTGCAGCAATGTGCGCGTTGGGTTGATATTGTCCGTAGTGTCCTGTAGCGTTGAGTTGAGTATCTTTCTGTTTGTCCAAGCTGAGCATTGCATGCTCCAGCTTGAGGGGGAGTGTTAGAGTATTTGGTTGTGCGCCCTTTATGTTGTAGCAGGGTAAATGGATCCTGGAGAAGATCCATTTACCCCCATCCGGTGTTTAGTCCCACACCGCCTGTGGGTGGGACTTGGAGGCTCTGGAGAGGCTATATAAGGAGCCCCAGACCTCCTGTACTCATTGAGAAATTCTAATAGAATATCCGCCCCTTAGAGGGCTTCTCCTGTGGTTTCATCCCGCTCCTCACGGAGTAGGGTTCCACATAAAAATCTTTGTGTTCTTCGTGATTATTCTTCTTTATTATGTTATTCCGCTTCCGCTTTCTATTTTATTACAAATACTAAAGATAAAAAATATCTCAACACTCCCCCTCAAGTTGGAGCGTAGATATCGATCAGACTCGGCTTGGAACAACATCTCTGATAAGGCCTGTTGGCCAGGGCCTTAGTAAGAACATCTGATGTCTGGTCTCCAGAGCTGACATGCATAGTGGCAATAAGACCTGTCTGTATCATGTCACGAGTGTAGTGACAGTCCACCTCTATGTGCTTCATCCTCTCATGAAAGGTTGGGTCGTTGGCAATAAAAAGTGCAGCCTGATTGACACATTATAGGTACATGTAAGGAGGCACCTCTATACTCAGGTCAGTAAGAACAGATATGACTCACATCATTTCAATGTTATCCTGCGCCATGGCCTTGTATTCTGACTCTACACTCGATCTGGCAACCACGGGCTGTTTCTTGCTCTTCTATGAAATAAGGGAATTTCCTATGAACACAGTAAAGCTTGATGTAGACTTCCTATCCTTAGGACACCCAACATAATCTGCATCTGCACATGCTGTAACTAAAAGAGAAGTGTCTATGCTGAAAAGAAGTCACGTACCAGGTGAAGTCTTCAGATATCTCAAAATCATATGGACTGCATCCATATGTGCCTATCTGGGTTGCTCCATAAACTGACTCACTTTGCTCACGGCAAAAGATATGCCAAGCCTGGTAATAGTCGTATATAGTAGCTTGCTGACAAGCTCCATGTACCTTATCTTGTCGACCTCCTTAGTGGCATCAATAGGGATGAAAACGAACATTAATATATTCGTATCCGATCCGCTATCATATTCGTTGTATACATATTTTGACATTCGTATTCGTATTCATTTTAAAATGGATGAGGATATGGATATCACTTTGACATCTGCTAATATTCACATTCGTATTCGTATATCTGTTTTCGTACATAAGTATAGTAAAATATTTATTTATAACTATATGTAAAACCATTTCGTGATTGCAATCACCATTGTTGATATAATTGTTCTGAAAATAATATGTATGGTATATCTATTTTATGTGTAAGCCATCCTAAACATGTATATCAAGGTTGCAGAAAGCGGTAAAGCGGTAGTCGGTACTCGGTCGGAGGGATCACTAACTAAGGATTAATCGGTAGTCGGGCGACTAATCGGATTTAGTCGGTCGTTAGTCGGTTTTGAATTTTTTTTATTATTTTAAATATATAAATCATTTTTATACATAGATTTGTACATTTTCTTTACTTTCATAATGAAATAAATGAAGTAATTGACTTTAAATATAACATTATTGCATATTAGAATAAGTTTACTTATGTATTAGCATAGATTTGTACATTTTCTATACTTACATAATGAAACAAAAGAAGTGATTGACATTAAATATAACATTAAGCATATTAGAATAAGTTTGTTGTTAAAAAAAGCAAAAAACAAAAAAAATAAAAGCTTGATTAAAAATCGGACGATTAGTCGGCCAACTAGGCCGACTAGTCGGTCTGACCGACTAATGGCTGACTAGGCCTAGTCGAGTCGGCTACACCCCCGACTCGACTAGTCGGACCGACTAGTCGGCCTAGTTAGCTGATTTTTGCAAGCTTGATGTATATGTTAGTTAATTTATCAAAATATCTCCGTTATTATTTGTATCTGATTCATATTCGTTTTACATTCATATTCGTTTTTAAGGATATGGTAACACATTTTTCATATCCGTCAATATTTGTATCCACATTCGTATTCGTATTTTAAAATGGATAAGGATATGATTATACCTATATTCACATCCGTATCCGACCGTTTTCATCCTTAGTCATCATCATAGAGCTTTATGCTCAGGTCAATAAGAGTAGTGGCAGGTCTGCAATCTGTCATGCATGTCTTTGAAAGAAGATTCGTAGCGTACATCCTCTGGGTCATCACAAGACCTCGTTGGTTCCTGGCAAACTCCATTACAAGGAAGTAATGCAGATGCCCAAGGCCCTTGGTCACAAATTGCTGACTTAGGAAGTCCTTGGCATCTTGAATGCCATGCTCATCATCCTCTGTAACAATAATGTCATCAACATTAACAAGAATGATAACAGTACCTCTTTGGGTCCTCTGCACAAACAAAGAGTGATCGGTCGTCGATCGCACAAACCCCAGTAGCTCTCTCAAGTTCGAGAGCATCTGGAACCATGCTTTTGGACTCTGCTTAAAGCCATCGATAGCCCTATGTAGCCTGCAAACCTTCTGACACTCCCCCTCAGGATCAAACCCAGGTGGATGCTGCATGTAAATCTCCTCTTGTAGATCATCATAGAGGAAGGCAACTCGTGTCACAGCAATAGAAAGTAAAATACGCATAGTACAATGTCTTGCAACTGGAGAGAAAGTATCTTGATAGTCCACCCCATATGTCTGGGTGAACCTACGTGCCACAAGTCTCACCTTATAGCAATCCATACTGTCATCCCCACGGTGTTTCATAGTGAACACCCATTTGCATCCGACAACAGATGCATCAACTGGAGCAGAAACAAGACTCCACGTACGATGTGACTGTAGTGTAGCCATCTCCTCCTCCATTGCTAACCTCTGCTGACTGTCCTGAATAGACTCATGATATGTCTGTGGTATCTTCATGGCAGATAATGCCTAGGTAAACCTCTTGAAATCCTCTGACAACCTGCTCAAAGAAAACATGGATTGCAAGAGGATAAGTAGCACACTTTCATTTCGGTTTGCACAGAGCAATCGGTACATCAAGATCATCTGCCAAGTATGTGACATGTGAGTTCCCCTCTTAAGAGGGCACCTGCTCATCCTATATGGAATCTTGCTGCATAGACAACTCAGTAGTGACATCAGTAGAAACAATGTGCTCATTACATACATGAGGCGTGTTGGATGACAAGCAAGACCTGCGAGCTGGGGGAGCAGAGCGAGGCTTGCGAGTAAAAATATGTGGCAAAAACGGAGTCACAACAGAAGGTGACGCCACAGGAGCAGGTGGTGGTGGTGGTGGTGGTGCGACAGTAGGAGGTGGAGGCATGTGGATCTCATCGTAAGAGTCGGATGGGGCCAGTCTGTCACAAGTAGGAGAAAAATATATGACAAACTCAAAGAAAGTGATGTCAGCACTAACAAAGTACTTCCACGTGAGCGGATCAAAGCAGCAGTACCCTTTCTGGGTACGAGAGTAGCCAACAAAAACACACTTGACAGCTCTGGGAGAGATCTTGTCACGACCAGGAGAGACATCATGAACAAATGCAACAGAACCAAACACATGAGATTTAAGGGAGAAAAGATCCTTCTCGAGGAAACACAATCGAGAAAGGAATCTTCTCACCCAACACAGACAAGGGCATGGGGTTCACAAGATAGCATGCAGTAAGGACAACATCAGTAAGCATGAGGAGCACAACTCTGTATCAACAAAGTTCTAGTCTCATCAAGTAAATGATGGTGTTTGCGCTCGGCAACATCATTCTGTTGGGAAGTATAAGCTCATGAGGTCTGATGAACAATGCCCAGAAATCTAAGGAACTCAGAAAGATGTAAAGTGCAAGACTGTAAAGCATTATCAAAATGAAGATATTTAACTTTTGCAAAAAAATATTCCTTCTCAATAATAAAATATTTGATTAGCCTCAGACTTATTCTTCAATAAAAGGACCCAAGGAAGTCTAGAAAAATCATCGACAGCAACTAGATAAAAACGGTGTCCCTGGTCATCAGGAACACGATTCGGAACCCAAATGTCTAAATGTAGGCACTCAAATAGCAGAGAACTACTCCGACTCTGACGAGATGGCAAAGAAGAACGGTGATGCTTCCCAAGCTGACATGCCTAACACTAGAAAGAGCATCTCGTAGAGATCTAAGGGAGAACATGGCACAGCTTCTGCAGAGGAAGGTGGCCAAAATGAAGGTGTCACAGATATAGTGAGACTAGTCTAGTAGATATACTAGAAACACCAACATGAGGAGGTTGGACCAGTCTGTAAAGCCCCCGATGCTCAAGGCCACATACAATCACCCTACCTGTAATTATATCTTGAAACACAAGGACGAATGGTCAAAAATGGCACAACAATGCAAATCCTTAGTAATTTGACTAAAGAAAAGTAAATTTATCTGAAAATTTGGAGTATATAAAACATTCTGAAGGTGCATAGACAGCGTAAAATGCACCTCCCCATGTCATGTAACAAGTAAGTGGTCGTCATTAACAATGGCAACCCATCTGCCAGCTGGTATGGTCCTGTAGCACCTGAACTGCACTCTGTCTCCACACATGTGGTGTGAAGCACCAGAGTCCATAATCCACTCTGTCATGTCAGCACCGGTATTATCAGTAAATGCATAGGCGATACCTGAGGAGCTCGAAGAGGCTCTAGCTGCGACTGCAGTATCTATAGTTGTGGTGCTAGTAGTACGAGTCATGATCTCTCAAATACGAGAGACAATATCATCCAAGCGAGGATCAGCCTGGGAAGTTGTAGTCTCTGAAGGCGCAATCTATTCAGCTACACGATCAGAAACAGGATATCCATGCTTCTGGTAGCATGTATCCTCTGCATGTCCAGACCGACGACAGTAAGTGCAAGGGTGGCACCGGCGTCCACTGCATCTGCCACGAGGGGTGCATCCTCTGGACTGGATCTCTCCTCGACCACGAGAAGCGACCATCACTGAAGATGGCAGAGAAGTGGTTGTAGAAGGCATGATAATCCGACTGAGACGGTTATAGGCCTCCTCTATGTCAGGTATGTAGCTCCGATGAAAAGCTGAGTACGTGCAGCATCATACTCTGTATCAAGTACAGTCATGAAGACTCCAACCATTGTGGAGTTCCTATACATTTTCTGTTGCTCAGTAGATGTGGTAAAAAGCATGTAGCTATGAAGCTTCTCAAACATGCCACGGAGCGAAGAGTAGTACATGTGCAAAGGACGACCATTCTGCTTGGCCTTGTAGATACCAAAATGTAGCTTAAGAATCTTGGCCCCATTCTTCGCTTAAGCATAAGCGGATGCCAAAGTGTCCCACATCGCCTTGACGGTAGGCTGATTCAGAATATCATTGACTATCTCCGTGGTGAGGGTCCCACAAAGCCAAACCCGCGCATGCACGTCATCTTGCTTCCAAGAAGCATTAGCCCCCAGTCTTATCCATTGACTCTGGATCTGTCAGGATGTGCTCCATGTTGTTGCACCGCATGAGGGTGAGAAACTGCATGGACCATAATTCATAGCTGGTCCCATCCATCTTAGCGATGGGAGTCAGGCCCTTGAAGGCTCCGGATGAAAAAATATCACCCTTGTTCTCTGACAAGATAAAAAACAGCCGAACAACGGAACTCAACTGGGTCGCGGCTTACTAGGACCAAAAAACGTTATTTAAAGATTTGAAATCGCATTTTTCAGTCAAAATCAAACCTATTCAGACTACAAAACAAGCCGCAGAGGCACGTGGAGGCATACGGAAGGGCCGGCAGCAGCACGGGAGGTCTGTGTGGGCATGGGCAACAGCTGGGCGGCGACCGGAGGGGCCGAGCGATGGCATGACAACGGCCCGGATGGCCAGAGGCGTCTGACAATGGTTGAGGGCGGCATGGGTTGTGGATTGGGCGGCCGGCAGCAGCCGGGGGCAACGGCCCGGGCAGCCTTAGGCCCGGCCTGGACGGCTGGGGGCGGCGAAAGGGGCCGACGACTGCGCGTAGGTCGGCGACGGCCGAGGAGGGGAGGGGGCATGGATAGGGTTAGGGTTTTTGTGGGATGAGCGAACTCCGATCTAGGATCGTCGCTCTGATACCATGTAAAGGGAAAAGAATGAATTGCATTAATGAAAGGCCCTCGGATTCTCTTATATAGGAGAATAACCTATTGAGCAAATTACAAGACGAAGATAGAATAAATAGAAAATAAGAAAAGCGATACTAAAGATAACAAATATCTCAACATTATATATGCAAAGTCCTATTGATAGAAGGCGTCGATCCAACTATTTCCGCTCTATTACTATTGATGGACAAACCGTGGATGGAACTGGCGAGCTGGGCACAGCTATATCCAACTACTTCAAGCTTATGACTTCTACATCTATTCAGAAAAGATGGAGGTAGCGGGGTCAGAGGACCAGGTCGGTGACTGTCATGACGCCCGCGAGAGCTTGACTCGCGATGTCTCCCTGGAGGAGCTGCGTGATGCTGTGTGGGACCTCAACGATGACGCGTCTCCTGGCCCTGATGGTTTCTCGATCGCCTTCTATAAGGACTTTTGGGACACTATTGGGCCAGAGGTTCTGGAGGTTGTGAAGGAGTTCTGTTCTGGTAACGAGGGCTTTTCTTGAATCAACCGTGTGCACCTTGTTCTTATTCCGAAGTCGGCCGCGGCCTCTTCGGTCGGGGAGTTCAGACCCATTGTTGTATCCAACGCTATCTACCTTGTCACGGCGAAGGTCTTCGCCTGTAGGCTGAATGTTATTCTCGGGGACCTCATCTCTCCGGCTCAAGCGACTTTCGTCCCGGGACGTCAGATCTCCGACTGCGTCTCCCTCGCGTCTGAAATTATTGTTGATTGGCGGAGGAGCGACACTAGCGGCATTCTTTGGAAGGTGGACTTCTCCAAGGCGTACGATACTCTAGATTGGAGCTTCCTTTGGAGCGTGCTCAAGAGAAAGGGCTTCCCGGTATCTGGATCACTTGGATGCGACGATGCATCTCTACGGCGTCGTTCTCGATGCTGGTCAACGGGAGCCCGGAGGGGGGCTGGATTCAACCTCGCAGGGGGGTTCGCCAGGGGTGTCCCCTTGCGCCTATGTTGTTCATTCTTGCAGTTGACGTTCTTTCTGACATGGCGGAGGGTGTTGCGGCTCACGGGCTGACTAGGGGTTTCTCGAAGGAGGGACTGGAGGTCTCGATTGCGCAATACGCTGATGATACGCTCTTCTTCATCAAGGGGGGCATCGAGGAGGCCACCGGCATGGCAATGACGATCGAGATTTTCTCGAAATTATCGGGCCTAACGAAGAACAACTCCAAGTCGGTTTTCATTTCCTTTGGGCAGGCGGAGCTTGTTTCGGTTAACCTGGAGACGGTGTTGGGTTCGGGCAGATCCTCTTTTCCACTGGATTACCTTGGCACCCCTCTATCGCCGGGGCGTTCGCGGATTCGAGACTGGCTGCGGGTGGTGGAGAAGGTCGAGACGAAGCTCGCGGGTTGGAAGGCTGTGGTACTCTCGAGGGGGGGTCGGCTGGTGCTCTTGAAGTCCGTCCTCTCCTCCATTCCTATCTTCCTCCTCTCCAATCGGAAGATGCCTAAAGGTCTGCGGGAGCGGCTGGAGAAACGGATGCGGGCTTTCTTATGGGCCAGCGGTATGGCCGGTTCTAGGGGGATTCATTTGGTGGGTTGGAAGGAGATCTTGCGCCAGAAGGTTGACAGGGGCTTGGGGGTTAAGTCCCTTGAGCAAATGAACGAGGCTCTTTTGTTAAAGTGGGCTAGCATGATTTGGGGCCCGGGGAATGACCTGACGTGCACTGCGATTCGGAAAATCTACAACGTCTCCGGTTCCCCTCCTCTGATGGGTTTCGCCAACGGCTCCCCCACCCCTTTTTGGCGCAACGTGGTGAAGGCCTTTGTGAGCAACCTTGCCCTCTTTAGGCCTGTTCTCGGTCGGGGGGACTCCTTCGCGTTTTGGTCTGACGATTGGTCGGGGGGTGGGGCGCTTCGTTCTCGCTTTCCCAGGTTGTTTGCGATTGCAGGTGATAAGCTTTGCTCGGTTGGCTCTTGCTGGAGCGACGGCCTCTGGTGCCCCACTTTCGCGGCTTCCCTCTCTGATCAAAGGTTCGACGAATTCTTGGCGTTGCTGGATTCCATTCGGGAGGTGTGTCCGCTTGACGATGGCAGGGACCACTGGGCGTGGAAGGATGGTAGCTTCTCCGTGAGAGGGGCCTATGGCGCAATATCTAGACCTCCCCCGGCTGGCTCGGAGCTGCTCTCCAGGGACTGCTCGCTGATCTGGGGCCTGAAGCTTCCGGAGTGGATTGGCTTTTTTCTGTGGCTGCTTAGGCGTAAGCGTCTGATGACAAGGGATAGATGCATGAGGCTGCTGGGGGTTATTTCGGATAGGTGCCTTCTTTGCAACGCGGCGATTGAATCGACAGAACACTTGTTTTTTTCGTGTCCCATGGTTTCTCAGATCTAGCAGGAGATGGGACCGGCTTGGTGCAACAGCGATGACTTCCAATCTTTTTGGAATACGGCACACGCGAACATCCACAGACCGCGGGGGGAGCGGATTACCCCCATGGCCATTCTCTGGGCGCTCTGGCGGGGAAGAAATGACCTCCTCTTCTCGGGTCAACGTTTTTACAAAGAAAATGTGTGTGTGCTTGTTAATCGGTTACTTCTCGATTGGAATCTGTAACGGGTGGGTTGCGGTCCTGTTTTGACCCGTCTATTCCTGTCTTTTTTAATCTTTGGTTTTTAATATATTTTGGGGCGGACACCACTGAGTGTTTCCCCCTCCCTTTTAGACTTCAAAAAATATATATGCAAAGTCCTTGTTGTCGTATGGACCATCACTAATACCCTCTAATAGTGGCAATTGCACGTTCTTAGATAGCCCTTTGACATTTCCTCCTATCTCTTTGATAGGAATGGCTCCACCTCTTAGGTAGCATTAGAGAGAACTTGCTCTAATACCATTTATAACATCTCGAGTCCTAGACCCGATCCGTTATTAAGGATTATTAGCCCAGACAACTTGTTAGCCTCGGACTCAACTAGAGCCCTTTGATTGCAGCCAAACTGCTTAAGCCCAAGATGTTTAGTGGTCTCACTACTTACAACTCACTACCACCCCCTGTAATTACTGGATACTATGTTTGGGGTGCTACATCACGTGAAAATTCTACATTTTGATTATAATAATGTGGTCAGTCGCGTGGAAGGACCACCACTCAACTACTAGACTCATGAGGTGGATTCAACTTGGGCAAAAAAATATAGGCATACAAGATGCAAAAATGTTTTATAATAAGATATATGTATGTAAGAAACTGGGACAGGAGGGGATAGATTAAGATATGATCACCACCAACCTTATTCATGTTGTAAAGTGCATCCACCGTGTCTACAGTTCTGTTTATTATGGCCCCTGCAACCTAGCAAAAAATGAGTAGAGCAACAAATTTGTTCAAAAAACTAGTTATCTAAGCAAGTTCTTGAATCAACATTGCTATCATTAACGTATCTCTCAGCAAAGTTCCTAACCCACCAGCTTTTGACCAGATGTGTCCAATAAACAGTATACAACCTTTGAAAAGGACAAAGACACGGTGGATGAGAGAAATACAAACTTGCAAACCTTCTTCCAGTCTTTTCCATATCTACGGTATGCTCCATAGAATCGTTCCAACTCTTCTTTGCTCCATTGAGCACCCAACATATCGGACAACTTCCTTTTCTGCTAATACCAGAAGGTTGAGAATAGTTAAGGCAAGTTATTTATTTCCTGGTTACTTGACCTATACAGGAGTCAACAATAAATTAAAAAGAAAAATTCATTATAACCATCGAGTAGTGGTCATTTATGATGTGCCAACCATGAGATTGAGCACAGAACATACTCAAAGTAAATCATTCCACATCAAAACAAGATCGTTAGAAGGGGAAGCCTTAAATTTCTGGAACTTAGGCAATGCCCACAAGAGTGCTGCAAGACAGTCATTTACTATTAATAGGTAAGCAGGGAGCCCTGCTGAATACTCACTTATCAAAACTGTTTATTGTACGAAATATTGTTAACTAGCACATAGTTGGACTAACTTGATGAGATTGGTTCCATTCTTGATATTATTAGTCAAGGAAACCAAACTAACACATGCTATTTTGCAATACCTACATTGCCTAATCATTGCAGTCACGCAAACTCGATCTAATCATGATAAATTTTTATACTATGTTACTATTCATGCAGAAAAATCAAAAGTATGGCAAGCAATTCCCTGCCAGAAGTAAAGAAGTCAGCAATGGAAGTATGACAAACTGCTCCGTGAATTAGTCTCGTGATAAATTAACTCTGAGAATAAAATGCACATAGGAAGACCTTTTCCCGTGGGTCCTTCGACCAGATATCTAAGCAGTGATAGCATTAAGGGTGTCCTCAGTGACAACAGAACGATATTAGTAGCGACAGCCACTGTCAATCGAAAGCTAGCGAGAAATTATAAGTTAACTTCGTAGACAAAATTTAAAACCTTACCCGGTTCTTGCTTTTTCCTCCTCCCCAATCATTGTCAGGAGATTCTGCATTTAGTTTTGGGAAGCGCTTGTTCAAATTCCTAGATTTCCTTGTAGAAGCCATATCCGGTGTTACTCCTGTTGCAACAATAAAAATGTTATACAGAGCTCTTTGGACAGGCACGCACATGAATGCAGTTGAAGGGTAAAAGCCGGTAAAGAATACAAAACAAATCTCAGTTCGATGATCAAATATAATTGATTCATCTATATACAGGGAAACAGTCAAAACTTTGAAAACGTTGAAAAATATAACCTCTTTATGAACACGGGTAAAGTTGTCCGCACCATAAATTCTCCAGCTGAATGTGGAATAACGTTTTTCTCAAATAGGTCTACGTTTAAAATTAGATAAAGATCGTTTCAGTATCAATAGACCTACTAATAAAAACAAGATAAAAGCTCTATTTGTCAGCTAGGTATCAAACACCAACGATAAATCAAAGACAGATCGAAAGATTAGCAGAAAAATCGAGGTTGTGAGGCGGCAAATAGCGTAAAATCATGGTGTTAATGTACCATAACTGCTATTTGCAATCATTGCATCTAAATCCTCCCATTGTATTATGTGAAACCAAGATCCGTGCATTACATCAAAACTAACTGCACCGTATGTTAGGCCGCACGGAGCAATGGGGCAAGCCCCATGGACATTGTGGTAGTAACTTCTTAAACACGTTCAGTGGTCAAGACTTATTACTTTATCACCAAGTATCTAAGCACTGTGTCTTCTTTATCACTTGAATAAAGCTCTGGAGCGTGCACCATCGAGTGTCTCCCCCTTGTTTATGGATTTCAAAAAAAAAGTATCTAAGCACTGATATGACACAAACATGATCTATGGGAGAAATAGTCCATCCCAACATGATTCCAAATTTAAGTGCACTTGCTAAAGGCTATGTCTACAACATTTACTTAAGCACTCCTAGAAACATTCCCAGTAACAACTCCGGCAACATTCAACGTCACGGACATGACATTATCAAATGCACACATTCAAGATTACAAGATCGTACAACACCGACTAAACTGTACCATCCCCAAAGGGCCCGTTCACGTGCTCGCCAACTTCACCTGTGTTGAGATAATTCCTATTTTTGTATTGAGATAATTCCTACTTTTCCTTTTTGCTTTATCTTTTGTAATTCTCTATTTATCTTTTTCCTCTTTCTTTATTTTATCCAATGGGTTCTTCTCCTATATAAGAGAACCCTTGGGCCTTTCATAATGTATTTAAGTATGGTTCTTTAACATGGTACCAGAGCCACGGTCTTATAGACCGAAGTTCTCGTATCGTCACTAACCATAATCCTTCCCTATCCCGACACATGTCCCACCCCCGACCCACGCGCGCCGCCCCTGCCCCAGGCCCCTACGCCCCTGTGCCGCGCCTCACGCCCGCCTCCGACCCCCCACCCCGCATCGCCCTTGACCCCGCGCGCCCAGGCGACTCACCGCCCTATCGCGCTCACGCCCTATCGCTCAGGCGACCCTCTCCGCGCGCACGCCCTATCGCCATCACGCCCTATCGCCCACGCACCCAGGCAACCTCGCTCCACGCCCAGGCGACCACCGCCCCGACGCCCCATCGCACAGGCGACCCCGTGCTCAACACCCCACCGCTCCACGCCCAAGTGCCCCACGCCCAGACGCTCCATGCCCGAACGCCTCACAGCCCATGTGCTCCACCGCCCAGGTGCTTCATCGCCCAGATACTCCACGCCCAGGCGCTCCATCGCCCAGACGCTCCATCGCCCAGACGCCCTCAGGACCCTACCGCATCCTGTCAACTGCATCGGACTCCCTCGCGCCCAAGCGCCCTCGCGCCAGGACCCTCTGCATCCTGTCAAATGTGCGTCCAGGTCCTTGCTTCCTGGACCCTTGGCTGTGAGTCAGTTTTTTTCACGGATAGTTCTGCAAAGATTTCGGATCTTTAAATCACATTTTTAGGCAAGCTACACGGATTAGTAAGGATGGTTGTATGAATGTACAAATAATCCTTCCTATGATTCTGTAAGACTTATTTACAACGGTCTACTCCTAAGTTGAAGTCTGTTATTTGGCTATTTTATCATCATGTCTGATAACAAGGGTGACATCTTCTCGTCCGGAGCATTTAAGGGCCCGGCTCCCATCATTAAGATGGATGGGACCAATTATGAATTATGGTCCATGCAGTTTCTCACCCTCATGCAGTGCAACAACAAGGGGCACATCTTGACAGATCCAGAGCCAACAGACAAGACTGGGGCAAATGCTTCTTGGAAGCAAGATGATGCGTATGCACGAGTTTGGCTTTATGGGACTCTTACTACAGAAATAGCAAATGATATTCTAACTCAGCCCACTGCCAAGGCAATGTGGGATACTTTGGCATCCACCTATACACAAGCGAAGAATGAGGCCAAGATCCTTCAATTACAGTTTGATATCTACAATACCAAGCAGAATGGCTGCCCTCTGCATGTTTACTACTCTTCGATGCGTGGCATGCTTGAAAAGCTTCATAGCTACATGCCCATTACGACGTCTATTGAGCAGCAGAAGATATATCAGAACTCCACGATGGTTGGAGTTTTCATGGTTGGACTTGATACAGAATATGATGCTGCACGTACACATCTTCTTACTGGAGCAACCATACCTCCTATAGAGGAGGCCTATAGCCGTCTCAAGCGGATCATCTTCCGATCGACAACCACGTCTTCGCGCTCCTCAGCGATGGCCGCTACTCGTGGTCGAGGTGAGGTGATCCAGTCCAGAGGACGAACACCTCAAGGAAGAGGCGGTGGACGCCACCGTGGTCCCTGCACCTACTGCCACAAGCCTGGACATACAGAGGATATATGCTATCAGAAGCATGGAGATCCTGTTTTTGGGCAAGCAGCAGAGCAGATTGTGTCCTCAGAAACTTCAGCTCCCCAGGTCGATCCTCGCCTGAATGATATATTCTCCCGTATTCGACAGATCATGACTCCTAGTGCTGACACCACCAATACTGCTGCAGCCGCCAAAGCATCTTCGAGCTCCTCAGGTATCACCTATGCCTTCACTGGTAGTACGAATGCGGACATGACAGAGTGGATTGTGGACTCTGGTGCTTCTCACCACTTGTGTGGAGATAGAATGCAACTAAAGTCCTACAGGGTTAGACCACCTGGCAGATGGGTCGTCATTGCTAATGGCGACCACTTACCCGTTACAGGACAGGGGGAGGTGCAGTTGACACCGTCCATGCGTCTGAAGAATGTTTTATATGCTCCTGCTTTTCAGATGTATTTACTTTCTATTAGTCAGATCACTAAGGATCTGCATTGTTGTGCCATTTTTGGCCCTCCATCTCTTGTGTTTCAGGACATACTCACGGGCAGGATGATTGGAAGTGGTCGTGAGCAACGAGGACTCTACAGACTCGTCCAACCTCCTCATGCTAGTGCTTCTATTATACCTACTGGACCTGTCTCTCCTTATCTGTGGCACCTTAGGTTTGGACATCTTCATCTGCAGAAGTTATGTCATGTTGTCCCTCGTATTTCTACAAGATCATCCTTTCAATGTGAAGCATGTCAACTTGGGAAGCATCACCGTTCATCTTTTCCATCATGTCAGAGTCGGAGCAGTTCTCAGCTATTTGAACTCCTTCATTTAGACATTTGGGGTCCTAGTCGTGTTCCTGATCTTCAATGACACTATTTTTATCTTGTAGCGGTGGATGATTTTTCTAGACTTTCTTGGGTCTTCTTATTGAAGAATAAGTCTGAGGCTGGATCCACTATCAAGTATTTTATTAATGAAATAAAAAATATTTTTCTGCCAATGTCAAGTATATTCGTTCTGACAATGCCTTGGAATTTTGCACCTTACATCTTTCTGAGTTCCTTAGATCCCATGGCATTGTTCATCAGACCTCATGTGTCTACATTTCCCAGCAGAACGGTGTTGCCGAGCGCAAACAACGTCACTTACTTGATGTAATAGGAACATTGTTGATACAGAGTTGTGCTCCTCATTCTTACTGGGATGATGCTGACCTTACTGCTTGCTATCTGGTAAACCGCATGCCCTCGTCTGTGTTAGGAGAAAAGATTCCTTACTCGATTGCGTTTCCCGAGAAGGATCTTTTCTCTCTTACATCCGGTGTGTTTGGATCTGTTGCCTTTGTTCATGATGTCTCTCTAGGGCGTGACAAGCTCTCTCCTAGAGCTGTCAAGTGTGTGTTTGTCGGCTACTCTCGTACCCAAAAGGGGTATCGCTGCTTTGATCCACTAAGCCAAAAATATTTTGTTAGTGCTGACGTTACTTTCTTTGAGTCGGTCATGTATTTTTCTCCTACAGGTGACAGACTTACTCCATTTGACTCTAATGATGAGATGTACATGCCATCACCTCCTACAGTTGGTTCCTCATCTTCATCTCCTCCACCGCCTCCTCCTCCACCTCCACCACCTCCGTTGGTTCAGTTCTTACCTCGTGGTGTTCCTCACAAATCTCGTTCTGTCCGCCATGCTCACAAGCCTTGCCCATCATCTAGCACGCCTCAAGTATGTAATGAGCATATTATTTCTACTAATGTCACTACTGAATTAAATGTACAACAGGAGGACCAGGTACCCTCTCAAGAGGGAAATATACAGGTCCAGGACTTGGCAGATCATCTTGACGTACCAATTGCTCTGCGAAAGCAGAAATGAGTGTGTACTACTTACCCTCTTGCAACCCAAATTTCTTTGAGCAGGTTGTCAGAGGATTTCAGGAGATTTACGTTAGCATTATCAGTCGTGCAGATACCAAAGACGTATCAGGAAGCTCTCAAAGATAGTCAGTGGAGGTTAGCCATGGAGGAGGAGATGGTTGCGCTACAGTCACGTGGTACGTGGAGTCTTGTTTCTGCTTCTATTGATACATCAGTCGTAGGATGCAAATGGGTGTTTACTGTGAAACACCGTGCGGATGGCAGTGTGGATCGCTATAAGGCAAGACTTGTAGCACGAGGATTTACCCAGACATATGGGGTGGACTATCACGATACTTTCTCCCCAGTTGCCAGACATTCTACTCTACGCATTTTCTTTATTGTTGCTGTGACACCAAATTGGCCTCTTTATCAGCATGATGTGAAGAATGCATTTCTTTATGGTGACCTACAGGAGGAGGTCTATATGCAGCAGCCACCTGGGTTTGCTGCTAAGGGGGAGTGTCAGAAGGATTGCAGGTTGCACAAGGCTATCTATGGCCTCAAGCAAAGTCCAAGAGCATGGTTCCAAAAGCTCTCGGAATTGATAGAGCAGCATGGGTTGGTAAGATCAACTGTTGATCACTCCTTGTTCATACAGAAGACCCAGAGAGGTATTACAGTTATTCTTGTTTATGTTGATGACATTATTATTACAGGAGATGACGAGCAGGGTATTTAGGATGCCAAGGACTTCCTAGATCAACAGTTCATGACCAAGGACCTTGGACATTTACGTTACTTCCTCGGAATAGAGTTTGCCAGAAATCAATGGGGTCTTGTAATGACCCAGAGAAAGTATGTTATAGATCTTCAGTAATTTTCTTTTTGTTTTCTAAAATTTGCAATATACAGATCTGAGACATTCGGATGACTAAGCATAGAGAACTGACTTAGAGACACCAAACACTTGCTAACTTATGGTGGATTTCATAAGAATAAATAATGAATAAATAAACTCCATCTGCAGTATCTGTACAATAAGATACCACAGAATGTATGTCTGATGAGAATTCGAAGAGCAATAATGAAAAACTTCCCATTTCATGTCCATTTCCATCTCAAACTCTAAAACTGATGCAGCGTAAGGCTCAAGTATAGGGCCGAATTTTTAAATTAATTTAGTGGTCAATTTTATTTACGTTTATTTAGGTTGTTGTGTCTTTAATTAAATAAATGAGATCGCATGTGATCTCAATCAATTAGTTGTCGATTTTGAATTTCAAATTAGTCGATTATTCGGTTAATTAGTTAGAGTCATTTTAGGATAAATTGGTTGTCAATTTAATTTAGTTACTATTTTTGTAAGATCGTCCCTCCTATATAAAGGGATGAGGGTCCAGTGTGTTAGGGAGTCAAGTATTAATGAAAACTTGAGATCTTTATCTCCTTCTCTCTCTTCTCTCCTCCCGCAATCTCCGCGTTCTTCTCCTTCAACCTCGCGCTACAGGCGTGTTCTTCTTCTCAACCCCTCCATTTTCTTCTCAATCCCTCCAATTTCTCCACCAAAATTTCACCATTCAAATATCTCAAATTTTATCTTCGACGCCAAATCGATTTTGCATCAATTGGTATCAGAGCATGGCAACCGAATCGTCCCTACGACTCGACGATCCCATCACGTATTGGAAGATGCAATTTGATGTGAGTTGCTTATCTCATGATTCGCGTACACGCGCACGTCGGCACAAGTTCAAGCGACGTCTTGATTCAAGCCTCAAAGTCCAAGAATGGTTGGACACGCAAATCGACGAAGATCTTGCCGTCCACGACGAGAAGCCCGCTGTCAACGAGGAATCCGCCGTTGTCCCGAGCTTTGCCGAAGAAAATCCCGTCGTGAATGAAGATCTGGCCGCTGTCCAGACCATATTAGAAGAAAAAAACGAAGAAACAGTGGCTATCCCTGAGTTTTCATATCAGCCCCCTTCACCATCAGCGGCCCCAATGGCCGTCCCAGCCCCCCAGTAGCCCCCTAGGCCGTCCAGATCCGCGCCGCACCACCGGCGGCCCCACCCGTTGCCCCACCACCACCTCCGCCCCCTCCCGCCGCACCGTCATCCCCGCGACCCCCTCGCCTTTCCAGCCCGACCCTCCCCGCTACCATCACCCCTCCCCAGCCCGCGCCCAATGCCTCGCCACCATCGCCCTCCCCCATCCCTCCCGCCGCAGCCGCCTACCCCGCAGGCCCGTCCCCGCGCCGCCTGATGCCGCCTCCCCCAGGACCCACCCTCCTCCTCCCGCTCGCTCTGGCCTCCCCTCCCGCCCCGCGATCACCCTGATGCTGCCCCGCACAGCCCGCGCCTCTCCCACGCGCAGGCCCCCTGCGAGCCGACCCCCCCCCCGCCCTTCCCTGCATCGCCTCCCCCTCACCTCGCCGAACCGCCGCCTCCGCCAGTCGCTCCTCCCCGCGCACTCGCCATCGCCGCGCCTCCCCCGCACCCGCAGCGCGCCTTCCCCGTCGCCTCTTCCATTCCGCGTCGCGCCGCCTCTTGTAGGGGAAGACAGGAACCCTAGCACGAACATTCCATACGGGAGAAACCAAACTTCCGAGATTTGGGGTGGAGAAATCAAGTGGGAAAAATTGCAATAAAATAACCCCTAAACCTCCTATTTGCAGAAAGGCCAAAAGGAATAGGAATGAAGGGGTGCGAAAATTGCGCCTAAGCCCCCGGCTGCGAAAATTTTTAAGGAAAAAGGCTGCAAATCAGAAATCTGGGGACCCTCCTTATCCAAATAGGACTAGAGCCTTGGGCTTCCCCTATATAAGGACCCCATGGCTTCATTCCTTGGACACCTCTCCTCCCCTCCTCTCCTTGTGTCATTGCTTCGTTATGGATTCTCCGAAGGCCATGTTGTTCATGCCTCGTCAATTCTTCGGTGACCCCAAGGAAGAGACAACAATCAAGAAGACGCCGCCATTTGCGGCACACATGTTCTTCAACCATGAAGGCCGCGTCACCCACGCCCACGTATGGACTCCGTCGTTCGCTCCACATCAGTTCTTCCAGAAGATGAATGAACACGCCGATTCGTCTTCCAAGCCTGCAGATCCAGCAATTCGTCGGGAGACGAATTTTTAAAGCGGAGAGTTGATGCAGTGTAGGGCCCAAGTATAGGGCCGAATTTTTAAATTAATTTAGTGGTCAATTTTATTTATGTTTATTTAAGTTGTTGTGTCTTTAATTAAATAAATGAGATCGCATGTGATCTCAATCAATTAGTTGCCGATTTTGAATTTCAAATTAGTCGATTAGTCGGTTAATTAGTTAGAGTCATTTTAGGATAAATTGGTTGTCAATTTAATTTAGTTACTATTTTTGTAAGATCATCCCTCCTATATAAAGGAATGAGGGTCCAGTGTGCTAGGGAGTCAAGTATTAATGAAAAATTGAGATCTTTATCTCCTTCTCTCTCCTCTCCTCTCGCGATCTCCGCGTTCTTCTCCTTCAACCTCGCGCTACAGGCGTGTTCTTCTTCTCAACCCCTTCATTCTCTTCTCAATCCCTCCAATTTCTCCACCAAAATTTCACGATTCAAATATCTCAAATTTTATCGTCGACGTCGAATCGATTTTACATCAAAAATACAACCAACTGCCCATTTTCAACTCAAACTCTTGCCTCTGAAACACAATTGTGAACATTAATCCATTTTTTAACAACCAAAAATATGCGTAAGTGAGCTAGCAATCAATCTCAACAACCAACTGCTCATTTCCAACTCAAACTCATGTCCCAACAAAGGTATATATCTCGCATAAACACACATATTTGGCCAAAACAACAGAACCCTAACCCACAAGTTTAACACAAACTATACAAAGATACACCTTCAAACCCACGAACTTAACAAATTTTTAGACTCAGCAAGTAGATACTGACCATACGCCCATCACCAGTGGACAAAGAATATACGGTTCAAAACCGGAACCTTTGTGTTTAAATCCTTTGTAATTAAAGTCAATTAACAAACAAAACATGTATGCTACATTCAGTACACGTCCATACCAAAACCTGATGCAAAATGGCAGGAGAATGAATGGAGGGACTTAATTGGAGGAGGAATGGAGAGACTATTTTGGGGATTTTAGAACAATGAAAACAATGGGAACTCGGGCCTGCAAGTTTTGTCGGGTTATAGCGGGTCCGGGTTGGGCCCGGCCCGGTTTCCAATTTTTTAGGAAAGGAAGGCCCCGACCTGGCCCATAAAACTATCGGGTCCGGGCTGGGTCCGGGTTTTGGTGGGTCGGGTCAAGGCTGGGTCCGGGCTGGCCCGGCCCAATGCTCCACCCTAACTGGACTTCTTTTCAGCAAAGGCACATCTCTCTCTGTGACAGAATACGCAGATGCAGACTATGTTGGGTGTCCAAAGGATAGAAAGCGTACATATGGATTTGCTGTGTTCATAGGAAATTCTCTTGTTTCATGGAAAAGTAAGAAGCAGACGGTGGTTGCTAGGTCAAGTGCTGAATCAGAATACAGGGTCATGGCACAGGCTAGTACAGAAATGATGCGGGTCAGATCTGTTCTTACTAACCTGACTATAGAAGTACCTCTTCCCATGCATCTCCAGTGTGATAATCAAGTTGCTCTCTTCATTGCAAATAACCTAGCCTTTCCTGAAAGGACGAAGCGCATAAAGGTGGATTGTCACTACACTCGTGACATGATACAGAAGGGTATTATCACTACTACACATGTCAGCTTTGGAGACCAAACAGCAGATATACTTACAAAGACTCTAGCAAGAGGACCTTATCAGAAATGTTGTTCCAAGCTGAGTCTTATTGATATCTACGCTCCAGTTTAAGGGGGAGTGTTGAGATAATTCCTATTTTTGTATTGAGATAATTCCTACTTTTCCTTTTTGCTTTATCTTTTGTAATTCTCTATTTATCTTTTTCCTCTTTCTGTATTTTATCTAATGGGTTAATCTCCTATATAAGAGAATCCTTGGGCCTTTCATAATGCATTCAAGTATGGTTCTTTAACAACCTCCTTTAAATTCAACAATAGGTACCACGAATCATGGAAGGCCGTATCCCGATATATCGGCGATATATCGGTATCGACAGGTCACCGATATATCGCCGATATGTCCGATATCGGGTATCGACAGGCAAAAAAGGCGAGCTAAATCCCGATGTCGGCGATATGGCGTCGATATATCGCCGATATATCGGCGATATATCGGTATCGACATGGTACCGATATCGATACCGATATCGATATGTCCTTCCATGCCACGAATATCCAATTCCTACACTTCCGGGGTCGAATTCATATATAAATACGAACCTTAAATTGGAAGTGCGACGATAGGTATCAAACTGGAGACAGTCCCGATCCCATACGACATTCTCAGCGCTGATCACCGAACTGATAACGCACCGATCACCCTTCTAAACAACGAATTCCCAACCTGCCGATCCCCGGGCCGCACATGAGCTACAAACAGAAGACCGCAACACCAATTCAAACGGGGATCCAAACCGAATTCCCGATTCGCACACTGGCAATAGAAAAATCAAAACCGAAATCCACAGTGTCCGTTGCAATCTGCGATAATTGCCGAACCCTCACGGATCGAACACGACTGGGCGAGATATCTCATTTGAATACAGATACAGAGAGCGATATAGAGAAGGAGATCACGAGCAAGAGGAGACGTAGGGGGGATACCTAAAGATCTTCGCGGCGATTTGGGCGGAGGAGGGGAGAGGCGGCGGAGGAGAAGTGGGGAAGGGGGAGGGGACTGGAGAGGGAGGTGTGGAGATTTGGGTTTTGGGAGGGAGAGGGAGGAGGGAGATGGGGTGTGCTCTACTACGGGCGGGAGAGAAAAAATAAAAGAGAAAAGGGTCGAATTAAAGGGATGTGGGTATAGACAGGGGAGCGGAAACGGGTGAAAAACGGTGAGACGAATTTTTTTATTCTCGAGACGTAAGTTGTTCGGTTGCAAGCCCTCTGTTTCGGATGGAAATTGAATTTGAATTAAATGAGGATTTAAATTCACGTGGGAGTTTCTTTGGGGGACTATTTATACAAGTACGTCTATCCATTAACATATATAAGGGATAATTACACCCATAACCCTGAGTAATTTCTCAATATCAATCATAACCCTGTATAATCGTGAATTACATGAGAAACCCCGAATAATGTTTAACTCTTACATGACATAACCCTGTGTTATGTTCCGTTTGAAACACCCGTTATATTTGACGGTTTCCGTTAAAAAAAGACAAAATTATCCTTAATAGTCATTTTTATTTACAAATCATGCCATGGTGTCTCTCCATCACTTTCCATGGACTGGCAGCCGACCTCGTCGCCGGCAAGAGCCTCCGCCTCCAGCAAGGTCACCACCGCGCAAGCCTCTGCAAGCTCCACGGACCCCACCGGACACCTCCCTTGCCTGCAAGATCGACGACCCCCGTCCCCCTGCCGTCAACCTCTGCAGTCCCCCAATCCAACCCTCTGCAAGCCCCCTATCTTCGTCGACCTTTGCACCCCCCAGTCGTCGTCCTCTGCAAACCCCTGCCAGCCGACGGTCGAACCTCCCCTCCCCCCCACCGGTCGAAACCCCCCCACCACACCGGTCGAACCTCTGCACCACCCCCACCGGTCAACTCCCCACCCATCCCCACGTACCCACCCCCACCGGTCGAACTCTCTGCAACCCCCACGCATCCCCGTGTACCCACCTCCCCCACCAGTCGAACCTCTGCAACCCCCATCCTCGAGTACCCACCCCTCTCCCCCACCGGTCGATCCTCTGCGACCCCCTCCCGCCCCCCACCCATCCCCGAGTACCCACCCCTCTCCCCCACCGGTTGAACCTCTGCAACCTTCTCAGCGACTCCCCCACCCAACCCCGCATACCCCTCCCCCCCCACCTTCACCCATCCCCGAGTACCCACCCCACCCCCCCAACCGGTCGAACCTCTGCAACACCCCCGCCACCTCCTCAGCGACTCCACCACCCAGCCCCGCATACCACCCCCCCTCCTGCCACCGCACGAAGCCCCCCAACCCGATCCCCTGGCAGCCTCAGAGCACCCCCCAGGCCTCCGCCCCTTCCGCTCGAAGACCGCGCCACCGTCCTGCAAAGCTCCCCTGGCTCCGCCGTCCTGCAAAGCTCCCTTCATCCTCTGCAACGGGTCCCCCCCAACCCACCCCTGCGACCCAAGCCCCTCGTCCCTGCAACCGACCCCTCCCTCTTCGACCGACCAGCAAGCCTCCCTTGCTACTTCCCTCCTCTGCACCCGCCCGCCTGCAGGCCCGCCGCAGCATGCGAGCTCGTCAGATGTTGTCCTTCATCAAAAGTCAGCGATGGATGGATCAAGATAAAGAGACAGGATACATGTTTTTTATTTAGATTAAATTCCAGCCGTTAGATCGTTGATAGGTTAGATTAACTCAATCATCCGGTTGAGTTAACAAAGTAAAGTAACGGAAGGTTATAGGTGTAAGACGGCACACTTATTCAGGGTCCTGAGCGTAATTCACGATTATGCAGGGTTATGATTGATATTGAGGAATTACTCAGGGTTATGGGTGTAATTATCCCTATATATAATAAGGAGCACTTCCGCGGACATGCATTAGTTCCAAATTTGACATTTAGCCAAGTTTACCCATGACTATTTCATATCAATTCCTTTGTCTGCTCACGTGTTCGTCCATTGGCCTTATCCCTCCATGCATCCCCGAGGGTCTGACGTGTGCCTTCTACCGCTTCTAATCCTCGATCGGCCTTTCGGCCTTGTATGTAAAAAAAACCACCACATTTGCAATCGCATGTCCTCTTCTCTTCTCTTGCCTTCCCTCACAACCTTCCTTTCTCACTTCCTGTCATGGACGCTTCCTCGTCATCAGGCAACCATCCGGATCCTCTCCACCCACCTACCTCCGTGTCGTCGGCGGAGTTCAACCACTGTATAGGAGTGGAACAATCTTAAGGAGAACCCCATAAACCATGATATGTATGTCATGTACAATATTATCTTGTAACTATTTATACAAGTACCCTTATAAGAATATAATTATGCCTTTATGATCGTATACTTTTTATCTTACATCTCGACACGTAAACATACGATCTCTTCAAATGCGACTACCATGGGTTAACTTCTTTACAATTCAATATAAACTCTTTGAGGATATATTAAAAGTTTACTGTTTTATCATTCAATGTAATCCTAGTTATACTCGCGACATTTCTTCAACATCTTCGTATTTCTGATTGATACATTACCACCACTCTCTCCCTCACCGGCATCCCTTCTAACCATAATAATGTACTTCCTTCAAATCGTATAGGTCTCTAAACAACCCCCTCGAAAAAAATCATATAGGCATACATTTCTTAGGTAATTCAATTGAAAAATTATCTTTTAAAGTTGTTAGACATGTGAAATTTCATGCTGATATGTGTTGTGTGCCGTTTTTTTCTTTACCATTAAAATTTTATTTTATTTAATGGATAATTGAAAGTGATTACTCTCGTTAGTTTTAATATTAACGTTTTGCTGTAATTAGTATGAGTGGGCATCGATCATTATTCTTAACTTTTCTTTGGGAGCTTCAATTTGAATCGTTCATGACTCGGGGGAACGATAGTGATATATTGTTTTGTACAAAACTTATGGTGGGCTTATGAGTACCTTATAAAGATACACATATTTATGAAGTTGAGAAAATGTTGCTAGTATTTGAAGTGTTTACTCTAGCATTAATGACAAAATTTCACTCTTTAAAAGTCAAAATGATTCATCTGAGTAGAAGGAGCGCGACCACACGTTGAACATGCAAGGCCATTTGGATCCATTGTGTGAAAAATGTACTTCCAGACATTGATCTATGCACAGTCCATAGCCCGGAGGTGTACATAGTGTTCCGCCCTCAGTGAGCAGGGGTGTTGATGTGACTAGAGTCGAGCGAGTCGGCAAGGTAGTTAGGATTGTTCAAGCAGACTTTCATGAGAGAACGGGAAGAGAGCCAGACTTTTTGGTATGTTCTTAGAGATGTTGAATGTCGTTGAGCAGTGAGCATCCCATCGCTTGCTTGCAAGGTGACAAAGGTCAGAACAAATAATGAAATAGTTATTGACAAATAAAACTCGTTAAATACAAGTTCAAAAACCATATGTGGTCCAGATTTCATCAAGCGCTGCCCTTCGCGGAAAAGACCCTAGTCCAACCTACCTCAACTACATATCTAATATGATGCAGCATGGTTCAATAATGCATATCAAAATAGGAAGGAAAAAGCAACTGAAAGCATTATTCACCAACTCTGTTTGAGGTGTACCTAGTGGATCCATTATGTCCCACCCACTGCCCCGAATTCAATAAGCGAGGATTTATCGTGAATTATATGATTTCATATCTGAATTATATTTGCATTATTGTTAAGATCCCTCGACATGAATAGGGTACATACCATGACCATTTAGGTATTATGCAATTGACGGTCTAATTAGCAAGATCACAGAGAATGGTGCATAGTTGTAAATCTAAATAGTCAATTCGAGGACGCAATTAGTATCACAAACTGATGTATAGGGAGGAACTCCATACTGAGAAGATAGTGTTATCATCTCTAAAGATTGAATCCGGCAGACACTCTTGATACAATTCCTCTATATAGGAATACATATTCGAAGGTATTGGACATATCTACTAACCACTGACTATATACATTGTATGAATGTCTACATTTGACAAACTAATAGATTGATGACATGGTAAGGTCTATATACCAACGAACTAGTATGCATACAAGGAAATATGAGGCATATGATTTCTCGAATGAATCATACAAGTTCTTACTTTATGACCCAGAAGACAAGAGCTCGCTCATGTAGCATTAGGTTCACAATGAATTCCATTAGTGGTCATCATGTTTTAGAAAGTGGATACGAATTCAACGATACTGATAAATATTTATAGAAAGCATGATTGACATTGTCATCCAATGATCGATTGAGAAAGTTATTGGTAAAGGCTATAATAATATAAATATGGGATAAATACCTCGGGTTATTTAGACTATTACGGTATATAGGATGCATGAGTATTGGGAATCCATGAAGATTATGAGATCGTAATGCATTGTATATCATGACGCTTTAATTATGATGGAATTATGGAGTTAGAATTAATCAGACTTCGTAAAATAAATTGAGATCCAAAGTTGGAAATTAGTATGAAATTGTTTGCCGTCAATCGGAGACTTGGTTCGATATAAGACTTGATCAAATCACTCAATTGAATGAATATCAAGATATGATGTAATATTAAGTCATTATATGTGGTATATATAATCTCCCTGATATCATCCCAAAGTATTTGTGAACATAGCACACAAATCCTGATTCGATTGGGAGTCGTACATCTAAGAAATTGATAATTGGAATAATTAGGACAGTAAAAAATATATTATAGTTGATCTCTGAAAGTATGTGAATGTGATTCACATGATTGACTTTTGATTAATGTGAATATAGTATCATAATAATTTGAACTAATGTCAATGATTGAAATTTATTATGATTGAAATTTATTATTGAGATTTATGTGAATACAATTCACATATTATTAATATGAATTGGATTTACACTCTTCATTAGATAAATGTAGATACAGTTTACATATAGTCTTGTACTAGTGAATAAGCTTCATTTATTTGGATGATGATTTGTCAATATGATGGTCTTTTCATTATATTTGTATCTCTCAACTGATGCCCCTCCTCCCACCCGACACCCCCTCCCACCCGACGCCCCACTCTCCCGATGCCCCACCTGCCGCACCACTCTCCCTCCCAACGCTCTCCCCCTGCTGCAACCCCTCTCTCCCTCCTATAGCCCTCCTCTCTCGACGCCCTCCCATGCCGCAACCCTCCCCTATCGCAACCCCTCCCTCTCGCAACCCTCTCCTCACGCCCCCATCCCACAGCCCTCCCTCGTGCAACATTCCCCCCATGCCCCTCCCACTCAAGATCCGAGGGATGACCTATCGTGCCTTCCAAATCCTCGACTGTGATCTACCCGCACAATCCGGTTCCTCCTATGTGTCATGACCCCAATTCCGGACCGTCAGATCCTCCCATATCTGAATTTGGTTACTGAACAATAATTTATTCAGCAATCACAACTAACATTCAGGAACTGACTGCAAATAAAAATACTCAGAAGGAAGTATTTCAACACTTTTCCATTCACAAAATAAAGTTCACATGATGCATTGTCCCACTAATCATTTACATGTACATCATCTTGAAAGAAAAATACACAAAAGATTACCAACTACCTTATAGAGAAAAGTTATTGTGGCTGGTTGGATAACTATATTAATTGACTGGGTTATTAAAGTCCTTGCGATGACTCACCGACACCTGTTGGATTTTCCATAAATCACAGGTATAACAATTGGTGAGTGCTAAGTAACGAAGAAGATAAAAATAAAAAATTGTGTGATTTCTCAAAAAGTTATTAGCACAAAAAGTTACTTTTATTTTCATAGTTTAAATCCTATTCCTTCTATTCTACGTTAGAGGGTCCAGGGGAACCCCACCATTCTTGGACTCCGAAGCTGTGGATACTTCTAGATTGGAGATTGCGTTAATATGGTGATATTATGTTGCCGCACGTCGCTTCAACCAATCCTCCAATACTATCATATCAATCATCCTTTTCTTTTATTAATCAAGGTCATAAACCCTCAACCTGGAAAATAAAGGAGCACACCATCCTCAAGGACCTGGTTGCTTAAAACCTCGGGCTAACCGTTAATCACATAACCTAGCAGCTTTAAATACATGTTATCGTGACCCAGCCATTATTGAACCACCCGTGCCTCCACATGGTACGACCACATCTTCCATCATTCAACCCGAATATATTGTCTCCCGATTCCATGCATTACAAATCATTCATTTCGTGCGCACTTATCATAACAGGGCAACCGTGTACCACCTAGGTAAGGAAAACCCAATACGGGTTCATTTCGACAAACCCACATGTTGCATATTCGACTTGTAGTTCTACTCCCAGTCATTCTTAATGTAAGACACAATCCTTTTTCAGGATCCAACTCGAAACACATCAATTCCCATGATGTAATTCTCCCGTTAAGCTTTATATTTGCATAAGCATGATACTTAGTACAGACTTACACAAAAATTAATTTATATATTTATAAACTCATATTTGTGCTCATTTTAACTTCCAAACCCTAACTTTCCGAGTCACTGCATCCATTCGATGCTTAGACCTTATTTTAGTTGAAATCAGTAAGCAACTTTTCATACTTTCTCAAAAACAGCCAAATCAGGGTTCTTCGTAATGAAGAACACAAAGTTAGGAATCTCGATGATCTCACATGAAAATCCAACAGCAAAAGGAAGGATTTCGTTACCTAATCGAGCTCTCTCTCGCGTATGCAGTGCTTTATCATGATTCGTTTAAAAGGATGATTTACAACTCCTGAAATGATCGAATTTCATGTTCGTATCAAAAACACTAAAAACATGCCAAGAATGCGAAGAACGAACAAAGAATGCGAAGAACATATAAAGAACATGAAGAACATATTTTCTCTTAAATTTCGGCAAAGCTTCCCCTTATACATGATGATATTTCTAAGAAAAATTCGGCAGAGTTTCCCCTTATTATGGACATAATTCTAGAATATTTTTGATAGAGTTTCCCCTTATATCGGGACATATTTTAAAAGAAAAATGAAAATAATTTCCTCTATAAAATTACTAAGAGAAAAACAACAATGAAACTGAAAGGATATAATAAAACAATAAGAGATGGAGAATCAGTAGACACCATGTGTCTTAGGTGAGTGAATGTGTGACGAATCAGAGGGTTCACTGACGTGCATAGCCTATTGTACCTAAATAGGGCATTACACATATTTCTCCATCAAAATAACTATAAAAGCGGAAAGGAAATAATAGAACCATAAGTGATGGAGAATCAGTAGACACCACGCGTCTTAGATGAGTGAAAGTATGACGAATCACAGGGTTCACTGACGTGCATATCCACCCCCGCACCTAATTAGGGTGTTACACAGATTTCTCCTCGAATCACAATAAAAAATGAATTGAAAATAAGATGAATCGAAAACCAAACTGAAAAAAGAACATGAATCGAAACGAAGCCTACTATAAGAGGATCGTACATTTCTTCACCTCGTTCTCCCTACAGCACTTCGCTAGCGCGCTTTCCCCGCCTCCCACTCCTCCTCCCGACCTCTCAACCCCTAGCCCTTGGGGTGGTGGTAATGGAAATCGTAGAGAATGATTGAGAATGAGGGTATTTATTTGCTCCAAAAAACTGCTAACCATGGTTTAGACCTTAATCGTGGTTAGCGACCCATGATTTTGGCCAAAGCTTATTCGAAACTTAGGACTTAAGTTAGAACTTTCTGGAATATTCTAGATTTGCTAATGATGCTTAATTAGTGCTAATCGTGATTGACTTTCACTAATCACGATTTAACTCCTACTAATCGTAAATTAACTTTTATGAATTGTGATTAAGTTTTGCTGATCTTCGATTAATGTTTGCTAATGTTGATTATCGGTCATTGATCCATCATTAGTTTCCTTAATCATGATTAATCAATCTTAATGACGGTCGTTAAGGTTTAATGACATCTTAAGCCTCCTTCTCGCTATTCTGAAAATCATAACAATTCGAAACAAAGTCCGATCTACAAAAACAAATTCCGTTGGTTTCCTCTTGACGAACCAGATCTTATGATACATGATCCGGGGGATGCTAAGTTCAGGGCTTTACACTATAACATCTGCTCATGCACTCCAATCACATAGTGAGCTCTCGCAAGCTTATAATACAAATGCGTTGGATGTCTCGCGTCTTACAGGTGGCTTGATGTGTCCTTTTTGGAATTTTCACTATTACCCGAATGGTAGGGAAGGAAGTAAAGGTGTTACGTGCTTAATCACTCGAATCAAAAGAGTACATCTTTCTAGTGATGAGTGATCTACTATTTTACGATACGCCATCAAGAATAATCTTGATCTTTATCTTGTTTTAGAAGGAACCATGAATGCCCTTAATCAATAGATGTGTGGGATGTGCGTGAAGATTCAAGCTGTGACTCCTGCTTGCCATCATGACGTCGACCTTGTTCGGGTTACATATGACACTGGTGTGGCTCAAGGGCACATTATCGACATCTTGAAACCCCTCATGCCTATCATACTTGATGCCACAGATGGATTAGTTGTCGATGCTATGATGATTGTTCGTATTTTCAAAGCTCCTATCACCACAGTTAAGAGTATTTCTCCCAATTGTCGTCTTACTTTCTCTCAAGCTCTAAAGATAACTTTGCACCAAGTTTATCGTAGGACCGGGATCCATATCTGCTTGGGTGAGATTTCTACTTCTTGTCTGCTGCACACTACAAGTATTCATGCGTAAGAACAAGAGATACAGGTAGAAAGTCTTTGCAACAACTACTTATTCTGAGCTCACTCAATGCTTGAGGCAGTACAAGCGGTTTCACTGAGTTGGTGGGTGATATTTTGAAATGTGATTTACCGGGAACTTCGTATCTTAGTCAGAATAACTACTTGGAGAAGAATCAAAGCTCCAATACTAGGCAGTTCCTCCACAGAGTGTTAGATGGACATTTTTTAGCAGCCTCAAGGATTATGTGCTCTTCAAGAGTGGCTCCTTATAATGAAGATACTATAAAAGCCTTAAAGGATAAACATCTATATAAGCGGCCTCCTTCCTTACCATTTATCTTGCTTTCAGAGTCTCCTCTCACAACTGATGCAGACACTATTCTACAATATATCAATTCTTTTCCTAAAGGGACATCATATCGCAGAGATGACCTGAGAGCTCAACACCTTTTAGACGCTCTTCATGGGGAGGGTCTACAATGGCCACTGATCTCCTACATGCGATTACTACGACGCTTAATTTATGGTTAGGTGGGAGATGCCACTTGAGTTTGGATGAGTTTGTAGCCTCTGCACTCCTTACTCCATTACTCAAACATGATAACAACATATGTCCTATTGCAGCATACACTATCTGGAGACATCTAATGCCCAAAATTGCTATGACAGGGGTGTGCAAAGAGATGTCTAATATCTCAATGACTTTCAATTTGTTTGTTGGTGTATCTGGAGGAGCGGAAGCTATTTTACACATAACCAACTAGCTTTTGAGCAAGCTTCACGGTGACAGATCTCTCTATATGCTCACAGTAGATTTCTCTAATGCTTTCAACATGATACATAGATCTTCGATGTTTCGTGACATTAGGAAGCAATATCCATTTATTTCTTCATGGATGAAGTTTCTTTATGCTCAAGCTGTCAGATTATATATCGGAGACAATCATATATGGTCAACAACCGGAGTACAACAAGGTAATCCCCTAGGCCCACTTCTATTTTCTCTTGCATCACACCCACTTATTCATGATATCAAAGACAATTGTAAACTCCTCTACGCTCGGTATCTTGATGGTGGGACTATCACCGGGAACGCATGGAAGGTGTCCAAGGTGCTTGGCATTATACAATGCAGAGGACCGAATGGTGGGGCTTTTTCTGAATATCAAAAAATTGAGCTTTTCTGGCCTTCATGTGATGGACAAAAGGTCCGTAAAGGGTTGTTTGTCATGGATATTTGGAGATCTATTCTAGGAGTGAGATTACTCAGAGGTGCAATGAGTAGGGACAACGAATTTGTTGAAGACGGCTATGAGGAGGGCCACTAAAGTTGTTGACTTAATGCAATTACTTCCTCAGCTGGATGATCCATAAAGCGAGCTTATTTTATTGTGATCTTGTATGGATTCTACTAAGCTCATGTTTGGCTTAAGGACCTGTCAACCCACATACATGGAGCAAGTTGCTATATATTTTGACAAAGGGCTACATGGAGCTATTGAGGATATTATGCTTTGTGGAGGCCCTTTCTTTGGCGATCTTCAATGGCGGGTGGCATCCTTACCCATCAAGCTCGGTGGCTTAGGTATGCAATCTGCTATTGAGGCTTCTTCATATGCCTTCTTCGCCTCTAGAGCTTAATCTTGGGTACTCCAAGATCATATATTACATAACTATGGGATACATGGTATGTATTCTGATTTTCTAGATGCCTTTGAAGAGCCTACGTGTCATACTTCCATCTCTAGATCTTACATATTTTGCTACCAATGATACCGTATCCCCTAAAGCCCATAATATTTTGGTGAGTTTCCTTTTTAGCAAAATTGTGAAAGAAATTTAAGTTGAGTTTGACATGATTGCTAGACAAAAGGCAATTTTTAGATGTTTGCAATCTGACCATGTTGAAGATTTCCTTCTAACTATTCCTATCGATGGCCTTGGAATGCATATGTCACATGTGGAGTATCGTAATATTCTCATATATTGACTTACGATTCCTCTATTCCCAACTGATGAGCCATGTCCAATATGGCACAAATCTTGCCTGGACACCTTTGGGATCATAAAGTTCATCTTTGTGAACTCTCAAGTTTTAAATATAGACACGATCTTGTCAGGGATATCCTTTATGATGTGCTCAGACGGGTTGGGGTTTCTTCAAAGAAAGAAGCACCTATAAAGTTTTTGACTGATCAATAAGAGGGAAGATCCACACTCGGACCAACAAATGTTTTAATTTTTGAACGAGCTGGAGGAAAACATGCATGTGTTGATTTGACTGGAGTTTCTCCATTGATTGGTCCGATAAAATGTGATTTCATTGCGAGATGGGTTACACAGAAAGCTGCCTCAGCTAAAGCTACCAAACATGAGAAGGCTTGTATTGACAATCAACATGTCTTCATCCCTTTCGATTTTGACACCTTTGGATTATTGGCAACTGAAGCAGTTGAACTCCTTAAGATGGTCCAAAAATTACATATAACAATGTTATGGTTCCCATGTCTATGGATATTATATTTCGAAAAATTGGATTTGTTATCCAAAAGGGATTGATGACGCAGCTTGTTGCCAGTTTCCCATCAGTCTCTCTATAAAAACATATTTTAGAAGTTAACATTAAACGAGACCAAAACACCTATATTTTTATTTTTTATAAAAGGAGATGCCCTCTCCTCCTTTAATGCACGCCAGCTCTTGCTCCAAATTCAAGAGATATATTCTATCGATCTCGTGTTCATTTGAATTCAAAAAGCATTTCAATTCCAACAAGTTCCAAAGTGCAACATTTTCACGATTTCAATCTGATCGTCAATCAAAGCCCTGTTATTGCTTCTGAAGTTCGACGTGATTACTAGGCATACTCTTATTTAACCACTCTTAAAAAATTAAGCATTTGGATGCCGGGCTTTATCAGGACACCTTAGGCTCTCAGTCCACGGTCCCTCTCTCGATCCAGCGAACCAGAGATCAGGGAGGAAGAGCTAAAAGCGGAAGAACAACTATGTTGGAAGTTGGAACTGCACTTCTTCCTATAGAAAGAAGAGGTCCCGAGCCTCATATTTCTTCGAAGGGACCCTCACTTCAACTAGATATTCGGGACGGACTAATTAACTAGTCTATGTTGACGATTGATCCTGGTTTAGCCTAAGACGGGGATTTCATCTATCCTTGAAGGAAGTCCACGAACAAGACTAGTCGACATATTCTATGCGCATCAGGGTCGAGAGTGCCGGAGCACAACTTACTAGCACTGGTACCCCACCGTCTGGAGTCGAAATTCATCCATAAATCGGGCCAGCTCTCATATATAAGGTGCTTTGTCACCTTATTCCCGATTTCGTGAAATCCTTGAAGTACCCTTATGTAAGGTCGGACTCCGAAGCGAAGCCTGTGAAGTGTGTAAAGCATTTACGATATCCGCGACTTCAAAGAGTCCCCCACCCTCCGGTCAATTACGAACAAGTCTCCCCTTCTCACCCTACTGCGCAAAAACTGAAATTGATATACCAATTAAAACATTATCTAGTTTTACTTTGTATTTCAGGTACCCAATGCGAGGTTCTTTCTTTTTGAAAAATCATCATGTGATTACACATGTCTCCATACATGCTATGGAAAATATCGTTAATAGAGTATGGTACGGAAAATATGATTCTCTTGAGCACTTACATGTATTTGACTACATAGATTTGTGTATGTTCATACAAATGAGACATCCGAGTTGGAATCAAAGAAATGATTTTGTATCTATGTGGAATATAGATAGTATAAGTTTGGCTGTGAATTATATGACCATGTAAAGTTGAACTTCATGAGAAGCTGAGATGCAATATTTACTATAGCCATCAAAGATATTTAGAAGGACTTATAATATCTACTCAGAATAGTTACAAGCCAATTGTTAGAGTAATTTTATCATTTAGTATTTGTTTGTCCTATTTATGTAAATTACCCATAGAGCTTTTCTCCTATATAAGAGAGCTCTAGGGTTAATGGAAATTTATCTTGCTTATTCCCTTCAACATGGTATCAGAGCGATGGTCCTAGACCGGAGTTCTCGAAACCCTAACCCTACCTATCCCCACCCGCCGGCCTCTCTTTCTCTCTCTCTCTTTCTCTACTCGGCACCGCCCACCCCCGATCTTCTGCCCAATCATGACGGTGCCCCTGCGCAGGTCTTCCTCTCCAGCATTCACGTGCGAGAAGCCCTCCTCGCGAGCCTCGTGCGTGAATGCCCCTTACCTGCGCGTAGCGCATCGCCAGCCCTAGCGCTTCTGCCAGCCAGCCCTCGCGCGTGAACACGCTCCTGCCAGCCCGGCGCGTAGCGCATCGCTCGCGCATGCCCACGCTTGCGCTTCTTCGTGCCCACGCTTGAAGGTGTGATCGTGCCTACACGCGAGTAACGTGCCCTTGCCTGCGCAACTTCTTCTTGGCGTGCTCGCGCGCGTGCCCTAGTTGCACACGCACGTAGCGTGCCCTTGCCTGCGCGTCTTCTGTCTGTGCAGTGCTACACGCACGTAGCGTGCGTCTGGTTGGGCTGTAATATCACCAGTACACAGTAGAGGCCAAGTCAGAGGAGCCTTCAAAGTATGGAAGGCGTTGTGGTTTTGGTCTACGTCCACAACGGCCTTCATTGATGTTCACGTAGACATTACAGTCTAGTCGTGTAACCCCAGTCGTCGAATATGGTTGTCATCATGTCAGACAACAAGGTCGATCTTCCATACCTGGGTGCCTTCAAAGGTCCAGCACCTGTTGTGAAAATGGACGGCACGAACTATGAACTGTGGGCCATGCAGTTCATGAGTCTTATGCAATGCAATGGCAAAAAGCATATCCTCACACAAGAGGAACCTGTTGAGAAGACTGGGGTTAACGCCTCATGGGAGGCTGACGATGCATATGCACGTGTCTGGCTATCAGGTACCGTGTCCATGGAGATAGCCAACGACATTCTGAGTCAACCCACTGCGAAGGCTATGTGGGATATCCTCACTGCCACATACTCTCCGGCGAAAAACGAGTCCAAGATTTTACAACTTCAGCATGACATATTTACATCAAAGCAGAACGGGCGTCCTCTTCATACCCTGTACACCTCTATGAGGGGTATGTTTGAGAAGCTACATGGGTACATTCCATTGATAGCCACACCAGAGCAGCTCAAGGCATATAGGGACTCGGTGATGACTGGAGTATTTCTAGCAGCCCTTGATCCGGAGTATGATGCCGCCAGAACCCAGATCCTTACAGATGCCACCATACCCCCTATGGAAGAGGCCTATCACAGGTTGAGCCGACTCTCCATATCTCAGGGTGGATCTCAGACGTCCTAGGACATGGCAGCATCTCGTGGCAGGGGAGGATCTCCACAGTTTCGAGGAAGAGGTGGTCGTGGAAGAGGAGTGTACAGACCTCCTCGATAGCCGTGCGCTTATTGTCGTAGGCCTGGTCACACTGAGGAAACATGCTATTCTAAGCATGGGTTTCCTCCTCCTACTACAACACGTGTGGCAGAGCAGACTCAGCAGGATGGGGGTCCTTCCCATCTACCAGATCAGAGATTCGAGGAGTTTGTGGCAAGATTTAGAGCGATCATGCCAGATCAGGGGCAAGCTAGTACATCAGGATCTTCAGAGATAGCAGGTTTCGCATCAGCATCCACGTCAGGTACAACATATGCTCTCACTAGTTGTTACAGCTCAGATCTATCAGAATGGATCATGGATTCAGGAGCATCTCATCATTTATGTGGGGATAAAAAGCAATTGGATGTTTTTAATCCGACTCAGACTGGACGATCTGTGGTGATAGCTGATGGGACACACTCTCCCATTACTGGTCAGGGGGAGGTGCAGTTGACCCCTACGATACGGCTTCAGAATGTTCTTTATGCTCCAGATTTTTCAATGAATTTACTGTCGATTAGTCAAATCACTAAAGATTTACATTGTCGTGCCATATTTGACCCATCTGCTCTTGTGTTTCAGGACATCCTAACAGGCAATGTGATTGGAACTGGCCGTGAGCAAGGGGGTCTCTATAGATTGGTGCAGACTCCTTACGCTGGTGTCTCTTCTGTTCATGCTGGATCTGTCTCACCTTACACATGGCATCTCCGCTTTGGTCATCTTCCGTTGCAAAAGATGGTCCATATCCTTCCCCATATTTCTCCCAGGTCTACTTTTCAATGCGAGGCATGCCAGCTTGGGAAACATCACCGGTCGTCGTTCCAGAGTCGTCTAGGTCTGAGTCGTCATGGTCTGTTTGAGTTACTTCACTTTGATATTTGGGGTCCTAGTCGTGTCCCTGATCTTCAAGGGCACAGGTTTTATCTTGTTGTTGCCGATGATTTCTCTAGACTATCTTGGGTCTTTCTTCTTAAAAATAAATCTGATGCTGGTCATGTTATTCAGTCTTTTATTATTGAAATCAAAAATATTTTCTCTGCTAAAGTGAAGTACATACGGTCTGACAATGCTCTAGAGTTGTGTAGTACCCAATTTTCCAAATTTCTTATGTCTCATGGGATTGTGCATCAGACGTCGTGTGCTTATACCTCCCAACAGAATGGGGTGGCCGAACGGAAGCATCGTCATTTGTTGGATATGACCAGAACCCTTTTGATTCAGAGCCGTGCCCCTCACTCCTATTGGGGGGATGCGGTTCTAACTGCCTGTTATCTTCTTAACCGTATGCCTTCGACAGTGTTAGGGGAGAAGATTCCGTTCTTGACTGCGTTTCCCGAGAAGGATCTTTTCTCCCTAACACCGCGTGCTTTTGGGTCTGTTGCATTTGTTCATTGTTTTTCTCCTGGTCTTGACAAGCTCTCTCCCAGAGCTGTCAAATGTGTTTTTGTGGGTTATTCTAAAATCCAGAAGGGATATCGGTGTTTTGATCCAGTTAAACGAAGGTACTACGTCAATGCAGATGTCACCTTCTTTGAGTCCATTATGTATTTTTCTCCTACAGGTGACAGACTCACTCACTCAGAGGAAGGAGACGACATCTATGTGCCGCCTCCACCTCCATCTGTTCCATGCTCTAATCTACCACCACAGTCCACTCCACCACCACCACAGCCAACACCACCACCACCGCCACCACCAACTACTGTTCATTATCCTCAGGTCTATCAGCGACGGCCCTCTGCTCATGTGCCTCCTCCATCATCCATCACGCCCGAGGTATGTACTGATCATTTGAGTTCTACTGATGGCACAGGTGATTTGAATGCGCAGATGGATGTACAGGGTACTGATGGTACTATCACTCCTCCAGTCGATGACCTACATATCCCTATTGCTCATAGACGGCAGAAGCGTGCTCGGACGATGAATCTTAAATATGGGATGGATTTTTGCTCTCAGGCGTTGTTGGAGCGTTTGTCCCCGGACTTTCGCAAGTTTGTTTTGTTGGGTTATCGGCAGTACACATCCCACGATCTTATCAGGAGGCCCTACAGAGCAGCCCGTGGCGTTTAGCTATGGAAGAGGAAATGGCGGCGTTGCAGTCACGTGGTACGTGGAGTATTGTGCATCCTCCACCAGGTGCGTCCATTGTCGGAAGCAAATGGGTTTTTACTGTTAAGCATCGGGCAGATAGTACGGTTGATAGATACAAAGCCAGGTTGGTTTCTCGTGGGTTCACCCAAACATATGGGGTGGACTATCAGGAGACGTTTTCTCCAGTAGCCCGTCATTCTATCTTACGGATTCTCATTGCAGTTGCTGTTGTCCGCGACTGGCCCCTATTTCAGCTTGATGTCACGAACGCCTTCTTGTATGGTGACTTGCAGGAAGAGGTCTATATGCAGCAGCCGCCAGGGTTTGTTGCTGAGGGGGAGTCCAGTATGGTGTGCCGTCTTCATAAGGTCATATATGGCCTGAAGCAGAGTCCACGGGCTTGGTTTCAGAAGCTCTCGGAGTTGATTGAACAGAAGGGCTTCGTCAGATCTACAACAGATCAGACTCTCTTTGTAAAGAGAGACCAGCGAGGTACTGTGATCATCTTAGTGTATGTTGATGATATTGTTATTACAGGCAGTAATGAGCAGGGCATTCAAGCAGCCAAGGAGTTTCTTGGCGAGCAGTTCGTTATGAAGGATTTGGGTACACTTCGCTACTTTTTGGGGCTGGAGTTTGCACGAAACAAGCAAGGTATGGTAATGACACAAAAGAAGTATGTTACGGATCTCTTATCTGAGACAGGTATGGCAGGATGTAGACCAGCTGCTACTCCTATGGATTCTAATGTCAAACTTTATGATGATGACTCTGAGGAGGTAGACAAGAGACAATATAGAGAGCTAGTGGGAAAACTCTTGTATGTCACTATTACCCGACCGGATATAGCCTTAGCGGTTAATAAGGTAAGCCAATTCATGGAGCAACCCAGGCAGGCTCACATGAATGCTGTTTTTATGATCTTGAGATATCTGAAGTCGTCTCCAGGTACTGGTCTTCTGTTTAGAAGAGATACCTCGATATCCGTCACAGGTTATGCTGATGCAGACTATGCTGGGTGTCCTAATGATAGAAAGTCAACTTCAGGCTTTATTGTATTTGTTGGCAGCTCACCAGTAGCTTGGAAGAGTAAGAAGCAAACTGTAGTGGCTCGATCTAGTGCAGAGTCAGAATATAGGGCAATGGCCCAAGGTAGTGCTGAGATGATGTGGGTTAAATCCGTTTTAACTGATTTAACTATTGATGTTCCTCTTCCCATGCATCTGAAATGTGATAACCAAGCAGCCTTGTTCATAGTCAATAATCCAGCCTTCCATGAGAGGACGAAGCACATTGAAGTGGATTGCCATTATACACGAGACTTAATTCAAAAAGGGCTAATTTCAACTTCTCATGTATCATCAGGAGAGCAGGTTGCAGACATGTTCACCAAGGCCCTTGCTAGGGGTCCATTTCATCTTTGTTGTTCCAAGCTGAGCATGTTGGATATATATGCTCCAGCTTGAGGGGGAGTGTTAGAGTAATTTTATCATTTAGTATTTGTTTGTCCTATTTATGTAAATTACCCATAGAGCTTTTCTCCTATATAAGAGAGCTCTAGGGTTAATGGAAATTTATCTTGCCTATTCCCTTCAACACCAATTAATGTAGAGCATATTCCTTTCCATCATCCATCAGACATGATTGAGGAGTAGGGATGAAAACGGACGGATACGGATACGAATATAGGTATAATCATATCCTTATCCATTTTAAAATACGAATACGAATGCGGATACGAATATTGTTGGATGTAAAAATGTGTTACCATATCCTTAAAAACGAATATGAATCGGATACGAATAATAACATAAATTTTTAATAGATTAGCTAAAATATACATGTTTAGGATGGTTTACACGTAGCAGATATAATAATTTCATAACAATTATATCAACAATTGTGAATGCAATCATAAAACATTATTACACATATTTAGAAATAAATCTATTGCTGTACTTGCGTACGAAAATAAATATATGAATACGAATACGAATATTAATGAATGTCAAAGTGACATCCATATCCGCATTCATTTTAAAATGAATACAAACACGAATGTCAAAATATGTATAAAACGAATACGATAGCTGATCGGATACGAATATATTCACATTCGGTTTCATCCCTATTGAGGAGGCTCCCCTTCATTAGGAAGAAGATGTTGACATGGCAGATGCTCCTACTGACAGTTTAATTTTCTTTTCATCCTTCGGGGATTTCTTGAATATACACTACACCTTAATTCAATCTTATAAATAATAATTAACTTAATTTGGATTATTTACATTTCAACTTCCAAAATTTGGGGTTTACGTTTGGGTATAAAAATTCAATCACACGAAATCCATTTTATTTCTTTTTTTATAATGCATATCTATACCCATATCCAACTTGCAGAATCTATGGCTGAGAGGGTATACATTTACAACAATTTTTGTACATGATTTTATTCTTTGATGGACAATGGCAAACTAGAATATTATGAAAAGGTTATGCATGATGTGTGGAATGCAGAGTGAATTGAGAGGTCATGCAAGGATACATGTAGCGTTTCCTTAACAACCATATGTTTGAGCTTGTGAAATTACCCAAGAGAAAATGAATTTTAAAAATAAATAAAGCACGATGAAAACTCTTTAAGTCCGAGATATAATGCTAAGTAGGTTTAAAAGGATTCAATCAGAGAAGTGTGTTAACTTTGATTAAATATCCTTGCCTCTGATGAGATGCCATCCATCAAAGTTATACTAAGTTTGGCAACGATTCAAGACTTGGAGATTGAGTAGATTGATGTGAGTGTTACCTTCCTCCATGATGATCTCGAAAAGGAAATTTATAAGATAAAATGAGCGGGATTCATAACTAAATGAAAAGAAGATTGTGTTTGCAAATTGAGAAAATGCACGTATGGACCAAAGCATGCTCCTAGATAGTGGTATAAAAAGTTCGAGTTTTTTTCACGAGGAAGCATGGCTACATAAAAACTACTTCGGATCACCCGGTCTTTGTTGGGAATTTCTCAGGAAATGACATACCTCTTAATCTCATTGGAAAAACCCATCCATATGTAAGATCTACTTATTAACTTTGTATTTCTATAAGTTAAGCTATAAGTGGAATTTATTCCCATTAAATCCACACATCTGCTCCAACCAACCTTGATCCTTGCATGTCTATTAACCCCATTACAAAATCCTAGCCTCTTGCCATAGTGATTTTCAGATGAACCCAATTAAGGTCTTGCAATTTAGAGATGGACAACGATGGATTTTGAATTTACTTTCTACAAACTCGATTGCTTGTATTGCCCATTCGTAGAGAATGAGGTCGAGAACAACATAGAGGACAAGAACTGCGAACTCATACTTCTTTACAACAGATCAAATGTCATAACTCTCTTTCTCTCTTTGTGCATGTGCGTATTCGTGTCTGTGTATACAATAACATCTCTCTTTCTTGTCGACCTCTTTGATTGAAAGAGAACGAGCAATAAACTATTTATATACGCCTAACTTTGCACCACATCTTAATCACCTTCAATGAAAGGAAATATGAAGGGGAAGGGAAATTAAAGAAATACTTAACAAAAATTGATCCTTAACAAAATCTTTTATAGAAATCCATTGGGGAGAAAAGAAGTAGTTGCGAATTGACTCAAATTGATCCTTAACAAAATCTTTTATCACTTTTTAATAGTTTATGAATTTATCATTAAAGCTTGATCTAATGGATTAACATGCATGCCTTTTTCCATTCAAAATAGGGTAGCACACTATTTCTAAATGTGTATACATCCACACACACATATAGATGTATAAATGAATAGAGAAAGACATTAGATTCAATTATGATTATTTAAATAAGAGTAAATTACAAAAAAGTCTCTGAACTATAGGCCTGATTTCAATATCATCCATGAACTATAAAAGGTAACAACGTGATATCCAAATTTTAAGATTTGTCTCAATGTAGCCCATGATTATTGGAATTTTAGGTTAGAAAGACAAAATAATCAACTGAATTTCAATAGTGAAGGGCTATATTGAAACAAATCTGAAAATTCTATACCATATTGTTACCTTTAAAAGTTTAGGTATGATATTGAAATCAGATGCATTGCTTGGTAACTTTTTTTAATCTACTCTTTAAATAAAGGCTTCAACAATTGAACCACAACTATTTTTTTTGAATAATCAATTGATATATGAATTGCTACTCCACATCGTGGCATAAGTTGACTTCCCAAATGTTCTTCATATCGATTTCTTCTGTAACATCTGAATTCGTAAGGAAATTACAAACCCATTAAACTTAATTAAATGACATCTCAGCTAATATTCGAAGTTTAGAGTCAAATTTCACAACTGTAATTTCAAAAGAAGAAACTATTAACCTGTACTTTTCACGCGTTCCTACACACCCCCCAACGCTAACCCAACCATCGGATGCCACCTGTCATCTTCCCCTCGTTCGCAATGACGTGTTAAGCAACAGCCACGCGCGCCTGATCCCTTCCACTCTCCCGCGGCGCACTATAATCTCCTCTGTCTCGCAACTTTCTACCTCCCACATCGCCAATCTGACGTCTACAAAACAAATCGATTCCATTCTTAGAATCCTCCGCAGGAGCATCACACTGTCTCATCCACTCAACTCCCCTAACCTCCACTCATGGAAAGAGTACAGGAGAAATCAGAGCACGAAGCGCGAGAGAGATGACGGCGGCGATCTTCCCCACTCCGCCGCCATCCGTGAACCTGATTCGTCCGTCGGAGGCCGCGCAGAGCCGCCTCCGCCTCCCGCCACCACCTCCGAGGGGGAGATGGCCTATTACCGTGCAATCGCGGTTCGTGGTCGTACCGCCTCAGGTGTGCAAACAGGAGGTGGTGACGGTCGATCAAAGCTCGGTCTCGATCAATGAAACCGCAGCAGAGGAAGAGTTGATGGCGGCAGTGCAGCTTCGCATCCGCACCTTCTACGAGTTCCGGGAATCCTACGGCATCGAGGTGAGCGGAATTCGTCCACGGGAAGAACCATATTAAAGCACAATTAAGCATCTGGAAGTGAATTTTATGCACACCCCAATTTTCTAAAAAAGATAGTTTTTTTAGAACAATAGTAGTCGCTTCTCACTGGCCGTATCGGTTTGGAATCTTTGCATCGTGACTTACACCACAGGTCCTGTATTTTTTATAATTACACTACCACCACTGTAATCTTTGTAATAACGCCACAGGTGAACGCACACTGCAACATAGATTTTTCTTTATTTCTTTCTTTTCAACAGGCTATAAACACTGTTTTGTTAGCTCTGCGGATTGATACTCTAATAGGCATGCTCCATGACCCCACATGCTTCATGAGAAGTTATCAAGCCAACCACATCTTCAGAGAGAGAGAGAGAGAGAGAGACGCACACAAATATCGATGTGAGAAACATCATATTGCACTGTAATGAGGCAGACTGTAATAGAATCAATTAAAAAAAGGTCCAAGTAACATTTGCGAATCGCTGAAGAAAAACACACAAACTATCGATCAAGCAAGTATGGAGACATACGGTACATGTTTCCCCCATAACTGGGCTATGTCCTTGGATGACGACGATCGATTTTCACTATGCGGAGAAGGAAGAATGACAGAGGATACATAGAATCCTAATCCTAGGAAGTTTATATACTACTTTTGTATAGATGGATCCCTGAAACAAACAAATCTAAATGCCCGAATAAAAAAAAGATTTGTTCCTAACGAATTCATATATCTGGATCCATATATCCATCTGGTGGGGTATGTTGTGGCAGGGGGGATGCATACGACGGTTCTCCAACAGGCTTCAGTGGAACAAACAGTTTGGATTCAAGGCATATTAACACTAACGATGTTAGTGTTGCTTGTAGACATGAATCTGTGCCACTGATGAGCCCCATCTCATTGCGTGAGTGAAGACATGGTACCATCTGGTGAAAGTCTAGATAATGTGTGGACATTTCGGATAAATAAAGTGATGGATGCATGGTACCTGGGTAGTTGTGGGTGTCTTCATATCTATGACTAATGAGGGTGCAAATAGTTTGATGATGCCAAGGTAGTGAGATTGTATTCCGGCATAAAACATGCCTGGTGAAGGAACATGACGATGGAGGGATTGGTGGGGCACAATCAGGAAAATTAATGATATCAGCACATGATCGTCGACCCCTTATAATGGTACAAGTTATAGCAACTATGTTTAAAACTGAGTAGTTTTTTTACAACCACTGCATTCATCCTACATGCTATCTTTGTGCATTCCAAAGAGGTTCTGCATTTTGTTTTCTCAATCGGAAAGTACAAGTTATTATTACCATGGAATGGACATGTCAATTCCACACATTCTAAATTTCATTAAAAAATTGCAAATCATGCTGTACATTTCTACCAATTTTTTACATATAAAATCTTGTCTCAAACTAACATAACAGAAAAATGAAATGCCTTTTGGTGCTGATGGTTATCCTCCGATGTCAAGTTTTGCTAGGATCATAAAAGGAATGTGGCCGATAGGGAGTTTGAGGCATTGAAGGAGCGTATTGCAGGGAAGACACTTGGGTTCACGAGAGTCACCTGCATAAATGCTACTCTTCCCCTTCCGAACCTTGTTGCCGATTCTATAGATCTCTCATCCAATTGCAAGGTACACATCTCCATATGCTATTCTGTTTTATTAGCTGGTAGAGACTGATACATATAAAATTTCTTTTATCTGTAAAAAATGCCCATGGGGGTGAGTTGATATTCTTTTTGGAGCGTAAACATCTTATATAGTTTTATAGTTGATGGGTGGCATACTAATTTTTTCCCAGGGACAACCTCTGTTTAGCAGTAATGGGAAAATCACATATATTAGTTAATTAGTGAAAGATAATTTACTTTCAGGTCACCTTAAGTTTGTTGATAATGCAATTGCAACAACTGAAACATATCAATCTACTTCTTATATTTATTTTAATTTTTGTGCTGGCCATTGCTATATAGTTCTCTGATAATGGGGAGGAGCGGGTTGTCGTTGGCACTCTAGATCTTAACCAGTGCCTTAAACTGGCAGATGAGTTAACCGGAAAGCGACCAGAGGTGTGTATGTCCTTTTCTTCCATGTTATTTATATATATTTTTTGAAAATCTAGATTAATAATAGTATTCCCATTTCATGCTTTACAATTTAATTTGGAATTTTCAAAGATCATGTAAGTTGGACATGTATAGAATAACTAAAGATGGTTAGGTTTGTGGATTTATACTAATAACCCAAGGTTGCTAGGATTATGGAGATAGACTCACTGTAGGGGCATAGATGTGAAATGGAGTAAGCTTACGAGGGGCACGATACGAATACGAAGTACACATGGGTTAGAAGTGTAATCACTTTGTTTTATTGGAACACGTGAGTACACAAAGAGACGTTAGTTAACGTGGAAACCTTCCACACTGGAAGGGAAAATCCACGGGGAGACAATGTCCACGTTGCTTACAACAACTAGAGTTTTGTTTCTTTTGTTTTTCTTATCACTTGAAACAGGAGGATAAATCCATATATGCTCATGGTAACATGAATTCCCTGAAGATCCGTTTACTCGTTTACATAACACTCAACACTCCACCTCAAGTTGAGCATAGAGATCAAACATGCCCAACTTGACAACATTCTTCTTAAACTTGACATTTGACAACCCCTTGGTGAAGACATCAACAACTTGCTCTTCCGTTTTTATGTATGTTAGAACCAATTCCTTGGAATCAATTCTTTCTCAAATGAAGCGGCGATCAATCTCAAAATGCTTTATTCTGTCATGCAACACATGATTGTCGGAGAGACTTATGGCTGACTTATTATGACATAATAGTTTCATAGGCAACTCTAGATCAATCTCAATGTCCATCAAGATAATCTTGAACCACACCATCTTTGTGACACCCATCGCTACAGCTCTGTACTCAGTTTCAACACTTGACCTCGCACAAACAGATTGTCGTTTACTCCTCCAAATCACAAGGTTGCCACCCAGATATACATAATATCCATTAGTAGATCTCGTCGTATCAACACATCCAGCCCAGTCAAAATCAGTGTAGCACTCAACCTCGAGCTTACCATTTCTTGTAAATGTAAGTCCTTTTCCAAGACTCCCTTTTATATAATACGATCATCAGCCTTCATGTGTAAATCAGTAGGAGCGTGCATAAATTGAATCATCACGTTTACAACATAGGTGATGTCAGGTCTAGTAAGTGTGAGGTAGATAAGTTTCCCAATAAGTCTTTGATATCGACATTTGGAATCTTCATCAAGTTGCTTCCCATCCTTTAAGCTCGAGCTTGTGATTTTCCTCAATCGGAGTAGTGGTAGGTTTACATCCTAGTTTTTTTATTTTCTTTAAAAGACCCAGACTATACTTCCTTTGTCATAGGACAAACTCATCATTAGATCTTGCCATCTCAATGCCTAAGAAGTATTTTAATTTTTCAAGGTTTTCAGGTCAAACACCCTTGCAAGTTCACCTTTCAACTGCACAATTTCCTCTCCGTCATCCCCAATAATGATCATGTCATCCACATAGATACGAAGTAAGGAAACTTTATTTGTTTTCCTCTTGAAGAAAAGGGTATGGTTTCCATTTCCTTGGTGATATCCCAATCTGGTCATTGCAACTCTAAACTTCTCAAACCATGCTCTAGGTGATTGTTTTAGGCCATATAATGCCTTCTTTAACTTGCAACACTTTCCTATCCTTTCATACCCAGGTGACATATACATGTAAACTTATTCATGAAGATCTCCATTAAAGAAAGCATTCTTCATGCCCATCTGATAGAGTTTCCATTCCTTAATGATAGCAAGAGAAAGAACAACACACACTGTACTCATTTTTGCATAGGAGCAACAATTTCCAAGTAATCAACACCATATTTTTTACAACATCCCTTTGTTACAAGTTTAACTTTCTATCTCTCCACTTAACCATATGGATTGTACTTTATGGTGTACACCCACTTTGAACCAACCATATATACCCCTTTAGGGATGTCTACAATGTCCCATGTACAATTCTTCTTAAACGCTTCCATTTCTTCTTCCATGGCATAAATCCACTGAGGATCAGAAAATATTTCTGTAACATTCTTGGGAATCATAGATGCCGACGAAGAGGTTATAAAGCACTTGTAGTTTTTTATCAAGTTTAAAATAACCGACATATTTGTTTACAGGGTATTTAGTGCAATCTGCATATCTCGAGGGATGCTTTATTTATTTGCGTCCACGCCTTGTGCCACCAAGTCCCCTTCATATATGATCAAGTCGTCAACCTTCTCATCTTCATTCATGACTAACTTCCTTTTCCAAATTACTTTCTAGATCACGGTTAGAATTCCCATAGCTAGTAGAGGAATTTGGGTCATCAAAGGATTGAATATGACTTGGATTGCTTTTTCTTCATTGAACTTGCAATAGAATCCCTCGATCTTTCTTATTGTAGTTTTTTTCATGCTAATGAGGAGAACGAAGTTTCCACTCCTTTGTATTAGTGCAAGTCTGAATGGAGTTTCTCAAAGAACTTACAGATTCATTACATGTATCAAAGAAAAGAATATCATGGACATTTCCTTCATCGTTACTTCCATTCTTCCCCTGAAGGGATTGCTCGGAGTAATAAGAGTCATGGTCTATAAGGGTGACATCTTTTGTCACATGTAATTTTCTATCCTTAGGATTGGAGAATTTATAGCCTTCATAAGTAGGAGAATATCCCAGGAAACATATTGATTGCATGGGTATCAAATTTCTTCACATTAAGTGAAGAATGTGGAAATAACAAACACACCAAAAATCTTCGAAGGAAGAGCAAACGACTTACTCTCGGGTTGAAAAAAAGAGAAAGGATTTGCTATGTTCAGTCATCTTGAGGGCATCCTGTTTATAAAGAATGCACTTGCGAGAACCGCCTCTTCCAGAATTGTTTAGGAAGGTTTCCTTGAAATAACGCCACTCTGTTAACTTCAAGAAGACGTCAACTTTTTCATTCTGCAACACCATTCTGTTGATGGGTATAACTTCAATAAGTCTCATGAATAATTCCTTTAGCACTAATTAGTTCTTGCAGCTCCTTAGACAAATATTCACGAGCATTATCAGACCTGAAACGTTTGATCACTTTCCATTATTGTGTCTTAATAAGATTAAAGTACCTTTTCACAGTGCTGACTATTTCCCACGATCATGGAATAAATAGACAAATATGCTTCTAGAATAGTCATCAATAAAAGTGATGAAGTGCTTGTAACCATTATGAGTGGGAATATTAGAGGGAGCCCAAACATCAGAGTAAATAAGCTCAAACAACTCACTTGTCTTGTTCTCAAAAACATGATAAGTTGTACGAGTGCGCTTTGCCTTCAAACAAATGTGACACGCCAAGTCCATAGAGTTCAAATCTTCAAATAGTACATGGAATAATTCTATAAGATAACCGAACGGAAGATGACCCAAGAATTCGTGCCATTGAATGACTTGACGCTTACACTCATTCTTGTTCTTTCTTCCTTGAATCGCAGTCGTTAAAGTGATTATTGTTTTAATTGGTAGTTAACACAAACCATTGAAAACTGTTGACGCATAGGCTATTTTGTATCTCTTTGTTATTTTATTTTCTTGTTATTCTCTTTATGTAATTTACCCATAGGCTACTCTCCTATATAAGAGAGCCTAGGGCTATGGAATAGAACATCTCATTCACGTTTCCCAACATGGTATCAGAGCGACGGTCCTAGACCGGAGTTCTCGAAACCTAACCCTAACCCTAACCCCACCCGCCGGCCTCTCTTCTCCGCGCCTCTCCGATCTGCGCATCTCCGATCTCCGATCTGCGGCGCCTCCCCGATCTCTGCTCCTGCGATCAGCGCATCCTAGCGCTACTCCAGCGCATCTAGCGCGCCGCGCATCGAGCGCATACAGTGCGCAACGTGCGCATCTAGCGCGCAACCTGCAGCGCCTTATCTCCGATATCGCGTGTATCTAGCGCGCAACCTGCATCTCTAGCGTACAGTGCGTCTCCACCGACTGTGCTCCTGCGCGTACCCAGCCACTGCGCATTCTTCTGTGTGCTGTGTACTGCGCGCACATCCAGACACTGCGTGCTTCATCCAGTTGCGCGTGCGCGTGCTTCCTGCACGTGCCTGCGTGCCACAAGCCCTAAAACTCTAGGGCACAGATCTTGATATACATGGGGTCAGTTGCCTGACGTCTACACACGCAACTAATCCCATCTATGTCACTGTAGACGAAGATTGTTATCTCTCGGTCACTCCAGTCTTCCATCTCCAGTATGTCAGAAAGCAAGGCAGATACCCCATCTATGGGCGCATTTCGTGGTCCAGCGCCCATCGTCAAGATGGATGGTACGAACTATGAACTGTGGGCAATGCAGATCATGAGTATGATGAAGTCCACGGGCAAGAAGCATATTCTCACAGAGCCCGAGCCTGCAGAGAAGACTGGAGTTCATGCCTCATGGGAGGCAGACGACGCATATGCCAAGGTGTGGCTATCTGGCACATTGGCTATTGAAATCGCCAATGACATTCTACATCAACCCACAGCCAAAGACATGTGGGATATCCTCGCAGCGACCTATTCTCAGGCAAAGAATGAGACGAAGATCCTGCAACTACAACATGATATATTCACGATAAAGCAGAATGGCCGCCCGTTACATTCTCTCTATACATCTTTGAGAGGAATGTTTGAGAAGCTTTATAGCTTCATGCCTCTTACCGCCACACCAGAGCAGCAGAAGACATACAGGAATGCAACGATGGTGGGTGTGTTTCTCGCTGCACTTGATCCAGAGTATGAGGCCGCACGTTCACAGATCTTGGCGGACTCGACTATTCCTCCCATGGAGGAGGCTTTTCACAGATTGAGTAGGATAACTGTACCTTCAGCAGCTGCTAGTCAGAATCCCTCAGCCATGGCGGCCAACAGGGGCCGTGGTTCTCATTACCAGGGCCGTGGACGTACTCCCCGTGGAAGGGGTGGTCGCACTAGGCCTACATGCTCATATTGTCACCGCATCGGACATACTGAGGACACATGCTACTCAAAGCATGGATTTCCTGCATCTGCACGAGTCGCTGAGCAGATAGAGCCTCCTTCTGCTGCTTCACTGGATCAGCGTTTTGATGATCTGGTTGCCCGCCTCAGGGGCATTATCCCACCATCTGGCCCAGCACCGATGACAGAGAGTCATACTGATGTTGCTGCTTCTGCTTCTGCGTCTGCCTCTACGAGTACTTCAGGTAGTACACTTGCACTTCATAGTAGTAGATCGGATACATTGCCATGGATCATGGACTCAGGCGCTACACATCATCTATGTGGCGACCAGAGTCTACTTTCAGGATATACTCAGATCCCTCCAGGACGGACAGTAGTGATTGCCAATGGCACACATTCCCCCATCACGGGTCAGGGGGAGATTAGATTGACATCCTCTATGCAGCTCAAGAATGTTTTACATGCACCGCATTTTTCTATGAATCTTTTGTCAATCAGTCAGATTACGAAGGATCTCCAATGTCGAGCTATTTTTGATCCATCTTCTTTGATTTTTCAGGACATCCGTACGGGCAACGTGATTGGTCATGGCTATGAGCAAGGAGGCCTCTATCGTCTGAACCAGACCCCATTTGCCGGAATCACATCTTCTCCCGCTGGACAAGTATCTTCTCTCCTGTGGCATCTGCGTTTTGGTCATCTACCGCTTCAGAAGTTGCGTCTTGTCTTACCTTATAGTTTTTCTCACACACCTATCCAGTGTGAGGCGTGTCAGTTGGGAAAACATCACAGGTCATCGTTTCCCAGTAGTCAAGGTCGGAGTAGTAACTCCAAATTTGAGTTGTTTCATGTTGATGTCTGGGGTCCAAGTCGTGTTCCCGATCATCAGGGGCACAGGTTTTATATTGTTTTTGTGGATGATTTCTCAAGAGCATCATGGGTATTTCTAATGAAAAATAAGTCTGAAGCTGGAAATATTATTATTCAATTTCTAAATGAGATTCAGAATGTTTTTTCCACAACTGTCAAAATTATGAGAAGTGACAATGCCTTAGAGTTATGCACCAATAATCTAGCCAACTACTACTCCTCTAAAGGAATTGTTCACCAAACATCCTGTGCCCATACGTCTCAACAAAATGGGGTTGCAGAAAGAAAACACCGTCACCTACTTGATGTCACAAGGTCACTTCTCATTCAGAGTCATGTTCCGTATTCATACTGGGGTGATGCAGTCCTTACTGCATGTTATCTTATAAATCGTATGCCCTCGTCTGTCTTGAATGAACAGGTTCCTTTCTCACTGATTTATCCTGACAAGGATCTGTTCACTCTTACCCCTCGTGTGTTTGGGTCAGTCGCGTTTGTCCATCAGTTGTCGCCCGGTTCTGACAAGCTCTCTCCTAGGGCTGTTAAGTGTGTCTTTGTGGGGTACTCCAGAACTCAAAAGGGGTACAAGTGTTTTGACCCTGTGCGTCGGCGGTATATGATCAGTGCAGATGTTACATTCTTTGAATCCATCATGTATTTCTCAGATTCTGGGAAGATGCAGCCGCCACCTATATCCCCTGACATTGTATTCATGGCACCACCAACATCACAACCGCCACCAACATCTGAACCACCACCACCACCGCCACCGCCATCAATAGTACCTCCGTTACCATTCCATTACACCCGGAGGCCGAATCAAGCTCATGGTCCTGACCAGTCAACTAGCTCGCCTATGGTATGTAATGAGAATATTAATGTTGATGGATCTGACGACATTTCTCAGCAGGGTGCATTACAGGAGCATGGTGATACCACAGAGGACCTAGATGTTCCAATCGCTCTACGCAAGCCGAAGAGAAGCTGTGTCCAGTATCCAGTATCAGCAGTGGTGTCGTTTGAGAGGCTATCTGGACCATTCAGGACGTTTGCATTGGCACTTTCAGCTACAGCCATTCCACGGAACCATCATGATGCTATGCAGGATGCTAGATGGCGACTAGCAATGGAAGAGGAGATGGAGGCACTTCAGTCTAGAGGAACCTGGAGTTTGGTTCCTATACCTCCAGATGTTAGCGTAGTGAGTTGCAAATGGGTGTTTACAGTTAAGCACAATGCAGATGGTTCCATTGACAGGTACAAGGCACGCCTTGTTGCTCGGGGCTTCACGCAGACATATGGGGTAGATTACCTAGACACCTTCTCCCCTGTGGCGCGTCATTCCACTTTACGGATCCTGCTATCTGTTGCGGTTGCTAAAGACTGGCCACTCTATCAACTGGACGTAAAGAATGCATTTTTGTATGGAGACTTGCAGGAGGAAGTCTATATGCAACAACCACCTGGTTTTGCTGTTGAGGGGGAGTGTTCCAAGGTTTGCAGATTGCATAAGGCCATCTATGGTCTTAAGCAGAGCCCCAGAGCATGGTTTCAGAAGCTTTCAGACCTCTTTGAGAAACAAGGATATAAACGCTCCAATGCTGATCATTCCTTGTTCGTGCAGAAGACGGCGAGAGGTATCATTGTAATCATGGTTTATGTTGATGATATCTTGATTACAGGTGATGATGACCAAGGCATTAAGCAAGCAAAGGAAAGGCTGGAGACCGAGTTTGTCACCAAGGACTTGGGAGTCCTTAGATATTTCCTGGGGCTGGAATTTGCTAGAAATCCATATGGATTAGTCATGACACAGAGGAAGTATGTCACAGATCTACTGAGTGAGACAGGTATGCTAGTGTGTCGACCTCCTACGACACCAATGGACCCTAGCATGAAGCTGTATGATGATGACACAGAAGAGGTGGATCAGAGAAGGTACAGAGAACTGGTAGGCAAATTACTGTATGTCACTATCACTAGACCTGATATACAGTTTGCAGTGAGTCATGTGAGCCAGTTCATGGAGCAACCACGCCAGGTCCATATGGATGCCATACACATGATTCTGAGATATCTAAAATCATCTCCAGGTGCAGGTTTGATATTTAAGAAAGGAAAGGAGATTTCTGTTACAGGATGTGCGGATGCAGACTATGCAGGATGCCCCAAGGACAGGAAGTCAACATCAGGGTTTGCAGTCTATGTTGGAGATGCTCTAGTTTCGTGGAAGAGCAAGAAGCAGACAGTAGTAGCTAGATCCAGTGCTGAATCAAAATATAGGGCTATGGCCCAGGCGAGCACAGAAATGATGTGGGTAAAATCCTTACTTGCAGACCTATGTATTGATATACCTCTTCCTATGATGTTGGAATGTGACAATCAGGCCGCCTTGTTCATTGCAAATAACCCAGCTTTTCATGAGAGGACCAAGCATATTGAGGTCGACTGTCACTACATACGTGACATGATTCAGAAGGGGTTCATTGCTACATCTCACGTCACATCAGAGAATCAGACTGCTGATATTTTCACCAAGGCATTATTTAAAGGCCCATTCCAGAAGTGTGCGTCCAAGCTGAGCATGATTGATATCTATGCTCCATCTTGAGGGGGAGTGTTGACGCATAGGCTATTTTGTATCTCTTTGTTATTTTATTTTCTTGTTATTCTCTTTATGTAATTTACCCATAGGCTACTCTCCTATATAAGAGAGCCTAGGGCTATGGAATAGAACATCTCATTCACGTTTCCCAACAAAAACTAAACTGATTCCAATTCTCTTTCCTATCACCAAGTCTTGCAGTATGCAACGATCAGAAGAAAAGACAAAGTTCACAGTTCAATTCTTTTGTTTTCTTGCTAATAGACATGATATTTAGAGGCATGTATTAACATGAAGTGCATTATGAATAACAAGTTTATCAAGAAGAGAAACATTTCCTTTCCCCGCAACTGTGACATGAGATTCACCAGCAAGGATTAAGTGGTCTTTTCTAGAGGTCAATTTATAGGCCCTGAAGAGTTTTGGGTCACCTATCATATGATCAGTGGCACTGCTATCAATTATCCACTCAAGTTGTGGATCACTTGCTATGATAGAAGAAACATACCAATACAACATTGAAATCTTAATAAAAACATTTTTGATCACTACAATTCAGCCAAGGAACGAACAAGCCAAGAGGCAAATTTCCACGTCAAAAACAATTACTCTAATGTCAGTGCACGCCCAAGAGAACTAACAACAATAGCACTTTGCAACCCAATGAGAAGAGACACACAACAACTGTACGAGAGTTGGAGTCCAATATCATTCACAACAGAGTACAAGCTTCAATCCAACCACAACCAACATGGGAAGACCATAAGAGAGTTTTCAACTAATCCCAACGAAGCAAAGGAAAAAATATTAGCCAATACGTAAAAAGACCTTAAAGGAGTCCTAAAATTGTCGAACATCATTAGCCTCTTTCATTATTGTCCCATACCTTTGTGACATTTTGTGAACACTTGGTGGATAACAATACAAAGCCCAATTTTTCCCTGCAAAAGAGGGGCATAAAATGTCCTCAAGAAAAAGGCCACACGCCCAAAACAACACTCAAGAGCACAAAGTTCTCTCAACAACCAGGGAACTTACCTCACAATATTAGTAGAGCTCGAATCAATTTTAGACACCAAAAAACACCATAGCAGCAGAAACAACCTCCTGCGGGAGGATTTAGACCTCCACCACAACTCCACAACACCATGGAGTGGTTTCTACGTCATATAGTGGACCGACAATGAGAGAAATCAAAAAGCCAATCATCAAAACAATTCCAGCACAATGGATACCAATTTCCAGCACCTCAAGCAATAGAAGCAAGATACCATGTATAACAACAAGCACACAAAGAAACGGTGGCTAACGTGGAAACCCTCCACATCGGTAGGGAAAAATCACCGGGAGAAAATGTCCCTGTTGCACACAGCAACTAGGGCTTTTGTTTCTTTTGTTTTTTTTATCACTTGAAATGTGAGGAGGAGAGATACATACATGTATAGGGTAAGACGGATCTCTCCCAAGATCCACTTACCCGTTTACATTACACTCAACAATAAACATATATGCAATGTTTACATATCCTTAGTCGTTTCAGTTGAAATCGTATTGCACTGAAAGCTTCTTTGACCATCACTCATCACTTTGTTGAATACTCAGATTTAAACACGTCTAATGAACTCCCACTAAATCTCTTCAATTCTGATCAACTCCTTGATCCATTAGAATCAGAAAAGGAGCACAATCCTCTCCCTTCATTTCTTTTCCTCCCTTGCAATCTGTGAAGTTTGAGAACTCTACCTCTATCTATACATATTGTTATGGCTCAAATTTAAGATGATATATTTTGTCAATTTTTCTCTCCATTTCCTTGTAATTTTTTATCAGATCGAAGGGACATATCTTTTTATGTAATGATGTTCCTTTTGGTCCTAAGCGGTATGCGTCTTTGCTGAGGTCAACTTCTTATCGTAAACCCTCCATTCTGATTTTCCACCCTTCTGTCTCCCCCCTCAGATGGCTTAGCATGCTCCTCTTCATCTCGTCATCCCAGTTTTCTCTGTCCATATCACTCAAAATATTCTTCCGTAATATTTCCATCGAGACGTATGAAAAGGAGATTTGTCTGAATGAGTTTAAATTTGATCTAGCCATTGACTCTATGCCTTTTCCCCTTCGGCCTTTTCTTCTTATCCTAAACCCTCCATTCTGATTTTCCACCCTTCTGTCTTCCCCCTCAGATGGCTTAGCACGCTCCTCTTCATCTCGTCATCCCAGTTTCCTCCGCCCACATCACTCAAAATATTCTTCCCTAATATTTAAACTGTACCACAGATGCAAAAAAGGAAAAGTTTACAGTGCCAGTCTTTCATGACTTAAAGGAGGAGCTCTACTGATTTTATCACTTGCCACAGTTCGTTCTGAAATCTGAAAGTGCTCAACTTTCCGAGCATCGCTAATCGTGCTTTTACTAAAAGAACGACATTCATTTTCTAGCTGTATTTGCCACTATATCTTTCCTTTTTAATCATCAAGTGCTGCAGTTGCTCCTCTTTTGATGCACAACTAAATCTGAAAAATTGTTGCAGGGTGTTGGAGCGAATATCAAAAGGGCATATCTAAGCAATGTTTGCGTCGCTGAGGAGCTGCAAAGGAATGGGTTGGGTTACGCATTGATCAACAAAGCCAAGAAAGTTGCTCAATCTTGGGGTAATGTACATCTCTCATCCCTGGTTGCCTCTTAATAATCAATCACTACTTGGTCGTGCTATTTTACCAAGATCATGAGGCTCCTCACTCTGCTTTATAGTTACCTTCTAGGAAACGTTTCAAACTATTCTCAAATGCTACTGAAACTATAATGCACATTTACAGGAATAACAGATCTATATGTCCATGTTGCCGTCGACAAAGAAGCAGCGAAAAAACTATATGTAAAGAGTGATTTTGAATATGAAAGCGAGGAACAAGCTTGGCAAGCAAGATTTCTCGGCCGTGCTAAACGTTTTCTTCTTTGGACAGATCTCTCGGGAAACAGCCAAAGCACATGAACTAATCAGTTATAGACTGCATTAATCTGACTTTATTCTCAGTAAATTATTTTGTGTATTGAAAAAAAAAGAAATTTCTCGCATTCCCAGAATATGGTCAAACTTTTCAAGTCTGCTTGAGGATGTGTATCTGGGGAAATTCCACTGCCAGTCCTCGACACTTTTCTCATTCATATATACATTGATTATGTACATCAGAATATGGAGAAACTAAAGAGAAGTTTATCTCCTTGCGGGTTTTTTCTTCAGCATCGCAGGCTATTATGTAGTGTATGTGTTTCCTACATAAGGACATTAGGAAAAGAAGAAATGATAAGATACACTTATTGGAGACAAAAACCTGGATGTGTAGTCGACCATTTCCATGTAAGGACGTGAATAATATGACAACATGATATAATGATGGTTGGTCATCTCTTTGCAACAGAGAGGGAAAATCATGACAAAGAGGATCAAGTACAACTCTCTATGTTCCCACGCTTTCTTCCTTTCTTCTCTCCACTTCTCTCCTACATTGTTTCTGTTGACATATGTCTTGAAGACTCAACTCAATTAGGATCATATACATTTTGTCAATGGATCTTGAGGTAAGGATTTTTAGGATCTGATCAAGTCTGTTTACTGTGTATCCTATATATATATACATATTTTAGGATGAAGCAGTCGTTTGCGAGTCTATTTTTGGGAGAGCATCGCCTCCTAGGAAACCCATTATGAACTCCAGTTTTGCACAGCGAGGTGTCCCTTTTCTCGTGGTTTTTTCTCACTACACAAGTAGATTTTTTACGTAAGTAATTACATTCTTCGTGTAATTGCTCTTTGATTGCTTGCGTACTTGGATCGTTCTTCAACAATTACTTGCTTTTGTGGTTGTGGTGGTGATAAATTTGCCACCCCTCTAGATATATCTCAAGTACATGATCCATAGTCTTATTCCTAAGAAGACTCTACATGAAATATAACTCAATTTTTATGAGGATTACGAGCCCACTTTCTTTAATATTTATAATCCTAACATTACTTCTAATCCTATCAGTACTAGTCATCATCTTCAATGTATAGAATACTACTGCGAATCACGGAAGTAAATATGTACAAACAATCAAGCAAGCAATTGTGAAGACACTGATTTATAAGGTTCACCTGTAACTTGGGCAAGTCCTTGGGCGGCGATGATTGGTTTTCACTATGTGGAGAATGTAAAATACATGGTGCTTTGAGAGCCATAACTCGAGGGGTTTATATACTACACCCGTAAATGGATTACTGAAACAAACGGATCCATATACCCGAATAAAAAAGGAACGCTTCTAAAACAAACAAATCCTTGAAACAAATAGATCCACATCATACCCTCTCTGGTGGGGTATGGTGGGGTGGGGGGGGGGGGTGCACATGACAGTTCTCCAACTGGGTTCAACAGAACAAATGGTTAGGATTGAAGGCATATCAATAATCTCCACCTTGAGTTGAATCCTCTAAGAAGCTTTGCCAAGTTTCGTTGGGTTGTCGCTAACCCCTCCTTGGGGTTTTTGCAGACTATCAACATTGAGCAAGTCCAAACAATGTTTGAACTTACTACAGGAACTACCTTCATGAGTATATCGACTAGATTATTTACTGTGTCGAACTTCTTCACCTTGATCCTCTTCTCAAAATGAATAAAGTGATATATGGCATCTATGTGCTTAGTCCTTTCATGATGCACCTGATCCTTGGCTAAGAATATTGCATTGAGACTCTTGTAATATACAATACCTTGATGCTATTGTAGACCGAGATCTCCAACTAAGCCCTTCAACCAAAGGCCTTCCTTTGCAGCTTCTGTCAAAGAAATTACTCCGCCTCTGTAGTAGAAAAAGTAACATGTGGTTGTAAGGTAGCCTTCCAACTAATGTCATAACTCCCTAAAGTAAAGATGCAACCTGTTATATCTATCTCCTCCTATCAAAATCTGCAGTATAACCTGAATCTGAATATCCAACAATCAAATGCTTTGAATCACTTCTCTAGATGCGACTTATGTGAAATGTTCCTCTCGAATAGCGAAAGATCCACTTCACTACCTGTTAATGATCCATCCTTGGATTTCCCATGAATATGCTAACAACACTCACGACATGAGTAATATCGGGTCTTGTGCATACCATGGTATACATAAGACTCCTAACTACGCTGGCGTAGGGAACGCGTGACATGTGTTCCTTCTTGGTGTCTGACTGAGGTGCGTAAGAAACTGATAAATCGAGTGTCAAAAAAAAAGAAATTGATAAATGAATATTCGCAGCGGATGGAGTACCTATAAGCTTGATTGTATCCTAAATATCATTAGAACTTTCTTAATGTAGTTCTTATGGGATAAGAAAAGCTTCCCTTCTGCACGATCCCTAATGATCTCCATCCTCAAAATCTTCTTTGCTGCACCAAGGTCCTGCATGCCAAACTCTGAACTAAGGAGCTTCTTCATATTATCTATAAAACTCTTCTTCTTGACAACAATCAACATGTTTTTGACATACAATAACATATAGATGAAGTACCCATCGTCCACCTTGTTGTGGTAAACACAAAAATCATATGAGCTCTTGTTGAACCCATGAATAATCATGAAACTATCAAACTTCTTGTACCACTGCATGGAAGACTACTTAAGCCTATGTAAGGACTTTTCCAATATGTACACATGTCCATCGTTGCCCTGAAATGTGAATCCCTCTTATTGGCTCATGAAAATGTCATGTTCGAGTTCACCATGCAAGAAAGTTGTCATCACATCTGACTCCAGCTCTATGTCTCGATGTGCTACAAGAGCTACTAATACCTTGATAAATGCATGTCTTACAATGGGAGATAATATCTTGTTGTAATCCAGACCCTCCTTTTAATTGTAACTCTTCACAACTAGGCATACCTTGTATATAATGCCTTCATTGCCTGAAATTTCTGTCTTTTTCTTGAAAATCCATCTGCAACCACAAATTTCCTCCTTAGCAACTTGACAAGATCTCATGTCTGATTCTTATAAAGAGACTACATCTCATCACTCATAGAAGTAATCTACTACCCATATTCTATCCATGTTATAACCTCCTTGTAAGTAGATGGCTCTAGAGACTTTACCTCCTCAATAACCTGTAGTACAAATGCAACCATGTCCTTGAAGTAATACCTCTAAGGTGTATATATCTCTTTATAAGGTACAATAGTAGCAACATATGGTTGCCTCTCCTATGTTTAATCAGCTTCAGGTTGTTTAACATCGACCTAATCAAGAGTGGTGCAATCAATTGCGTGATCACTATTTGGTGTTAGTTCGAACTCCACCTATTCGTGCACATCATCACTTATCTGTGGATCAACAGATTCTCCTCGAGTGAAGCATGAAATTCCCATCAAATGTAACATTCCTGCTAACAATAATCTATGCTCAGAAGGAGACCATATTCGGTACCCCTTTACTCTTACACCATAGCATGTAAAAATCCCTTTCTTTACCCTTGGTTCCAACTTTCATTCACTAACATGATAGTATGCACCACAATCAAAGACACGTAAAACATAATAATCATCATGATTACCACACCATACCTCCATGGATGTATTGTAGTGAATAACAGATGTAGGACTCTGATTCACCAAGTAATAAGACGTATTCATAACTTTAGTTTAGAATGCTCTACTAGTCCCATATTAGAGAGCATGCACTTTGCTCTCTTCAAAAGTATCATGTTCATTCATTATTTAACTCCTATTTTGTTGTAGCGTATCTCTAACAGTGTCACGTTTCGTAATGCCCTCCTCCTCGCCGAACTCATTAAACTCTGAAGTTCAGAATTCTAGCTCGTTATTTGTATGTAAATGCTTCACCTTCTTAGAAAGTCCGATTCTCTACCAAGATCTTCCACTGCTTGAAGGTCTGAAATGCCTCGCTCTTGTGCTTTATCATGTACACCCAAAGCATCCGGGAGTAATCATCAATAATGGACTGTAAATACCTGGCTCCTCCAAAGATGGCACCCATGAAGGGTCCCACACATTAAACATAGATGTAGTCAAACATCTTCTTCGCCATGTGAATAGCTTTACTGAATTGCTTCCTGTGTTGTTTCTCGAACATACAATGCTCATAGAAACTTCAATTTGGATCTCATGAGATCCTTGATGAGACCCTTTTGACCGATGATGTTCATTCTCAACTGACTCATGCGCCCCTATTGCATATGCCGCAACTCTATCTCTGATTTTATGCCTTTAGATGCCATGACAACATAACCGACAACTATAGACCCCTACATGACGTAGAGGGACTTCTCCTTGTTATCCTTAATGACAACCAACCCAACTTTGGCAACCTGTATACCTCCACCTTACATGTTGTACCTATATCCCTTAGAGTCTAAGACTCCAATGGATATCAAGTCTTTCCCAGATTAGGAACATGGCGAACTTCTATTACTACTCTGACGACTCCAAACATGCATCTTGATCTTCACATAGCCAATCTCTAACAATCTTGCATGATGCATCATTCCCATGACGACGTTTCTACCATCTATTTTCTCATATGGTTAAGAACAAATATTCATTGGGAATCATATGGTAAGAACAACTTGAATTAAGAACCCATGTGCTATCTGTCGTTGTTTAATCTATGACAATGAGAACCATATCATCTTTATAATTAACACCTCCCTGAGCCACCTACAACAACCACGTCTTTCCTTTTCTTCTTCGTACAATCATCGTTCCAATATCCAAGTTCCTTGCACTAATTGCATATGTCCTTCAAATTGTTATTCTCCGACTTGGACTTCTTCTTTCCTTTCGTCACATAGCTAGAACCAACAAGACTTTGTTCATGAGTTATAACCAAACCTGCAACGTTAGAGTTTCTGCTTCCTGATGGCCATATGCCAAAGTTCATGCGTATGCAAACTTGTGTGAACTTCCTCTGGTTATCTCTTCTTTTCCCATAATAACGATTAAACGAAATTCTCATATGATAGCGGAAGAGAAATCAACAAAATCAGTTTGTTATTCATCTTCAATCTTAATATATACATTTCTTAAATCAATCAACAATATATTTAAAGCGGTCTAGATGTTCTTTAAGAGAGTACCTTCTTCTATGCAGAGAGTGAGAGAGCATATGTTGCTTCAACAACAACTTGTTGGTCAAAGACTTCATCATGTATGGACTTTCGAGTCTCAATAGCATACCGACTACAGAGACCTCGTCGATGACCTCTGCGATAATCTCATCCTCCAAATACAACAGGATCGTCGAGAGAATCTTCTCTTCCTACACTATCAACTCGTAGGGCTTGAGTGCCTTCTCCCACTCCTGGGTTCAATGATGCCCAGATGCCTATTGCTTCAGTAAGGCATGCATCTTGATCTACCATAGACTGAATTGTTCCTCCCTATGAACTTCTCAATCTTCAGACTGTGCGACGTCATCTTGCTTGTTGATCCTAATAGGAGCTGATGCTTTGATACCAGTTTGTTGCGCATCATGAAGAAAACACGTACAAATGATCAAGCAACAAACTGTGAAAACACACAGATTTACAAGGTTCACCCATAACTAGGCTACGTCCTTGGACGCGAGCAATCAATTTTCATTATGTGGAGAAAGAAGAATGCATAATGTTTTGAGAGCCCTAATCTTAGGGAATTTATATACTAATCCTGTACTATCGGATCTCAAAAACAAATGAATCCAGATACCCAATGGAAAAGGAACCACTCCCGGTGGGGTATGATGTGTTTGAGGGAGGGAGGGTGGGAGGGCATGGGGTCCATACGACGATTCTACAACTGGGTTCAACAGAACATACGGTTAGGATCGAAGGCATACCAACAAATACAAAATTAGGTCATATGCAAAAGCATTTATTTCCTAGTACAACTAACCCTACCTTAAACTCAAGATGGTAAGAAGGCTAACTTATTTCGATTTAAAAACATTGGAAATGTCCTGGATATATGAAGAGCTTTGGTAAAGAATTTAGTATTTTGTTCCTGCGATGAAATTGATAACATTGAGATTGTTCCTCTTTGAATATGTTGGCATATAATGGCTGTGGTTAAATGAATATCCACGTCTTCAAGGGATATGACATCATACGATTGTCATCGACACACTATTGATCATCCTTGAAAGCGCGTCAAACTTATTGACTCTTACATCACAACTCCTTTGCCTAACTCTTGCAAGAGCCGCAGTGTAAGATAAAGTAACTTTGCATGGGTTCTGGGGTAGATATGAAGAATACAGGGGATGCCACATACTAAGCAAAGTTTATCGGAAACATGATGTGAAATTCTATAAATATATTAAGATCTAATATCTGAATTGACTCTCTCGAGCTTGCAGAAATGGAGGCAGTGCATGATCGTGCACACACGCATGTGTGGCCGCCTATTTCCCCTTTGTCCTTTTGCTAAAAAACATAGGAAAGAATTCATATATGAGGCCTTTAAAAGATTAAAATGCAGCAATATGATACTATCTTTCTTCCCTTTAACTTATGCTTCAAGTAGAATTCCAATCAACAAATTAGCAACACATTTGGTATTAGCACTCCTTAATTAACAACAAGATCGTGCTGCCAAGTCTGAAATCCAATAAACAAATCAGCACCCCAGTTGGTATTAGCACTCCTTAATCAACAACAAGGAGCATGCTGCTAAGTTTTTGTTTTTTTTTTGTTCCTCAATAATATCAATGAACTGTGCAAATGGAAAGAAAAAAACTATGCGGTAGACTTCTGAAGATGACGTGAAAAAAGGTGATAATGTCGATATTTCGCAAAGCAGCCATATGGTCACTTATATAGAGAGATATCTTAAGGAGAAGTTCATGTCTTATATTGCTTCACTTTTTCATTTGAAGGCTTTATTCATTTATTATATTTTTATTTCCTCTTAGATATGCGGTATTCTTCACGAAAAACATCTTCCCAAAACAAAAGAATGAAGTTTTGGAGTGTTAGTGCTCATTACTGCACTACACTATAAGTAATTCCCGAGCGGATCCTCTGCTGTGCAGCAGGGATATGTTGTAACTCGGGAGTCGAGCAGTTCACACGAAATCAAGGTTTTTGTGGGTCCTTACCATGCGAACCGCTCGTTCTCGATCGAACGACTTGTGCACACTCACTTGTTACAGCAGATCCCTGTTGCACAGCAGAGGATCCGCTCCCAAGTAATTCTGTCAGTACTAATTTATAGTAAGAGGATCGTCTCCTGTAATACAGCAGGTGTGTATTACAGTGGAACGTCCGATACAGTCCACTGTAATACACAACCTGCTGTATTACAACAGACGATCGGGGTCATAAGTCCTACGTAGATCGAGCTTCGATACGGGACGTAACCATCGAGTACGGTGCACATGTATAATTTCTTGTGCTATGGTGAACATGTATAATTTCTTGTGCTTTGTGGTTGTTTCAGTTCTCTGTGTTTGATTAGTGCATTTAAACTGATAAACATATCGATGCCTACCATTCAGTCCATTCCCTTGCAGTGCCTTTCCCTTTGGCATCGGATCTTTCAAATGCGTATCAGATCATGTTCTCACTTGGCTGCACTGCTCACATCGATGGTTCGACGGCACCAACTACACAACTACTGCTATAGAACTTCATCTGGCACCGTTTAAGGATTTCCAGACCTGGTTTGATTGGTAATCAAGTACTGTTGCATCCCTCCTGATTAATTAGTCTTCCATGAACAGTTCTAACGACAGAAGCTGCAGTTTTTAAAGATCAAACTCCACACGCAAAAGGATGGAGAATCAGCAAGAGCTGGCAGATGGATGGGGACGAGACACATACCCACTTTCCACAGGGAATGGATTCAATCACGATGGGTACATCTACGTCCACCAGTCATCCCACTTGTGATCTCGGGCAGCACTGTCTTCCTCCTGATTCAGATCAAATGATCAAATCCGTGTCCCTGAACAGTTGGGAGCCCACAGAGCAGGGGCATTATCTGCTGCCCGTCATGGCGTCATCCCTATCCATCGCAACAGCTGACGCAGAAGACAAACCCTAGTTTCGCCGATACAACTGACAGACCCCTTCTTCTTTGCCACACGAGAAGTAACAAATTAAGTCCCTATTTGATCCATTTGGTTCGACAAGATATACCCAATGGTCTGTTGGAAGGGTGCTCTTTTGGATTTTAAACCTTATATTGTAAAATACTATCAAGTCCTTTGATGGTAGGATTTTTATCACTTGTTTTCCTATGAGATATTGCAGTAGTTATCTTTTTTGGAATATTAGTTCAGCCCCTTACTTCTTCCACAATGATCACTTGTGCCTCTTGGGTTAGTTGTTGTCCATCCCCATCTCAAATGAAAGTTAACTTTGGGGACACAAGAGGAATTAGATAGAAAAATGAGGGTAAAATGTCTTTTTTCTCATTTTCTTCTTCTCCACTAAAGGAAATTTAGTATTTTCATCGATACATTATCGACAGTCAACATTAGTCGTCGAAAATAAGTGTCTTTTTCGGCAGTTACGGATGTAGCCGCCTTAAATGTTGAGTCATATTTTTTAAACATATGGTCATGCTATTTTCGACAGTTAACAAATTGCCAAAAAAACAGGTTCCGACGTAAATGTTTTTCAGACAATTGCTCTGATAGCCGAAAATGATCAACCTAAATTTCCAGCGCCAATATTTCACTCCCCCGCCTCCTATAACCTAACCCCCCGATATCCCCTCCCCTTTCTGTGCCTCCCCCCTCCCCCTCCCAACAATCGACCCATCTCCGTCGACCTCCCCTCCTCCTCCGGCAACTTCCCTCCCCTCTGCCCCATCACCCCCCTCCTCCGCCTCCTCATCTCTGCCCCACCTCCCCAACCGCCTCTTCGACGCATCCCTCCTCCCCTCCAACCATCCTCCCCACTCGAGCGACCTCCCCTCCCCCTCCAGTAACCTCCCTCCCTTCTACGACCTTCCCCCTATCTCCCCTAGCTCTGACAACCTCCCCCCCTCTACCCCACCTCCGGTCCATCCCCCCCTCCTCTGCCTCCTCATCTCTGCCCCACCTCTCCATTCGCATCTTTGCCGTCTCCTCCTCCCCTCTTCTGCACCGTTCCTCCTTGGTTCCATGACTCCAAGGAAGGTATAACATTAATCATTTAGTATATTTATGTAATTAATTTCACGATATACTGTGTTAGATTGTCTATGTTAATGATTGTTTTGATGCTTACAATGTTTATGTTATGATTGTTTTGTGATGGCTTGTTCATTGTTGTTTAAATCTGCATCATATATTAACAATGAACATGTAATGGAATTAGTTATTCATGGCGGAATGAGTACTAATGGAATGAGAAACTTGTGTTGAATGGAGTATCTTGTTATGGAATGAGCATCTTATGATGAAATGAGTATGACATGTATGTATGTTTGCATGTATATATCTTTGTATCTACGAATTTATTTGTGATGAAATGAGAATTGAGTATCATGATGGAATGGGCATCTTGTGATGAAATGAGTATAACATTTTTGAAATGAGTTTTGTAATGTATATGCAATGGCTATGAGTATGTATATGCATGTATGTTTGCATGTGTACATCTTTGTATCTATGTGTTTACATATATGTATGTGTATCTAGGTATCTATGAGTATGTAAGTATATATGTTAGTAGGTTCTTCTTGGGATGTGTATGTCATCACGTTGTGACTAAATTTTTTCTGTATGTATCACATTAAAGTCATAATTAATGTGACATGGGTCATATTAGTTCCTAGTTAGGTAGTTAAAATTAAGTTAAAACCCTAACTATACATAAAATCACACAAAAGAATTCACACATCGTGTGTCCCATCCACACCAGGTTAGTGTGTGGTCCTGCATAACGGGTGGCTGTGCAACATGTTGGAAGATTTCATCACTTCAAATAGTTTTATATATATATTTTTGAGCACAATACTACTGGACTCACTTCGGGATGAGATATTCTGGTCCAATGACATGGATTTTAATGTGTGCAGGTGGAAGAATTTTTTTTATAGATACATACCCACAAAACGATAATCTTAGGTCAGATTAATAGGCACAAAATTAGGGACACGTAGATCCATATCCTATCCATTGTCGAGCCAAATCTAAGTAAATGCCTAGTCATATAAATGACTAATTATTTTACAGACATCTTGTTGTTCTCATACGTGGCACACACTTATGAGAAACAAGGTGTCTGTACAATGGTACATTTATGTTGGCTTTCCTTAGTTCGAAGGTTCCGAACTAAGGGGGCCTATAAATATTCAAACCCTAGCTAATATAAGATGTTCTTTGTTACATGCATAAAAGTATATAAATGAGCACACATTCTGATGGTGTAATTCCTCTCCTCCTTGATATACCAAATCAATCTTGATTGGCTCATATTTTAAGAGTCGATCATGTTTGATTTATGAGGTATACTGAGGGGGTGCGGGGTTATGCTACCGGAATTTGCTCAGATATAAATTAGCATGTGATAAAGATTGTGCGTTGAATCTTTATGGATGATTTCAAGTGATAACATTAGTCAAAGCAGCTCTTTTCTCATCTCATAGATCTTTTGAAATAGGTTTAGGCCAGCAATGTATTACAGAGTGGTTTTAGAGTTTCTTTTTATCTTGATGTCATAATGATACCTCTTACTAAAAAGTCAACTTTCCTTTCAAGGTCTTAACATGGACAAATCATGGATAAGTAAGCGATGGAGGAATTATCTAACTTACAAGGTAGGTGCACTCAATTAGCTAGAGTGGGCATTCCATGACGATCATGCTCGATTTCGGAAAGATGTATACTATGATCAATCCCTTGTCTTTACAAGAAATGCACGAATGTATGCTACAGGAGAGGAAAGATGTATTCGAGCATATTATTGTTAATGGATGATGGGATTTCTATATCAATTGAACAGTTCAAGCATATTGCGGTGACCTCAACATCAATTGATACATAAATTCAGTTTAAAGGCAGTCAACTGCCCAATTAACCTGACATTGAACAAGAAGTCCTTGATTGTGATCTTGATCTTGTTGAGGTAATTTAAGATAGTGGTCAATTCTTCAATTTTTTAAAGGATGTAGAAGAATCAATAGTGTACGGAAATAAGATGTCAAGATTGAAGTTCCTTTTAGAATCATTCAAGATAAATACGAGTAATAGAGTGACCACAGTTTGTATAGATGATATCCGTAATCTAATAAGAGAATTATTATAGGCAAATGATAGATTCCCCAAGAGTTGGCGAGATTCAAAGAAAGATTTTCAGAAATTAGGTTTGAATGCCTAAAAGATTGATGCTTTCTCAAATGATCGCATTCTTTAAAGGGACGATTTTAAGAACTTGGACACATGTCACCATTGTGGTACATGTAGATACAGTCGTGTAAAGATTGATGGTTCATGCACAAAGCCGATACCAAGTTAAGTGCTACGTTATTTCCATTGATTCCAAGGTTCCAAAGACTGTTCATGTCAAGTAGAACATCTAAATGGATGACATGACATCAAAAAAATGCTTCCAAGGATTGACTAATGCGACATCCCGTTGATTCACTAGAGTGGACGTCGTTCTATATCATATATCCAGATTTTGCAGAGGATGCATGAAATGTCCGTTTAGGACTTGCAAGCGATGGGTTTAACCCATTCAAGAGCATGTTTCCATCTTATTCCGTGTGGCCAGTAGTAGTTGTGACTTACAACCTTCCTCCATGGATGTGTATGGCATCCAATTTCATAATGCTGATGATGTTAATTCCGGGATTGAAAGCACTGAGAAATGCAATAAATATTTACATGCAATAATTGATAAATGAGCTAAAACTTTTGTGACATCATGGCGTGTAGACTTTCGATGCTCAAGCTAATTAAATATTTCTCTTATGTTGTGCACTATCATGGATAATTATCGACTTTCTAGCATATGCCAACCTCTCAGGTTGGAGCACGAAAGAAAACTTGCATGCACTATTTGCATGGAGTACACACATCATGTTCGTCTAAAAGAGAGTAAGAGGATATGCTATTTAGGCCATCGTCGCTTTTTGCCTAGATCTCATCGATGGTGAAATATTTTATACTTTATATAATGATGAGTTTGATGGAAAAGCATGTCGTGAGTCTAATAAATTTCTGAGAGTTTTGACCACAACTATGTTCGTCAATCAGGACATCAAGTGATGGAGAAGTTGCTACAACTGAAAGACATTCGACATGTGTATCCACATGTTACACAACACTCTGGTCATGTTCTACTTGATGGTACATCTTCCACCAAGATGAGTTTCTTTGGGACAAGCGACAGTGGTCCATCCTCCGCAGAGTTTCAGTTGCAGAAAGATAAAGTCGAACACCTAAGCTGAGAGGTAGATAGGTCGCATGAGAGGGAGGATTGAATGTGATATACTATCCTCCATAATACACATACGATGGATAACTTCATAGGTTGATCGAAGAGTGTCTAGACAGGGTCCCGTTCCTCCGTGTCATGATGGTGATTGATCAAATTCACTGCAAATGATGCTATTGATATGTAATTTTTTTATATTTGTCATGTAATATATCTAAGGACGAGATCCTGTTGCTTTTCTTTCTTTTGTTTGTAATGTCCACTCCTTTGTACTAAAGTATATATAGACTTCAATATTTTGTTTAATTCACTTTGTGTAATTGCTTGGACAATATGGAGAGGTGAGATTTGGAGCAATACCATAGGACCCTCATGTGGACTAGGCGTGGCAAGTCGTGATGGCCTTTAATCTTGTTGCCTAAGCAAGTGTTCTGTTGTGTTTAGTATAGTGCTACACTTGGGTGTGAAAATATAAGCACACCTTGTGAGACAGTGTTGAAATGCAAGTGTTCAAAGTAGTTGATGTGTGTAGGCTTGTGTATACCAAGTTCAACTATCAGTTATTTTCTCATCTTGGATTTGCGCATACTTTTTCCATCTTCAATATCCAAGATTATATGGTTTCCACAAGAACAACAACTGCTGCTGTAATTTTTTGCAATAGTTATTATTAACGGTCCTGTAACCGTCGATAATAATATAGTATCAATAGTTCTTATCGGAGGTCATGAAGCTGCCAATAATAACTGAGTATCACTCGTTATCGATGGTTGGGCTAGCCATCGCTGTTGTTTTCTTAGCGGTTGTTCATGCGTCTGGAAGATGCTCATTCTCGATGGTTACTCCTATACAACGGTTACCATTTTCAGCGGTTAGAACATGACCGTCGTAAATTCCTTTCGCAACGGATGCTTTTTCGACGGATCATTATCGACGGTTCAATATCGTTACTGGCGGTAAATGACCTAAATGAGCACAAAGTAAGCCTACTTTTCCAGTAATGCTTCCTTCCACTCTTCCTCCCTCCTCCCCTCCAACCTTTCCTACTCCTATGACCACCAACTCCTCCGCCCCTCCCCCTCCATCCCTTAAAACCTCCTCCCCCTCCGCACGTCATCTTCCTTCCCCCTCCAACACCTCTTCCCCCTCCGCCAGCCCTCTTCCTCCCCCTCCAACACCTCCTCCCTTTTCACCAACCCTCTTCTTCCCCCTCCAGCACCTCCTCCCCATCATCCCACCCTCTTCCTCCCCCTCCAACACCTCCTCCCCCTCTACTTACCCTCTTCCCCCCCTCCAGCACCTCCTCCCCCTCCGTCAGCCCTCTTCCTCCCCCTCCAGCACCTCTTCCAGTCCTCCCACCCTCTTCCTCCCCCTCCAACACCTCCTCCCCCTCTTTACATCCTCGTTCTCCCTCGAACACCTCCTTCCATATGCCAGCTCTCTCCCTCCCCCTCGAACACCTCCTCCCTCTTGGTCGGCCCTCTTCATCGACCTTCCAGCACCTCCTCCCCCTCTGCCACTCCTCTTCCTCTCCCTTCAGCACCTCCTCCTCATCATCCAATTCTTCCTATTTAGGTAAAATAGGGTTGCCCCTTAGGGGAGCTAACATGGCTCCCACCGCCCTATTTTCCCTATTTTTTATTTTTTTGAAAAATACTTCTTTGTATTTTATAACTATATCCTTATATTATATCATTCAAATTTTTTACAAAATAGAGACTCCTATGACCTTCATCCAGATGAGATCGATTTCAACTATTATACGACCGTTAAAAACTGATTGTCTAGATGGAGGTCGTAGGAGTCTTCATTTCATACAGATCTTGAATGACATAATATAGGGATACCGTGATGATTTTTTACGAATTCTTTTTTCCTAATAAAAATTTTAGAAAATATGGTGGAGGGAGCCAAGTTAGCTCCCACAACCTTGTTTTTCTCATATACATAAGAGAACTTCAAATGAGGTGGGGTCTCACCATTTTTGTGGTGAGCCATTAATATAAACTTTTCGATCTTGATCACATGGTTGAGAATAAATAGAGATTAGTACTAATTTTTATTAATGAAAACCCATTTTTGTTATTGTCACATTCTAAAAATAGAATGTGACAAACCTAGGTCCTTATTTTATTTTCACTTTCCATACTCTCTCTCTCAGCGACTCCACATTCGATGCCTAGGCGGCGACTCCACATTCGATGCCTAGGCATTGAGCCCCTCTCCTTTGCATCTGGGGTTTGACCTACAATCATCGCCACCACCCGAGTTGCTTCGAGAGAGGAGGCACACACGTGCTAGAATCACCTAGATGGGCTTGATATGGAGGCATCATCGAGATTCGAAGGTGACGACGACTACCCCATTCTTTTTTTTCCTCAAAATCTCCGCATCTTTCTTTTTTCCTTCAGTAATTTTGTATTCTTTAATCTAAGATCCCTTCGACTAAAATGATTTTTCTACAAAAGGAAAATTCATTCCTTAATCCTTGCATTACCGGAGCAAGCCATTGGATATTGAAGACTGACCTTCAGTAATTGTCGTCTGAAGTTCAATCAAAGGATTGAAGAAGTCATAACATCACAGAGCAGATCTTGGAAGGCCAATGCAGAGGACCATAAGTGAGAAGTAAGTCGTAGATTTACATTGTGGTATAATTATTTTACTCAATTGACATTCATATTTATATATTGATTTATTTTTTTCACAAATCTCATTATTTTTTTATTTTATAGAGCTCGAAAACATGCATGACAATTGAACTTTAATGTAATAAAAAACATGCATGAATTTTACAAAGGAGTGTGATACAATTACAAAGATTCACGTAATTTTTACAAACGGTTAGTAGCTATTGATAAACGCGGGATCGAGAGCGGTCGTATTGACTCACAAGGCGAGTCAACAGTCGGTGTCTTAACCGCTACAAAATCCTGGTTTAATCAACAAATAACCCACAAGCAAATCAAGCAATGGAAAAGCAGGTGTGAGTTAAGATTTATTTTTAACTCTACATAAAAGATGTATAGATGCAAGTACGTAGAGAGTTCGAACACAGGGAGCAAACAGGGTAATTCAAAAATTGTGCTCAAGTGAATGTGTGTGTGAAGGGTCTACACTAAGCAAGCAAGCAACTACAATTTTTGTGGGTTTTTAATTTTTAATTTTTTTTTTATTTTTTATTTAATTTTTAATTTTGTATTTTGCTTTTTGATTTTCTGATTTTTAGATTTTATATTATGTATTTTTTTTTATTTTCTCTTTTTTTTTTCTTTTAATATTGGAAAGTAAATGCAATATAGTGAAAGGCAAGGTAGAATATTTAATAAGATGCACAAAAATGCTCCAAAATTCAGAAAATAAATGTTTTTGGTATTTTTAAGGTTTTTTACTGTTTTTTTGATTTTTGGGGATTTTTCAAGATGTTTTTGGGATTTTCAAATATTAAAATAAAGCAAAACAGTAGAAATCAGGCTGGCTGTGACGAAAATGCAATTTAAAAATAGCAACCAGTAGCAAAAATATTTCACACTATTTTTCTAATAAAGAGAACAAAATTGGGAATAAACAGAAGCTGAGTTTGCTATTTTTGGGTTTTTCTACTATTTTTTATATTTTTTTTGAAGTTTTTGAGTGTTTTTCAATTTTTAGTATTTTTCTTTTGAGATTTTTAATGATTTTTGGACTGACACTAAAAGATAATAAAATAGACACTACGTGATTTTTTTGGGATTTTTAGAGGTGTTTTGATAATTTTTTGGTATTTTCTAAGGTAGACAGTAGGAAAAAGACATGTTTTTGATTTTCTATAAATAATGAAAAGTGGTGAAATTGAAAACTAAAAATAGGGCGTCAAAATATAGGCCAACAGGAGCTTAACCCTATTTTTGTGGAATTTTTGGAGTTAAAATGATATTTTAATTAATTAGAACAAGACTCCATTCATCAAACAGTGCTGGCAAGGGCATACATGGAAATAGTGAAACATTCAGGGACTTGTACGCAATTTTTCCACAAAACATTACACTAAAACTTGCATTCAAGGCTTAAACACCAATATCCAAACCCGCAAGGGTATATGTGCAAATTACCCACAGGACGCGTGACTTGCACGCGCCTGGGAGGGGTATTTTTGCAATATTACAAAGCTCAGGGGGGGTTCAATGCAATTTTTCCAAAATATTACCACTTAACTGAAATGTTCAAGGACTAAAACGAAATAACTTAACCCCAGGGAGGTCCCTGCAAAATACCCAGTCCCCTCACGCGCACGGGCACGTGAGGTGACGTGGATTGGACCGAAATGCAATTAAGAAAACTACAGGGGTCTACTTGCAATTATTACAGAAATATTTAAACTACAGATTAAAGTTTATGGACTAAATACAAATTACAAAATGCGCGGGGGTATCTCGCAAAATTACCCTTGACGCGCGATCGAACGGCGGAGAAGTTGCCACTTAGACACGTGGCGCTTGATGAACGGCCGACGACGCTTCGCTGTGGACGTCTGAGATTAGATCTCAGCTACGATCTGACGGTGGATGGGCGCGATGATCTGACGGTCCACGTTATATCTGGAGGGGCCTCCTCGATCGAACGGCGGCGACGGCGACTGGAGGAACGCGGCGGAGCCCCGGCTGGGCGAGATTCCTCGAGCTCCTCCGGCCGACTCCGGTGGCGTTTGAGCTTCAAACTCGGGCTGCGGCCTCCTCAGGTCCTCCTCTAGGCTCTGGAGTCGTCAAAAGACCACGGCGGAGGCCGTGGTGCTCGCGGGGTCCGGGCGGAGCTGTACAGCTTCGTTGGGCTCCGGCGAGCTCAAAACTCGAGCTCCAGACGTTGTGCTTCAGCGTTGACCTGCAAAAATGGTCAAAGGGTCCAGGGTAAACTGCCTGGACCCTTGGATGGTAGCGGGAAGGCGTGGAACGAGATGGGGATGCACGGCCGGAGTTGCACTCCGGCCGAGGTGCTTGATCGATCGATTTAGTCGATGGAGCCTCTAATTTTTTGGGGGTTTTCGAAGATTAAACTAACAGGAATAAGATGCGAGAAAGAAATAAGCGGGATGATGCCCTCGATGGCCTGAGCCAGAGGAAGAAGTTTACCTCGACCGCCGGAGTTGCGGGAGGTGGTGGAGACGCCTCCGACTTCGCGCGCCTTGGCTGAAGGGCAGGTGGTGGAGCTGTCACCTCCACGGAGCTCAGGAGCACGGGATTGGCGCTGAAGGGTGGACCGAAGGTGTTCAACCGAGGAGAGGAAGAGGGGGGTTCGTATTTGAAGTGTGGCGCGGGCGTGACTTCGAGGGAAGATCACGAGCGAATCGAGCAGATCTGGGGAGATCTGAGGAGATGGCGATGGAGGTGATGGATCGAGGGGGAGATTTTGTGAAGGAGGCGGCCGCAGAGGATGAGCGGCGTGGCCTCGAAAAAGGCGCGAAGACAGGGGGAAACGACGCGCGCTACGGGCTGGGAGGAAGAAGACAAGCTGTTGACCCGCCGGTCAACAGTCGCAAGCTCCTGGTTGGTCCACGTGGACCAACCAGGAGAAAGAGAATAAAAAAGTTTTATTAATTCATTAAAAAATAGAAATAAGTCGAATTAAATTAAAGTTATAAAATGAAAATTATTTGTTATTTTACGTAGTATTTTATTATGATTTTTATTTATTTTTATGATACATATTTTTACAAGTTTACTTTTTAGCCTTATATAGGTGTCTATATCTATGTATTTGAGTATTTTGTTTTTATTTGTATATTTTTATTTTTATTATTTTTATTTAGTATTTTATAAAATTGTAGAATACTTTTATATACATAAATATATTTTTATTTTATTTTTATGATATATTTTGTATATTTAATAAAATATAGAGGTGTTTTATACAGGTATGAGTATAGGTAGTATACCTATGTACCTTTTATACAAGTATTTTTATTTTGTGATTTCTTTGCATTTTTATTCTGATTTTAATGTACATATATACTATAAGTAATATTTACAAAATTATAAAAATATAAAAATTAATAAATAATGAATAAAGAATAAATTGAATATTTTATTCAGTATAGGCATACAACAGGGGTCCAAAACTCAACTTTCAGACCGTAGCTCCGCCAAATGCGAAACCACCACCATTGGGTAGATTATTTTATTCTATATACAATTAAAGGTGAGTAGGCTGCATTTGGAGTTTTTATTGGTGAGATACGGGTCTGGGAAGTTGGGATTTTGGATTCTTATTCAGACCAAATCTTTTTGTCTGTACATTATTTTTCTGTGAAATTAATTTTGTATTTTTCTTTATTTTATTATCTACAACTTTCATGTACAAAGTTTCTTTATTTGATGTACAAAAAGTGGAACCAAAAATAGGTCCCAAAAATGAATAAAGAATGAATAGGTTGTATAGGTATTTTATCTGTGTATCTGACCTTATCTCCCCCTACTTTATTCCTTGTCGACCTATTCATCAAGATGCCTAGGTCTCGGGGGTTTTGGGTCATAAAATATCTACAATATTTTATTCTTTTTCTTTTCTTTATTTATTCTATAATTTTGGCCTTAATTACAGTGATTTATACACAATCTGAATGCACATGCATGGATGCTAAGATGATGGTTTTAATGCTATTTACAGGCATTTGCTAGGGTTTTAGGTGCCAAAATGATAGAATAAAGATGATGAAATGTGGCTTCATCAGCTATTCACAAAAAAACCTAAAAAAATTATACGTGGGTGTTGAATCTTCATTTCATCACATTTATTCTTTTATCATTTTTTTAACGATCACAAAATAGTTGAAATCGACCTTGTCTGGATGGAGGCCACATGATTCTTTGTTTCATACTAAATTTGAACAACATACTATAGGGATATATTTATGAAAATCCATGGAAGTCTTTTTCAAAAAATAAAAAATAGGAAAAATGGGGGGGGGGGAGTTAAGGTAAATGAGGTGGTATCTCACCACTTTTGTGACGAGTCATTAATTTCTTTCGTCTATTTTCAATGACACAGATGGAATTAATGATGTATTAATTATATTACTTAAATAGTTGAAAACTTATTTTGATCATTTCATCACATTCTAAATATAGAGAGTGACAACTACATGACCTAGTTTCTCTCTCTCATTTGATTGACGACAGTGTTCTCTCTCTCGCAATCAACCAGCGACGGTGCCCTCTTTCTCTTTCATGTGATCGACCAAGAACGATGCCAACATCCTCCTCCATATAAAGCTTCTCGACGGTGAAGGATGTATCCGGGAGGAAGGCGACGTGGTTCTATGACACATGATGGTATAGGTTTGCAAGCGGCGTGCGTCGACAATGATGGCAGAAACCCCCTCTTCCGATGATGGTGCACAATGTGGTGCATTTGCATGATAGCGTCACCACTGATGGTGATCCAAGTTCTTACTGACGGCCTAGATGCCCTCTGCGAGGACAACAAGGTCGATGAAGACAAGGGAAGAGGGGTGGAAGTGCAGCGGATTTGCATTGTGGTATACCTTTTTTACGTAATTGACATTCGGTTTTACATATTGATTCTTTTTTTTTAAAATCTCATTATCGATTTCTTTTTTTTTCAGGGCTCCGCGTGAACTACAAAGCGATCATGACTTTATACAAATGTAGCGAGAATATTACAAATCTCAAGGGCACTAATGAGCGGCGTGGACAATTTACAAAGATATATGCAATCTTACAAAAAGGAACATGCCCATTTACAAAAAAATGGAAAAAATTAATTGTTGGGTTTACAACTTACAAAAAGAGCACGATCTTTTACAAAAATCAAAGCAAAATATACAAAATAATATACTCATTTTATTGAAATACATTGAACGGTATTGTAAAAAACTACTCACAAAATTACAAAGAAGAAATATATTTTCACAAAAACTTACAGAAGTTTACAAAGATACGATTGAATCCAATTCGCTCGTAGTAAAATTAAAAACTAATTATTAAAGGTAATAACAAAAAATACTAAATCTAGAAGAACTTATAATGGCAATTCAAAGCTATTAAATGAAATTCGAATATACGAAAATTGAGATAACGAAAATACCCTTTTGGATAAGATTTTTGATGCAACCATCTGAACGAGATTTGACAGATCCGATTGATGGCTCACCACAATATTGGTAGGACCCCATCTCATTTGAAAAATGTCCATATATATATATGTGTGTGTGTGTGTGTGTGTGTGTGTGTGTGTGTGTGTGTGCGCGCGCGCGTGTGCGTGTGCGTGTATACATGGGTTTGGGGATCCTAAATGTAGGTGTAGGTAACTTTCCTACACCTACCCTGTTTTCTCTCACTTTTTTTAATTTTTTTGAAGTAAATCCTTGGGAATTTACTTAAAATATTAAGTAGAATATATAATTCAAATTTCATGTAAAATAGACATTCCTAACATGTCCATCAGAAGGGGTCGATTTCAGCAAATCTGAGACCATTAAAATTTGATTGTCTTGATGGATAAGTTAGAAGTCTCAAAATAAGTTGAAATATGAATGAAACAACGATGATAAATTGTGATCTAAATATCCTAAAGATCCATTTAAAAAAAATAAAATTGAGAGAAAACAGTGTGGGTGTAGGAAAGTTACCTACACCTGCGTTTAGGATCCCCAAACCCTATATATATGGGACTGATCCTGTGAGAGCATGAGAGTAGTGAATCTGAACCCTAGATTCTGCCTTCTCTCTCCTGATTGATTGCAAGCGGAGAGAGAAGAGCATAATCTAGTGATACAGATTCGTTGCTCTCATGCTCTCACAGTTTTTGGCTCTCACAGGATCAATCCTATATATATGCCTCTGCCTCATTTTTGGTATTTTTTCCCAAAAATATCACATGTATATTCATATATATAATCCTCCTATATGTCATTCAAATTCCGTCAGAAACAGAGACTCCTATACCCTCTATCTAGAACAAATCGATTACAACAATGTTTAGATCGTTAAAATTACCTATTCTAGATGGAGGGCATGAGAGTCTCCATTTTTGACGAAATTCTAATGACATATAGGAGGGATATATAGATGAATATACATGGTGATATTTAAAAAAACTGAAAAAATTACTAAAATAGAGGCATGGGCAACCCTTTTATATATAAGAGATTTTTACATCCATAACCCTGAGTAATTCCACAATTACTGTTATAACCATGTATAATCATGAATTACATGAGAAACCTTAGATAGTCAATCCGTCTCACACTCATAACCCTCCGTTAGTTTAACATGTTAACTCAACCATATCAATGAGTTAATCTAACTCATCCTCAATCCAACGGTTAGGAAATAAATAACAAAATATCCCTCTCCCTTCATCCACCTTCCTTAGCTCATGCCCGTAGGGTGGGGGGGGGGGGTCGAAGCTCGACGACGTGCGGGCGGTGGACTTCGAGCAGTGGAGGAGCTATGCTGGGGGAGCTTCAAAGCTCGGCGCTTTAGAGGGGAGGGGAGAAGCTCGGCGTAGGGCTCGACGGGCGGGAGGGCGGTGGTGGGCTTCGAGCAGGGGAGGAGTTCTGTCGGGGGGTGGGGGGGTTCAAAGCTCGGTACGGGGGGATGGGGGGGGGGAGTGCTGCTCCGAGGCGGTGCTTCGAGCCGAGGAGGAGCTCTGACTGGGAGGAGGGAGGGCTTCGAGGAGGAGGTGAGCGGGACGCTGCCGGGGGGCTTTAGGGATAGTTTTGTCTTTTTAAACTGAAACCGTCAAATATAACGAGTATCCTAAACGTAATATAACTCAGGGTTATGTCATGTAAGAGTTAAGTATTACTCGAGGTTTCTCATGTAATTCATAATTATACATAGTTACGGTGGTAATTGTGGAATTACTCAGGGTTATGGGTGTAAAAATTCCTATATATAATGAGGGTTGCTCCTGTGGGCGTCAAAAACTGTGAGAGCATGAGAACAGTGAATCTGGACCTTTAGATTATGATATTCTCTCTCCTCTTATATTCAATCATAAGAGCACTACAAAAAAGGTGGGATTGGCGTGCACATAAAGGCTCGTAATGTGCACGCCCGACTGGTGGGCGAGCACATGTGCACGTCCGACTGGTGGGCGAGCACATGTGCTCGTTCAGGGCGTGCTCGCTTCTACGAGAGTCGCTCCGGCAGGTGGGCGAGCACATTGGGACGCTATGTGCACGCCCGCTTGCTTGCGTGCACAGATGTGCTCGCTGCAATCAATCACGGAGCACCCGACGAGCACATGTGCTCGCCCAAACTGATTTCCAGAAAAAAATTATACAGGTTCGACGGGATTTTGACGCCCCGTTGAACCTGTATAGCCTGCCAACAAACCACTACAGGTGCTTATCAGAGCTCGCTAAGCGTATATATAGTATACCAGTTCGTCAACTAAGATAACTAGCACTGACAAGTCAAAGTCACGCAATATACATGAACTTAGAAATAAACATTCAAATTTAACATCTAAATAATACAAATATATGTTTGAAGCAACAACGACAAGTAAAATTACAACAAATTATATTATCAAAGTTCATATAAATTAAAAGACGTGTTAAAAGTTTAACAACAATATAAAAAAATACCAACAACAATTTACTTCTTCTTTGATCTAAAATATTTAGACATTAAACCCTGTTTTTTCTTTTTTTCCTTCTCCTTTTCTTTGAACCTAGCATACATGCGTGCCTCTTCTTCAGGGTTGTTCTCCTCATCCTTTTCGTCATCGGATTCAATCTCCTCAGGTTGAGATGCACGCCCTTGCGACCTATATTATATATGGAAGATATATACATGTTACTTGCATTTGTAGATATAGAAATATAAAATTATTACTCATTCTATAAGTAGAATACTTACATGTACGTCGTGAAATCTTCTCAGAGCTTCGTCACCTGCTCCACCATCATCGCCATCTGTCACTCCATTGGAATTGATGATTGGGACAGATGTGGTTGTGTGTACGACGGCTGAGAGTATGCAGAATAGGAGTGACGGTGTTCCTCCACATAGTATGGATGAAGACCACAAAGCGTCTGCTTCCTGTTCGCCAAAACGTCTCTCTCCTCCAACACCTTATAAGATTTTTATTGTTTAATATGAAATTATATATTATAAATGAGTATAGTAAGATAATATTTATCTATACCTTCTTTCAGATTGTTTTATCAAATGGTGGTTGCTGTCCATTTGGATCGCCACCCCATTTTTCTGCAGATAGTGTCAAATAACTATCCTGAAATACAAAGTGAAATATAGAAAAATGAGTTATAATATATCATTCAATTGCAAATAAATAATTTATAATGTCAACTCTAGGAAAATATGTGAGGATACCTAAATATATCCCATTATTGAGATAAAAGATGAGAAGAGAAGTGTCTTAATTATATTATCACTTGAGCCCGTCCATAAGGATTCAAATTTATTAAAAGATGATCGTTGTCACAAGCTTCTTTATTTCTAACGAAAATTCGGCAGTATAACCCTGCACCTCTTCCGTATACCTTATAAATCAATCGCAATCAACTTTCAAAATAATCATATTAGTGATTATTTTGAAAGTAAACTATGATTGATTTGGTATATCGAAGAGGAAGGGGTTATGAACCAAATTTCCATAAGAAATAAAGAGCTTGTGACAACGATCACCTTTTAGTAAGTTTGAATCCTTACGGACCCCCTTAGTCCGAGATCTCCGAACTAAGGAAAGCTAACATAAATGTAATACTTTAAGATCACTTTACGTCATACATTTGTACGTGCTACAAATGGGACTATAAAATAATCTTAAAAGATTTATTCATTTATATTAGCCGGATAATTGCGTAAATTTGGTTGGTTAACGATGGGGATATGGATAAGTGTGATCCTAATTTAGTGCCTAATACAGTGCTTAGGTCACTAATAGTAGATGAGCACCTGTAAAAAAACGAATTTCAAACCTGCAAACATCAAAATCCACAACCATTGGTCTGGGATAAACATCCCAAAGTGAGTCCAATAGTGTTGTAAAAAAATAAAAAATATAACACAGTTAGAGGTAATCAAATCCTCTAATGTGTTGCACACGCCTCCCGTTGTGCAGGACCACCCACCACCCGGTGTGGAGGGACGCACTGTGTGTGAATGATTTTGTGCGATTTAATATCTAATTAGTGGTTAGCATTTTAACATTATACTCAATCTAACAATAAGTTAATGTGATATACTTGGTCACATTAACTAGAATTTAATGTGATAATAAATTATCAAAAAGAAATATTGGTGTATATCATATCTCATATCCACACGATATGAAATTGTCCAACTAATATTAACGATGTTTATCATATCTAATATCTACACTAAATGAAATTGACTAACTAATGTTATTCACAAGTTATACCTAATATTATTCAAAAGTTATACCTAATGTTAACTATTTAAACACAAATATACAACATCGTTGCATGATATTCCTATATCGTAATTTTAATCATTTTAAGAAAATTAGCAATACTAACTAGTCTAGATGTTGTAATGGACATTTTATCATGTATATTTTACAAAGTCTAAACCTAATGTTGGTTGAGTCATTTTATCGAACACCTACAAGGCATAAAATTCTACATATAAATGAGACAACCACAATCGAATTAACAAAATTATAGTGATCCACTCTTATCCTAAACATGTAAAAAATATTTAAATACATCCGTTGTATACCTTATATCCAATAAGAAAATCAAAAAATTGAAACAAAAAACTATCAAAACAAGATAAATTTCTAATGAAATTTTAAAAAACGAGAGAGAGAGAGGAGGAAGGATTATACTGAAGGGTAGATGCATATCTACTCGAAACACGAAAACGGTGGACGCTGGTGGTGGAGAGGAGGGTTGGCGGGTTGCCGGAGGGGTGATTTATGGGAGGAATCGCGTGAGAATGAGGAAGAAAGGGCCACCCGACGTTCTGCTTACAGACCTGGGCGATCACACTTAAGTGCTCGTCCAGCCGTCGCCATATGTGCTCGCCCAAAATTTTTCAAACACTAAAGTTATCCGCGCATAAAATTTCAAGTGGGCGAGCACATGTGGGTGAGCACATGTGCTCGTCCAAATTGGCAATCGAGCCGCTCCTCAGAATTCAAACCGGCGACTCCCATGAGCGAGTACATGTGCTCTTAATGTGCTCGTCTAGAGACGAGCGAGCACATGTGCTCGCCTAGTGAGCGCAAATGTGTGCACGTCAATAGTGGGTTTTTTAGCGGAAAGATACCAGAATATAATGATTCAGAATCACTGCTCTTATTCTCTCGTAATTTTTGTCACTCCAAAAATCAACTCTCTCTGTACAGGAATGCCACCTTCGTTTTCCTTAAAAAAATCTCTTGTAGTTAATCAGTCCACCGGCAGTTCTACTTCTAACGACGGAAACTGCAGGTGCATTTAATGAATAGATTCCACACGCAACGCAAAAGGGCGGAGAATCAACAAGAGCTGGCAGACGGGGACGAGACACATATCTACTTTCCACAGGGAATGCATTCAATCACGATGGGTACATCTACGTCCACCAGTCATCCCACTTGTGATATCCGGCATCACTATCTTCCTCCTGATTCAGATCAAATGATCGAATCCATGTCCCTCAACAGTTGGGAGCCCATAGCGCAGTGGTATTATCCGCTGCCCGTCATCCCTATCCATCGCAACTGCTGACGCAGAAGACAAACCCTAGTTTCGCCAATACAACTGACAGCAGACCGGCCCCTTCTTCTTTGCCACACGAGAAAGAACAAATTAAGTCCCCATTTGATCCATTTGGTTCGACACGATATCCCCAATGGTCGGTTGGAAGGAAGCTCTTCTGGATTTTAATTCATTCTTTTGTTATAAAATGCTATCAAGCCGCAGAAGAAAAAATCCTGTGTACCTTTGCTTAGCATAAGAACAATCCGATTTAATAATTTAAACTCTTGTCTAAATTTGTTATCGAAACTGTTATAAAGAAAAGAAGAATCTGATGCGGAAAACGTGAAGAAATGATCACAGCTGGGGAGTAGATGACAGAAAGAATCAAATAAAATGGAGTTAGAAATCATCGTCAATGAGTTCCTCATGGAAATGACACCCACTCATGCGTAGATTGAATCATTGTTTAATGTTCAACGTATTCACCAATCTTCACTCCTTTCTGATGTCCTTTGCTATTTCACCTTAACAGTCGAAGGTCCGTTCTTTTTAAAATGGAGTTTAAGTTGCTTAATTGTGTGGATCGAACTTTTCACCGTTAAGATGAAATAGCAAATGACATCAAATTTAAGAGAATACGTACAACATTTAATTTAACCATTGCATTGATTCAATTTACATGATTGGATTTATTAATCAACTTCGAAAAAAATAGAATAAAAATTGATTACAGTGCCTCAGGTTAAATAGCAGAGGATCTACTCCTGAGCACAGATCATCTATTGTAACAACATACCTGTTGTGGTAGCAAAGCCGTTCGATAGAGCGGTGCACACGAAAGGGCGCACCCAATCCTTTCGTGTGTACCGCTCGATCATGATCGAGCGACTCTACCGCTACAACAGAGTTTGCTGTAACAATAGCCGATCCGTGTCCTCTTATTTAAAGAAAAGTACAAGGAGATAAGAGAATGGAAATTAGTTGTAGAATGAGGTCATTGTTGATTGATATGATGGACAAGACTGTTGCCATTTGGAGAGCTTTGGAAGCTTCTTCGGAAGGGCTTCTTTGATCACATGCACTAATAACATATTAATTTTCCTCCATGTGCCAAACAACATCTTCAGGGACGAAGCCAGAAGGGGGGGGGGGGGGAGCTAAATTATTTAGATGGAGGAGACAAATTATTTATCTAATTTACCTTGTCATTTTAGTGGTTAATATTTCGGGAAGGGTTGCTCTATTGTAATGTGAGCTATAAAGGACGTGTTATAACTATTTTGTTCAAATTTGTTTCTTAAAATCCAACCCATAGATAGAATCTTCGAATAATGTTATATATATCCTCCGATTTTCGCTCAAATCCATGATCATTTGCTATTTTATATCAATGGTAAAGTCTGCTTCTCTTTTAAATGGGAGTTAAGTTGCTTAAATATTTCTTAGACTTTTAACCATTAAGATAAAATAGGAAATGACAACGGATTTGAGAGAAATTCAGAGAATATGTAGAACATTGACGGAAGTTTCAATTTATGAGGTTGCGTGTGTCGAAACGAATTCAATATAAAATGCGAACTTCCAATAATTTCGTAATTGATTGAAACTAATATGGAGAAGGTATTTTTTACAAACCCATCGAAACTTATAATCGGACATAAATAATATCTATAAACATCGTATTGACAAAAGGATCCATATAAAACCCTTCATGTCACGAAATACACATTTATTAATGTGATATTAAGTAATTCCATTGGGAAAAATGGAGTTGCCTCCTGGGGGTAGCTAACTTAGTTCTCCCGCCCCCATTTTCCCTATTTTTATTTTTTTGAAAAATAACATCTTGAAAATTCATCACTATATCTATATATTATGTCATTCAAGTTTTGTGAGAAATAGAGATTTCTACAGTCTCCATCCAGACAATCATTTTTTAATGGTCGTAGGATTTTTTAAATCGACTATGTTTGGAAGGAGGCCGTAGGAGTCTCTGTTTCTCACGAAACTTGAATAACATAATATAAGGATATAATAATGAATTTACATGATTTTATTTTTCCAAAAAATTAAAAAGTGGGAAAAATGAGGTGGGGGAACTAAGTTAGCTGCCCCTGGGGGCAACCCCATTTTACCCAATTCCATTAGATTTAATATGTTCAAACAAATGACATTATATAATACCTTTTACGTACAAGGATGCAAACAAATATAGATATGTCTACCAGTCCCTTATCATATTTGTTATACATATTTTGACATGTGTACATTTATATGCATACTATTTTAAAATCGATGCAGATAAAAATAGGGCTGCAAACATGCGGATACAAACATGTATATGTCCCCAATATGTATATACTAGAAAAATATGCAACCATATCTGTTTTAAGATTCTAAAAAATGAAAGAGGTATCCAAATCCATATCCGTATATGCAGAAGAAAAAAAATCATTATCTATACCATATATTTAAAATATAAACTATATACTCGTGACGGTTTATAAATATGTATGATGGTGGACATATACAGATGTATCAATATCCGGTTATGCACATCATGTAATGTTAACAACTAATTATTGTAATTAGATCATATATATATATGGGTAAAATGGAGCCGCCCCTTGGGGGTAGCTAACTTGGCTCCCCCGCACCATTTTGTCTGTTTTTTTTAATTTCTTACGCGGATTTTCATCAATATCCGTATATAATGTTATTCAAATTTCACGCAAAATAGAGATTCCTACGGCCTCCATCCAGAAGGGTCGTTTTTAGTAGTTCTGTTACCATTAAAAAATAATTGTCTGGATGGAGGTCGTATGAGTCTTTGTTTCGCATGAAATTTGAATAGCATATTATAGGGATATCGTGACGAATATTCACGGAAGAAATTAAAAAAAAGGACGAAATAGCATAGGAGGAGCCAAGTTAGCTCCCTGGAGGGGTAGCCCCATTGATTGAAACTCTCTCTATATATATTGATTTTTTGTTGAGATATGGGGGGCTATTATACATAACATGTAAATTTTAATTATTAAATAATATATATACATTATATATTATACTATATATTAAATATATACATGGATTTTGGTTGGAAGCTGGGGGGGGCTAAGCCCCCACCCGCCCCCCTCTCTCTCCGTCACTGAACATCTTGTTATCGTGTTTCCTCTTAACTCGTGATGTTTGCCCACACCATATTTTCTGAGTTCTTTGTTCTTTTTCTTCCATATTTGGACAAATATTTTGATTTTGGAATCGAACGAGAAATAATGTTCACTTCTCTATTCTTTTATAATAGGCCTCTCTGATTAAGAAAATATAAATAACTATCAATTATTTAACAATCTTGTCTAACATAATTCCTTTATCATCTCCCTCCTACCGAACATAGAATAACAAATAACTACTATCTCTCCTCATCTTTCTCCTTCGGTATCTTATCCCTCCTTTTCCTCGTTCAACTACCGAATGACCTCTAAAAGTCACAAAAGATGTTAATAAACAAGCAAGGAGGAGAGGAACTCGGACATAAATATACCGGCTTGCGAGGAATGGGGTGTATTTTAGGATAGAGCGATACTATGTATAAAATGTAATACAACATACCAAAATCCTCCAAGATTCTTTGTCTTTGTAACCATGGTTTTATATGGTGAATATAATGTTTTTTGGGTGCTTGCCTTTACGTCGGTGCACCTTTTCCTTTCAAAAAAAATATATCACATGCATGACATGTTAATGTGTTTGATTTCAGCCGATCCCAATTCCTCGATAACGATTCAGATCCATACGGGAAGGTTAGTGAACCAAGGAAGGATTTATACCTTATGTAGCGAAACCAGGCATGTAGATGGTAGACGTGTAAACATATGCCATGGTAATTCCACTGCAACAAAATGGGTCTACGGTTCTACAGATTCCTTTTTAAATTTCGTCACTATATTTTCCATTGTTAAATATATAATGACGAGATTGTTCATTACGAAATTATTTTTTACAATTGAGGTGTCATATTCGCCGCTAAATCATTAGCGACGATTTATAAAGCAATAGTTATTTATTGCAATTTTCCATAATTTTAAACAATAGTTGCTAATCTTCTAGTTAAAAATTTAGCGACAAATAGTTCGAATTTTGAAAAATAGTAACATATAGCCTTTGCTATCTAGAACAATATTGCTAATGATATAGCAATTCATTTGCCACCAAAAATCTTGTATAAAGAATCATTTCGCCATTGATAATATTCGTAAATATATAACTAACAACGGACAATATATAGTGATTGATTTAAAATAAACGTCACTATAACTCTAATTTGTTGTAGTGCCACTAAAAAATGATGAGAGATGATTTGTCTATAAAAAACATTGGATTTTATAGCTGCATAAGGAATATTTTATTACAGCTAAGATAATTTGTAATTAAGAATGTTTTATTGAACAAGAAATCCCATATTTTTTTCTTTATTTATACAGCTACTTTTTTTGAGTTAAAAAAGGGGAAACACGCATTGGTGCCCACCCCAATATATTAATAAAAGAGGATTAAAACAATCAGGACTCGAGGAGAGTCCGAGCAAGGTGGACTACATTTTCAACATAGAACCTCTCAGCACGAAAAATTACACCATTTCTAGTAACCCATAAAGCCCATAAGTTCGCAATTGGCATTAATCTCACGACAGTTGAACGAAATCTGGAGTTGAAGAGAGATTCCCAGAAGGACGTCATGCTGCTAAGATCAACCCAGTGTATATCTAACCTTTGCCACAAATCCTTCGTCTTATCACAATCCAGGAATAGGTGCTCAACGGATTCCAAATTTGAGCTGCAAAGAACACATGAGTCAATAGTTTCATTTTACTTATTACGTGATAAATTTAAATAATCTTCTGTTGACATCCATAGTTTCATTTTACTGTTGGAACAAAACTCAACGAATCACGCAAAACACATAGTAACATTTTCTTAGAAAACGACAGATTATTAAGGGTAAATTATAATTTGGGTCCTCATCTATGGATCCGATCTCAAAATGAGTCCCGATCTTTAAATTGTAACAGTTCAGGTTCCAGGGTCATTAATGTAATGAACTTTTTGTGACTAATGACGAGTATGCCCTTGTTTAAAAGTTGGAACCCAACCCTCATTTCCTTCCCAACAAGGACATATTCATCATGAACCCCAAAATTTCTATTTTCTAAATGGTCCTGGGACCCGAATCGTTACAATTTAAAAATCGGTACCCATTATAGGATCAGATCCATAGATGGGGACTCAAATTGTAATTTACCCAATTATTAACAAATGAGGGGTGACAGTTGCAATGTTGGGGACAACCTCGCTGGAGAGTGACGTCATGTTTTGAATACCGCGCATTTCCACGTCCACGTGCATGGGTTGCATGCATCGGCGAATTGCTTCGAGATACCCGAAATTGTATGGGGTTTCAAAAAGCCCCCCAAAACTGTGCAAGTTTTTCCTTAATGATTGAAATTTACCTGATTTTGTAACTATTTTGTTGTTGATATTTAGATACTAAACTATAGTCAATACTAATAACGTTTATTTATACGGCATTACAATTCTCGGAATCCAGTAAATATGAAATGGATATGCTGCCGAACACCTCAGACTCCTTCCATCTTTGCCTAGAGTTTATCTATACGTACATGATGATATGATGTGATCTACACGTCCAAATAGTTGGACACCACACATGTGCATGTGCCTCAACAGTAACCAAGAAAAGATGCACTATATCCTATTGCACTACAGGTGTAGATGGTTGGATACAAATATCTTTGCATGCGTTATCATATCTATACATGTTTTTCTAACCTGAATGCTTTTAAATATGAATGTGGATGCGGATACAGATATTGATGGGTATGATTTAAATCGAATTAACGTATCTTTAAAAACAGATGTGGTACAAAATGTATATGGATCGAACAAAGATAACAGAGGAAATATTATGTAGATTAGCTTAAATATACATGTACTGATAGAAGAGTACTACATGTGCTACCCACATAATACGGTGGAGGCAAATGTTAACCACAACAGCAATGGCCGACGAAGAACTCCGGCGGTTGTATTGTGGACGAGGGGGGAGTAATCACGGTTGAGGAAGACGAGCTTGATGGAGGTGCGAGGTCTCTTCTTCATTCTATAATTCCATGCTTAATCACTTTCTAATTTGAGATCAGAAAAAGAATTAATCGATTGACATTTAATTAATGAGGAAAAAAAAGGCTGGATTCCAGATCAATTTATGCCATTAAAAAAGATTTTAATCTCTACATATGTGGATAAAATTTTGTTGTATTAGATCAGTTCTCATCATTTCTCTGATGGACCATGTGTTAATTTGAAACAAATTCATGTGTATATAACTTAATTGTGATGCTTAATAATTTTGACACATTATCAATCGGCTTCCTCAAGGTTTTGAAAATCGAATCAAACAACAAATGAGTAAGTATCAATTTTGAATTTTCATGGTCGGATCGATGGAATGAACCGATTGAACGGGTAATGGAGACACAGTTTAAAAAATTGAAAAAAAAAATCAAACCGCTGTATTATCGAGTTGATTAGTATGGTCCAATTGGTCAGGTCAAATCATGTTTAAGTGATGTTTCGTACAAATATTTCATTATACTATCACATATTGAAAAATAATATAAAATTCATTCAAAGATATATATATATATATATATATATATATATAAACACGGTCCCCTCTCGAGCCTCTTGATCTTGATTGAGCGATTCGCACAGTAAAAGTCCACAAAAATTCCAATTTCATGTGAACCGCTCGATCAAGATCCAACGGCTCAGAAGGGGATCAGGTTTACATCAATCTTCTACTGGACAACAGAGGAGGATATGTCCTCTTAATCAGGGTAAACAACACAATCAGATTTTGATCAGTCTTTATTTTTTCAATAAAAAGAGCTAGTTTTTCAATAGAAATGATTTAATTTTTAAAAATTAGAGATTTTACTCGGAAAATGTAATCGTTTCCTGGCTTTCTCTTTATCGTTTCTGGTCCACAAGGTAATGTATATCTTTATCTTTTTATGAAACGAAGAGTTTTTTTAGGGTGAGTTCCAGCTCTGGATTTCACTCTCTTTCCTCAAAAAAATCGGTTGAACCGTCGATTAAATCCAGCTTATTAAACCTTGATTTTTCTATCTCCTCGTCCATAATAATTGCTGATTATTTTCTTCCACAGTTTTCAACGACAACCTACACAATATCCTATAAATACCCTCTCCCTCCCCCCACATTCTCAACCAAACAAGCACACATCACACTAACCCTAAACGATCATCAGACGGGCAAGAGGTGCGTGAAGGTGATGCCTCCGATCAGGAAAGGTGCGGAAGAACCAACCGGAAGAAGAGCGGAGCAGCGGCGGCAGCGGCAGACGGAGGAGACGAGATGCTGGAGAGGAGGATGAAGGAGCTGGAGGGGATCGTGCAGGGAGGCGTAGATTTGGGTCCTCGGGCGCTCTTCTGGAACACCGCTCGGCACATTGCGCTGCTGGAGCTGAAGCTCGAACTGCTCAGGAGCCTCTGCACAGCTCTTGGGGTCTGAGCTTGATCAAGTCCTCGCCTTCTTGTTTGATTCCGCTAGCTCATGTGCTTGATTTGGATCTTAATTATCTCCTTCTCCAGGTTTTGATTCTTTTTTTTGTATATTCTCCGTATAAATTAGAGTCAAATGGCTTCGGAACATGTATATGATTATGATACTTTTCTTATGTAGATGGGTTGCTGTCAGTTTGCCATTGTGTGTACACACCGCCCTCCCTCCCCCCTCTAATATATTAATATATTTATAATGTTTTGTTGATTTTTGATGGATACTTCGTGACCTGTTGTTCGTTAGTGGATATGCGATAAGAATGTTGGTAACACACGGGGATTGTTCTTACTCCACTTAGTTGGGATTAAAATCCAGCAACCCCTTCTTTCTTACGGAAGCATGTGAGACGAAAACTCATATCACTAGAGACGAAAACTCATACCAACCACAAATAGCAATCATAAGCAAATGAGCAAATCAAATTACAAAGCACAAGTGACCACAATACAGGGATTTTAACGCGGAAACCCACTAAAAAAAAGTGTAAGGAAGAAAAACTACTGTGCCTTTTTGACCCAAACGATCCCACTATATTTGGTGAAAAGTTCACTCTCCTCACAGTGATAGACGAGCCTCAGGACATCTGGATTTTACTCTCTTGGAGAGAACAAATGAGTTGGAGTAAGCCCCAAAACACCCGTGGGACCCTCCCACTTGCTATGGGGATAACGACAATGTAGCAGCTCCCTTCATTAGTGTTGGAAACCAATTTCCGTACTTACAATCTACCACATGATACGTGCGAACGGCATAGCAGGTCACCTATCGTGACTTCAGAGATCGACTTGGTATGGCCTGGATGCCATAGCAGGTCACCTGTTGTGCTCCCAGAGGCTGACCTGCTGCGGTTTCTACTTCTGTTAGCTTACCCTGCTGCACCACCAGCTTGTGTTCAACCCCATCTGCTATGGCATGGATGCAATAAGCGATCACATGCTGCAGACCACCTACTGTAGCACTAAAGTCACATGATGTGGTTTATGCTACTACATCTTTTCCCACATTATCACTTGTTGTGGTGCACATGCTACACCTTCCGTGGTTCACCATGGTATACACACATGATGGTATCCTGCTGCCAAGCACTACAAGAAAATGTTGTTTTTGCGAGAACAAATGTGGTGGTAACGTAGTTGTATTTTGGTGCCAACGTAGTCGTAATCCCTTGTTGCGATCATATTTAGTAGCAAAATATGCGGACGGGCCAATATGGTCGCAAATTATCTACGACCACGCCTTAGTCATAAGGTGGTAGCAAAATAAAGTCGCTCGTAGTCGCTATATAGTCACAGTGTAGTGTCAACTTTCGGTTGAACTCTAACTAAAGACACACCTTATTGCGACTACATGGCCACCATATGGATAAATTTTCACGACTACCTAAAGATCATTTTACCACCACTGCATTTACATTAACGATCATGTTACTACTACTTTACTACTACTGTAGTAGTAATTTAGTCACAATGTAATAGCAGATTTTGTTTGTGCAATCACGTGACTACCATTTTGCTACTACAATGGTAGCCAAATAGTAGTCGAATAGTCGCAAACTCTATTATCCTGATAAAAAAATAACCAGCAGCCACCTGTAGTATTTGATTCACCTGTAGTGTGTTTGATTCCCGTGTAGTATACTATAAACTAATATAATCAACCAAGCTTCTTGAGATCCTCCAATCAATAGTATAATATAATCAACCTGTTCACTGTAGTTACATTCAAATATAATCATCTTTAAGAAAAATCAATCTTGCTTGTATAAAACTAAAAGTTCAAAACAATAGAAAGGTACACATTCAAGACATGACTAACATCAACAAATTGAAGACTATACAAAGCAAAAGTTAAAAAGCTACAAGATCAAGATACATACGTATTGGTTGAAGACAATAGAAAGTTAGATACAAGTTCATGACAATATAAAGCTACAAGTTTAGGATAATATAAAGCTACAAGTTCAAGTGTATAAAAACTACAAGTTCATGACTAACATTTAGACACTAAAGTTCTTAACATTACAAGATTCTGACAATAAAGTATCATTACATAGTCTATATTTTTGCATTAAAACTTTCTTTTCCTCCATACCGAAAAAACACCTTCCTTTGCCTTTTCCTTCCCCTTGTTCTTCTTGTCTTTGTCTATTTTTTTTGGGCACTTTTCTATTTTCTGTAGGTTCTGAGATTACAACCCCTTTGCGAAGCGAGACTTTATACACGGTGGCATCGTCTTCGTCCTCGTCTTCATCCTCCTCTCCTCCCTCCTCTTCGTTCTCATCCTCCACCTCATGAACTTTTGGAATTGTAGTCCTATTAGTTATAAGAAGAAAAACAAGTCATTAATTGTAAATATAATTAGAAAGATGAATCAATCTATGTACTATAACATAAATGAGAGTATAAGGCATACCTTAAATAATTTACATCCTCCTTCAAAGAGACCATTCCAGAAGATAAATTTTGCAATCTAGAAGACATGCTACCAATTGTGGATACCAGTGAATTCACGGCCTGTGATAGTTGTCTAAACCCAGCCTCAGATACCCCTAACTGAGATGTTGGAGTGTTATACATTGAGGCCGTCCCCAAATAAGCGGATGCTCCAATAGAATCAGAAGAAGATGAGAACTTGTGTGTCAAACCACCTAAAGTCTGCCTTCTATTAGGTCCCACTTCACGCTCTTTAAGGACTTCTTTCCATAAACTGGAAATAAAGTCCACCTCCCCTTCAGATTCAGGGACACTGATGAAACCTCATTCATCACTCTTTATTCTTTTATTTTAGCTAAATATCTTGGCAAAGCATCATGTAAATAGTTGTAAATAAAATAAATTAATAATGAGCATGCATTTATTAATATCTAATAATTAGCATGTATTTGTGTAAAAATAAAAGAATAAAGAATAAAAGAAAAGAAGGAAATATTTAGAATAAATATTGAGTGACCTGAACCTAAGAGAGGGCCAAGAATTGGCCCGATCGCTAAATAAAATAAGTAGAGATATATAGGGTCACTCTACCTTGTATATATGTATCACTTATGCATATATATATATAATTTATTTCCACAAAAATAAAAATAAAAAGATATTTTTATCCCCATGTATATATTTCTAAAAATAAAACAAAAATTAGAAAAATAAAAATAAAACAAAAACAAAACTCTCTCTCACCCTGTATATATTACATGTAAATATGTACCTTTCCTTATTTAATTTATACTTGTAAATAAATGATAAAAATAACATAAAAATTATTTTATACCCCAAATATAATGTTATAGATATATTATAAATGTAGGGTATTTGTATAAAAATAGCAAAATTAAAAATAATTGTACAAAATACATAGGTATTTTATACCTGTATATAATACAATACACTGTATATACCATAAATTATTTTTCATAAAAGAAATAAAAATCATAGAAAAATCCCTTGAAAAATAAGGAACATTTTTCATTCTATTTATTTTTTAATTTAGAATCGTTTATTATTTTTTATCTATTTATTTTTGAATTTCCCTGCTATTTTATTGTCTAGCCTATTTTGTCATTTTCTCCGCCGCACCAGATTGGTCCAGGACGGACTGTTAACCCCGTCAACTGCCCCCCTAGACCTTCATTTCGCACGAACCCGGTTTCGCCCGATTTCGCTTAATTTCTACAGCCCGATCCGACCGCCATTCCCTTCAACTCGCTGCTCCGATTTCGCTTAATTTCTACAGCCCGATCCGACCGCCATTCCCTTCAACGCGCTCTCATGCACTTCTCGGACAATGTAGGGCCCATCCATTTTGATTTCAATTTACCTTGAAAGATTTCTAACTTTGCATTGAACTACCATACCTTCTATCCAGGGACAAAAACCTTCTTCCTTATGTGTTTATCATGCCATCTTTTCACTTTGTCCTTGTAGATCATGTTGTCATATGCTCGGTTTCTGATCTCCACTAGCTCATTCAAGTCCATCTATCTATGCTTCTGACCCGAGTGACTGTTCCAACTGATCTTATCAATAACACATTCTGATTTGTGTACTAGCTCCACGCGCAAATAGCACGACTTCCCAAAAATCATACTAAATGGGGAAGTACCGAGTGGATTCTTGTACTCTGTTCGATAAGCTCACAAAACCTGGTCCAAGAGTTGGGACCAAGCACTTTACTTTTGCAGAATGCTCTTTACTTCCCTGCTCGACACCTCTACCATGCCATTGAATTGTGGTGGTATGGAGTAGATACACAGTGTTCGATGTTGATGGAGGTTTAGTTTTGTTAAGTATAGTTGTAAGTGATAAAAATGTGGATATTTGTAAGGGAAATTTTTGGCAGGAGAAGAAGGTAATGGCTCAAACATTATTAATTTAAAACAATCACACAAAATTGCGATTATTATCGTATTATTCATTGTTAGTATTTAACAATAAATACGATATTTATAACGAATTTAAAAAATAAAGTTTGTTTTGACTATGGAAAATTAGATAATCGATATTAAAGTTGTTATTACCATAACTCAGTTTTGTTGTAATGAATCTAATAAAAGGATGATAGGGATGAGTAAGTAAGGTGTAAGTGACATTTATGAGTAGCAGTGTACATAGTATGTCTAAGGTAGGACAAGATCAAGATATAATAGGGAGATCGGTAACAAGTAGGGACATGGTGGTCCATCATATCGGGGCATCATCCAAACGTTAAGCAAAGGAGATTTTCTTTTTGATGGCAGATGGAGTGTGTTAACAAAGCATGAGCTCTGCGACCTCTCCGCCTAGTCTCGAATTCTCGTTCTCCAATTGTGAGCTACAAAGATTATATCAATTACATTTTGCAATAAGTTTGATGTCTCGTTAATGAATTATTCAATCGTCTGTAATATGTACTACAACAAAATGGGCCTACAGTGTCGCTTTTTTAAAAAAACCATCATCATATCATAACGTTGTTATATTAAATATATGACGACGATATTATTCATGGCAAAATTATCTTTTTATATTTTAAATTAGTGACAAATGTCATTTTTATTTTATATCATCAGCGAGAATCCATATAACGATGCTTATTCTTTGTTATTTTTCATCATTTTAACCGATTCTCGCTAAATTTTAAACTAAGTATAAAAAATTATTTCACTACGAATAATATCGTCTTTATATATTTAACATAATAACGGATGATATATAGACTGTCTTTAAAAAAACGATACTATATGCCCATTTTATTGCAATGATGATAATTTAGTAAGACAAAAAAAGTGGTATAGTTTTCTTAAATTTATTTCACAATATATTTGTTTAGTAAAAAAATTACATATAAGATAATTTATTGTAATTTCCACATTTGATTAAAATATAGGAAACCTATGAGGTTAATAAATAACTTAGACTTAAACTACATATAGAAAAACATGTCAAAAAACTAACATCAGTACAAATGATATGTTTTAGGAGAACCAATTAACAGCACACATCCTATATATTCGCTTATCTATATTTTCAATATTCAATTCATAAAGTCGGGTTTTAAATATTGAATTATAAGAAAACTTACAATAGATGGAAAATGTAGTACTGAAAAACAAAGGAAATTATAAATATATTATATCTTTTGAAAAACTAAGGGGAGGCCACGACCCCTCCATACCATATGCTAGTTTTGCCACTGCACACATATATACATATACACAAATACATGTACAGATACATATATACATATTTATACATGTAGAATTGTCTCTCTGTGTGTTTGTGTCTAAGGAAATTAAAAATGGAACTACCCAGTAGCTGCATCAGCTATTCTAATTTAATTTAGAAAATTTATGTTGAAAATAATATTTGAGGTTTAACTTTGCGATGCGGTTTTCGCAAACAGGGACTTCTCAATCATGTAACTGACATAAACAGAACTGATGAAACTTTCAGTCAATGTTCTTGTTGTAATACTCACTGTGTCCAAACAAGCAGTTCAGACATCGAGACTCACGAAATCCAAAAATTTAACTTCTCTAGATAATGGAAGCAGATGGATCATATGTCATCGAATCTCGTTAACCCCTTCGAAGAGCGTCCAGATCTGGCAGTGAATTTTTTTGCAAAAAAGTTGCAAATATTTTTTCCTCTTTATACACATTCAGTAATATTTTCAGTGTTCTAACTTTTCATAATACAAAACACAAACCCCTATAGTTGATATATGCATAACTATAATCGCCATATGTAGATCTGTACGAACAGATCTGTTTCTCATAATTATATTAGTACAATTTCAAAAAAGAAAATTTTAAGACTATAAAACAGTAATGCGAATGCGTAAAAATCTCTATCTTCATCTCTGAGTTACAGTATATCGATTCAAATTTCAGCCTGCGGCTTAATCTCCATTTGAAGAAGGATTTAACTGTCAAGAAGAGAAGCTTTGACCATCATTACTGATCATACCTAATAGGTGTTTCGATTACATACAATTGCATCGAAACCGGTTTTTCGACGTATATTCAGACAGAAATAGATCGCATTCATGTCAGGTTTTGAATCATCGAAATAGAAATCGATTTACTGAACAGATGAACTGTGCTAATTCTGTACAGCATGAACCGTGCTCAGTTCTTGAATGTCCATTTAGTTTTCGGTATATGCTCAAATAATTATCCAGGCAGAGATGCAGAACTTTGTTAGATGTACAATTTGAATTTCACACAACGCGACGGGTTTGTTTTATAGAAGTTTTGAAATTCGATTGGAATCAACAAATATGTTGAAGAATGGTCTTGGTGCGATTGTGTTTAGTCCCACATCTTGGAGTGGTGACTTTTGGTCACATTGGTGGGGCTATATAAAGAGCCTCACACCCATTGTAATCTTTGAGAAAGATGAATGCAAAATCAGCCCTTTGAGGCGGTTCTCCTGTGGTTTCATCCCGCTCCTCATGGAGTAGGTGATGAATACCCATTCATCACTCTTTATTCTTATATTTTAGCTACAAAAACCTTTGCAAATACATGTAGATATGTGTAAATACAAATAATTACCAAAAGCATGCATTGTGTAAAAACCTGTAATTAGCATGTTTTTGTGCAAAAATAAAAGAATAAAGAGTAAAAAGAAAAAGAGGGAAATATTTAGAATAAATATTGAGCAACTTGACCCAAGGGAGGGCTCAGCATGGGCCTGACCGCATAAAAGACAAAGTAGAGGGAGATAGGGGCTCATGTGTATATATATTTATGTAAATAAATAAACAATATTTTCCTCAACCAAAAAAATATATTTGTACATATTTTGTATATATAGAAACTATGGAAAACAAAACAAAAATTAAAAATCAAAAATTCAAAAAGAACCCTTCATCATGTACATAGCTCATCATCTCTCTATTTATTTCACCTTGTAAATAAAGCTATTTATTTTCAAAACTTTGTGTAAATATTTCTTCTTATGTTTTGTAAATAAAATAAATAAAGAAAATTAAAACAAAAATCAAATAAAAATTACAAAATTAAAAATACAAAAATATTCTTTTATATACACCATGTACATAATTGTGCATAAATAATTATTTCCCCTCTGTATATAAACAATAAAAATAAAATAAAAATGGCCTTTTATTCCTCATTTTATCTTATAAATAAATAAAATATAAAATGGGAATAAAAATGTATAAAAATAACTTATCAAAAATCAAAAAAATTAATATAGTGTATATATACCTATGTATAGCTACTATGTAAATACCTTATTTTAATTTCCAAAAATTAATTAAAAATCACAAAAAAATAGAAAAAAATTAAAACAAACATTTTTTATGTTTTGAGTTTTCAAAAATTCGGCCTTTAAAAGCCCCAAAAAAATCAGATAAAAATACAATAATTGGCGCATCCTGATTGGTCCACGGGGGATTGTTGACCCCGGTCAACTCCCCCGCGGACTCCTTCCTTTTCAGGAAGATGCGCGCCACCCCACCTTCACCGATTTTTCCACGCGTCTCCAGGCTGTCACCCACGCAAACCCCGTGCCCGGATTCTCCGCCGGTCATCCCTCTCCCTCGCCGGATCTTTCGCCATGAAATCCCCGCCTTCCTTAGCCGTCATCGCCTAACCCTAATCGGCCCTGTCTCCATATATACCCCGACCTCCGCCGCCTCCGCGCCTCATCTTTGGCTCCCTACCTTCACTCCCGTGACCTCCATTGGAACCACCGAGGTGACAGCTCGCGTTGGCCTTTGTTGCAGTGAGGAGGAGGTGCGTGGACCATCGATCCGGCTGCCTTGCGCCGCCGTGCTCCGACGTCTGACCGGAGCTCGAGCCTCAGGCCTTGACGCCCTTCGAGGCTACGACCGGGAGTTAGCCACACTCCAGCATAGTCTTCCGCTCCACCCAGGTAGTCGATTAGCTCTTTTATTTCGTTTAATTTTAGGTTTCCCCCAAATCACATCTCCGACGAGTTCCTCTGATTCCGGTCATCTTGCGTATCTTCTCGATCATCGGAACCTACGCTCACCTTCGCCATTCCCTCACGCACCTTCTACGCCCTTTCACTCAACCCAGATCGCACAGGATCTGGGAATCGAGCTCCACCGTCTCCGCCTCGCCGGAGCTCGTTCGCCCCACCGCACAGACCACCTTCACCCCGCTTCCTTGGGTCGAGGCATTTTGCCCTCGACCCGCGAAGCGTTCTGGTTGCTTTGCAGGTTCAAAGGGAGGCATATGAGCCCCCCTTACAGTTCAGACCGGAGCTTCGCGCCGCCAGCCTCGCCGGAGCCCCTCCCGGGCTCGGCTGGGCCATCTGCTACCACCATCAGCTGCGGGGCTGCACCAGGAACGTGTTCCGAGCTTTAGCAGCAGCTGAGGAGGACCGGAGTTCACGCAGGAGGCCGGCGAAGTTCGCCGGCGTCGAGTTCTTCCTCCATCATCCAGAGCCGTTCGATGACGCCTCAGCTCCAGTTCTGATCGTGAGCGTCCATCTTTCGAGGAGCAGTAGCCGTCGATCCATCTGAGGAGTGCATCCGGACCGTTGATAGCAGAGGAGAGAAGCACCAGAGTCTCGGACGTTAGATCATCCACGTGGCTTCGTCTCCACCGTCGATCGAGCCCAAGAAGAGAAGAGAAGGAGAGCGCCATCCAATCTCAGCCGTTGGATCTTCCACGTGGCGCCTATCGAGCCGTCGATGATAATAAAAGGGGTAAATTCATCTTAGGCCCCTATGTTTGCTTTATTTCAATTTAGTCCTGTAATTTTTAAATTACGTTGTTTATTTTCTGGGATACTTGCAATAAGGACCTCGTACTTATTTTATTTGCACTTATACCCCTGTCTACGTGGACCACGTGCTTCGTCACGTGAACTTTATTGGGATAATTGTAATATCAGCCCTGTAGTTCTGGATGTTACGGATTGAATAAAATCTTTTACTTATTTGCATTTATGCCCCTGTGCGTGATTTAATTTCCACATGTGCGATATTTTTTGGGTTATTTGCAGATAAGCCCCTGGACTTTTGGTACTTGTTACCAATAAGTCCTCGGAACTTATTTTTATTACATTCAGGTCCTTGAGTGCCCCAGGCACGCGCCTCGCGCTGTTTTGCTGGGTATTTTGCACCAAGACCCCCAGAACTTTGGGTATTTGCACTTTGGTCCCTGTGCACAGTGCCCCTCCTTTGTTTTTGAATAAAATATCAAATCACCTCCAAATCCAATGAGATTTTGACACATGGCTCCTGCCATGGTGTAGAAATTTTAGGGATTTTTGAGGACATTTTTGCTTCCATTTATTATTTTTAAAAATCCAAAAACATCTATTTCAGCTACTGTTCATCTTTGAAAATCATAAAAAAATATAAAAACCCCACCAAAAATTCTAAAAAAAAATTAGATACTGTTGTTTGCTTGTGGTTTTATTTTCTAGCCAATTTTGGCTATTTTTCATCACTTAAAAAACTTTAAAAATTGCAAAACCCTCAAAAACTCATAAAAATTCTAATAATTAATTTAAAAATCCAAAAACAATAATTAAGGTGCCCAAATTTTCCTTATTCTTCATAGATTATAGGAAAATTACCTCCAAGGCTTAGTGAGACTCTTAGATATTTTATTTTTGAGTCTCAAGCCTTGCTGGACAGTACCTCTCCTGTTTTGCATTGTTTGATTTTTACAAAATAATCTACCCGTCTGAAAAATATCAAAAATTAACCAAAAACACTTAAAAACATAAAAAACACAAAAACAATTTTTCCTTAATTTTTGCTTGAGTTTTGATGCATTAAATAAATTGCTCAAGTGTGCTTGGTCTTGTTTTTCTCATTTTCTTCACATATTAAAAATTTCCAAAAAAAATCTAAAAATCATTAAAAATCACTAAAAATACTTTCTCTGTATTTTCTCTCATTCTGACTACATCATAGGCTATTTAGCCAACCCGTGCTCCTTGTGATCGACCCTGGAGGCTATACCAGGTTAAACTCATAGCAGGACCGCTTTGTTTTACTTTCCGCATTTTTCGAGTGGTTCATTTTCTTGATATTCTCCGTTTTTGTGATTGAGGTCGCAACGACCATTTTCCGACCTTTACCTCGATCGTATTTTCGGGATATCAGTAGGGTTCCACGTAAAATCAAAGTCTTCATTTATCTTGTTCTTGCTTTGATTCCGCATTTCATATTTCAATAAAATCAACTCACATTCAGCTATTAGAATCGATTTCATTATTGGAATCAGAGGCACAATCCAGACTGTCCAGAACTGAATAGATGGAAAATTGTGTCACTCGAGTTGAAGAACAATATACAAACACAGAATGGCTTAATTAAACAGTGTGATTAAGTGCTTTCGTGGACCTGTTTCAACCGAATTGGATCATGAACTCATATGGATATATGTATCTCTTTTTATTTCAGCCAAAGAAACCACCAAACTGGTTAAAGAATGAGCCCTTCAGATCGGAAAACAGGTTGTAGAGCGAGTACTGGTGGAGTTTCGAGACCTCGTACCACGAATTCAGGACTGTATCGTACCGATCCGTGCCCGAAAATGCCAACTGAATGCCGAGGTTGCAGTCCACAGAGCCTCCATTCCGGATGCATTTCGAGGTAGGAATTGCACAATCTGTATCGTTAAGGCAGACGAAGATCGAACTATCTGAGCACGGTGCACATCCATCCGTCTTCCAGTACAGATTCTGGAGCGTCCCCACCTTGAACTCGAGAACCTGGATCAAGCAAGAAGCATAATTGATAAGAAAAACCAAATATAATGACACATCTAAAACTCACGAAGTGTGCATATGGTTTATAAGTGATGGAGATTACTACTTGACAATTTGAGCTTAAGCATTTTGGGTGGTTGTTAACGGATCCATTTGGGTCCGAACTCAACAAGTTGTCAGAATCAGTTTTCCCTAATAACGGAACGGGGACCTAAGCCCGTGACGTTACAAAAAATCTACAGATTTCCAGCAACTGTTTGTATGTAGTAATTTCCATAATTAGATAAAGTCCAATGTGTTTTCTTCTATCATAATACAAATCTGAAATCCATTATGAAAAACACGAACATGAAAGTAGAGAAAACATGATCAAATTACACAGTAGATGATGCAAAAGAATATGATGTACTCACCAAGGTGAAGCTGGTAACTATGTAGGTGTCGTTACCGACGAATTTTGGGAGTGATCGTGCTGCGTATTTACGGCCTGCGAACGCCACCATATGCGTAGCGCTGGAAAGCTGGACAAAATGCATCATTCAGACTACAATAATCTGTATCAGAAGCTACTAATTCCTAAACTGCTAACGAAAAATCTGGTACAATGAAATGTGACATCGAATTCTTATAATCAAATGTTCAGGTAAGCGAATGCGTGCGAGAACATCAGAAAATCAGCAAACAATTTAAGCATCTCTGCTGTTTTTATTATAATTAGACTCTGAAAGATCCGATGGATTGTAATTCCCAGTGAGTTCATCAGAAACATCTGTGACACACATTGATTAAAGCCGCGATAGTAGTCGTTCACAGAAACATTGATCATGGTAAGCAGTGCGAGCAACGTTAATCTCGTGATTTACTGGCTCATTTTTAATCTAAACTCACAATAAAATGTGTGACTAAACATGATGAGAATAAGGGGCATCAGTTGTGCGAGATAATTAAAATGTATAGAATGGCACTTCTTATGATACTTCTTCTGTTTGAAATCAGTAGTTCTTTTACTATGGAGGTGCAAAGGACGTCATACGCATTTTTGACCGAGAAACAGTGCGGTTCCTGACATTTCGTGGGTTCTAGGCAAAAGAAAAAAAGAACCCTTATACAAAAGCATGGAAGGAGCACACGTTCTCTACAAATGGTACATGGGACAATAAGGGTGACGTGAACAATAAATGAAGCTTCTCACGGGATTTATCAACAACCGAATGCCAATAATAACAATAATAAAAACTATCAGTCACATATGAGAGATTGAAAGATAGAAAATTGTGATGGTTTTGTCTTTAGGCAAATATGCAGAAGGATGCAGATGGGATGATAGTGGGCCCTACAAAATATGGGTTGTTTTGGCTTTACAAATTTCATATATAAAATATAGTTATTATTAGCTAGTATGTATTACTATATCATTTATGCAAAAGTGTATATTTCCTAAATTGATATTGGATCACACGTAAAGATGGGCCCCTAAAGTTGATTGGTCACGGGCCAGTGCACCCTAAAACTACCCTCATGACTGGTCCTGCCGAAAAGCGCCCATCAAACCAATCCCTGCCGGCCATTGGCCCTTCCCCTACTGCTAGGTACCCAGGCATAACCGGAAAATCCTCCACCCTCTAAGTTGATATAACAGAAAAATCTCGTTTTATAAGACTTTGATCAGCAGCTAAAGCAAATAAAAGGGAAATAAGTCGCGAAAAAACCCCTTCTTCCATCAAGTCATCCATCCAAAAGCAAAAACCACTGCCATCCCCCACAATTAGTCTCAATGATTGAGAAATCTCTGCAGTACATAACTAAGGTAAAGGGTGCATTGATAGCATAATGCAGGATGGAGACAATCCGATAGAATTTATCATACTAGTAACCGGGTCCATATTCTTGTCCCAAATTCACGACTCATTTTGTAAGCAATAGCCATATAAATGACAGATCAATGCCTGAAGGCACTTCTGTATTCCCATATAAAGAGATCAAAAAAAAAATGAAGAAGACATGTTCATGTGTAGCGAAGAGGACGAACTTCACATGCACCAAACTTCCTCCCTGCGAGAGGTAGGAGGCCTTCCAACTTGCTAGTTTCTTCTTGGCTTCTCAATCAAGGGTAACCAAACTACTTATCTCAATCTGCCACATACCAATGGGAGATCCTAATAAGTTATTAGCACACTCGTCCTAGGCATGGTGGTAGGGCAGTGTGCCCATCACCCAAAAGACCAGGTTCGAATCCCTTCTTGTAGGGTTTGCATTAAGGTAGCCAATAACCAACGAAAATAGATACTCAAATCTCTCAACATGGATTTGAGAAAGATTCCTAGTAGACTACCCCACTTAAAGTAAGAGAAGACTTCGTCATTTTTTACAGCCGATGTAGGCATCCTTAAGATGTATCCCTAAGATGATGTCATATGCCCCCACCATATCAGACATCATGTTGAAGGGAACAAAGACAAACTTCCCAGCATTTACATCCAATCGCACTGCATCCCCATATATGTCTAACACTAGCTTTATCTCCTTGCACTAGATCCAATCGCACAAGGGCTTGAATGAATTTTCAATCTACACAATCATAGGTATTGGAGAAAATAAATCTTTCAGAGAAACATCGATGTTATATGTCTCGTCTGATCAACAATAATTTAGGTCATTATGACCTCACTATCTAGTCTTCAGAAACTATATATAGATGTCAACTGCTTCGATAAAATGATAGATTCAAGAACCCATTTAAGGCGATTGGCCAGTACCTTTGCCACAATATAAGTGTAATTGATGTATATCATGTCTCCTAAAGTTGACGGCTATTAATTGATATTATAACGACATGGGCCTAGGTCTGAGCCATTATTGAGGAATGCTAATCCTCACAACTTGTTGGTCTTGGACCCTATTGGACTCATTGACCGTTGCCCAAAATTCTTAAGCCCTCATTGTTGAGTGGTAGTCATCACAAGTTGTAGCCCACTATCACACTTCATGATTACTAGATATGAGACTATGTTGGGGTGCTACAAATGTTTTCATTAGAGGTTTGGAAATATGTTTCCAATAGGTTTATATATACTCCCTATTTCATCATCGTATACCCCACCTTCTTTCTATAAATAAAATATCTTCTCTTTGTTCGTGATTTTTTTATTTTACAATATTTGAAGGGATTTTTACATAAAATGTACATCTTATTTTGATTTCTTATTTAGTTTGTTTCTTCGTATGGATCCCTAACTCAATAAATAAATGTTAGATTAATAGTGGGAAAATCTACAAAGATGACATTGAAATTAGAGATGGAGAATTTCGATCAAATCATCAAATTTGGGCTAAAATAGATTAAGTGCACTTGATCCTGCTCTAACAAGGAGTATCTAAGGTCCTTCAAGGTAACAAGAAGATAAACAATACCATGAAGGAGATGGATGAGAAGACATTAGCTTTAGTACACTAATGCTTGTGAAATATGTTTCTTGAAAAGCCGTGTAGGAGAAACTAAAATGGAGTATTGGAGAAAACTGGAGTCTCTCTACATAATAAAAACCCTTTGATTTTTTGTACTTGAAAAAATAATTGTTCTCCTTGAGGTTGGACAAAGGTATGGTAATTAGTGTTCATGAAATCGGCCCATGCGGTTGCATATGCCTATGCCTATGTGACCCTATGAAGACCTAGATCACATGCAACTCATATACATGTAATACAGATCTGACACATCTTGTTTGATGCATGGTTAAAGTATTTTCAGACTGTTTTTGAGTTTTTTCTTCTCTGATCACGATGGTATGTAAAGACAAAACCCATCTTCTCGACATCCTCTATGATGATGCAATGAAATTCTATTAAACTTAAGGGCACTGAGAAATTACGTGCTCGGATCTCAAGAGTTCAAAGTGTACATTGATGGTCAGAGGAAGATCTCCATTCCAACGATGGAGCCTCTAGAAAAGAATGACAAGGACTATGACTCTATGCTCGAAGGCGACTATCATGTCATGAACTGGATGACCAATAGTGTGTAGCCTCACATAGCATCATACCTTCTGTTCAAGGGAACCACTAAAGAGATGTAAGAGGAGATGGAGAAGACATATTCATATTAAATGACCAAGTCACGTCTTGCAGATATTTACATGCAATTAGGTCCGCATCTCAGAGTGAATCTGAGTTGGTTGGGTAAGATTGCCATCTTACTGGACTACACGAAGAGCTTGCCATATTCTCGCTAGTCTGTTGTACAAAACATGTACAAAGAGATCAGAATGGTGGGTATACATATTTCTTACTGACTTACATCCTCGATACCATAATGTGAAGGAACATTTACTCGCATCTAACATAGTTCCATCCATCAAAGTCATCTTTGGACGCATACAACAGATTGAAACTTCCAATATCCGTACTCATATCCACATCTTCTGGAGAACTATGTGTTTCTGGTCTCATTTGGATGTGGAGATCGTTTCAACTACAGAGGTGGTCGAGGTTGTGACTTTGGTCATGGTCAGGACCGCATTCCTTACATTCACTATCAGAAGATGAATCATCCATATGAGAAGTGTTGGGAGAATTTTGGGATGCTGCCATGAGCCCACATGGCATCTGATTATGATACCACATTGACAGAGGCACCTAATCGGAATTTCAACGGACAAACTGTCGAACTTTCCACCTATGACTATCCACATCTGATGCAGATGTTATAGCAATATGATGCCGCACCCAGTGAGGTTATTCCTTTGGTGCACCTAGCCACTCTCTTAGGTACCATTGCCAATGCATCCACGACTACTTCCCCTGCCTAGGTCATTGACTTTGAAACATCTACTCATTTGATGGGAGAAAGTATTCTATTGGCCTCCTTCCAACCTTCTTCCTCAGTGAAGTCGTTTAGGGTGGCCAACAAGGTTGATTCCCATGTTACATCTATTGGGACCAATGTTTCGGAAGGCGGTATGCGGTATTCAGTCGGAGGGGTCATTGCATAAAGAGTATGCGGTATGCGGGAGAGTATGCGGGGAGTATGCGTTTTTATGCGGTTTGGTATTTTTTATTATAAAAAATATAAATATATTTTAAATATCATGTTATTATCGTCTAAATATTGTATCTCTTGAATATAATAATAAAGAATTGAAGGTATAAGGAACAAAACTATTGGGATAAAAAGTATTATAGAGTCAAATGAGCAAAAACATCTATTGAAAGAGCGTTAGGTCGGGTGTCTAAGTTTATGTTAGGTTTCAGAAAATGTTTATTTGAAAATCGGTCGCATACTCGGCCGCATATACCACATACTCGACTGAGTATGCGGTCAGACCCGCCTAAATGTCGATCTGGTCATACTCGGAGCGCCAAGGCTTCTGAGTATGAGTATGCGGCCGAGTATATGGTATACTCGGCTGATTTCCTGAACACTGATTGGGACAATGGAGTTTTCTTTCAAACTTCTTACATGATTTCACCGAGCCTCGATTTTCGTTAAAGCTTGATATATTGTCATAAGTTGTACACTAAACTGAATTGTCGTATGATTTTTGATGAGCTATCTTGTTATTTTCAGAACATTCATATGATGCAGCTTTTTCGTGGGGGACATGAGAGGAATTGACTCTACTATCTCGATAGTCCTACAGAATCTACTTTTGTTGGTGCTGCATGTGTTTATTTCCTCTGATTCTTTTCTGTGGCACCTGTGTCTTGGTCATCCATATGCCAAATCTCTCTCCATGATGTTTCCCGAACTTTCTTCACTTAAGTCATTTGAGTGTGAGGCGTGTCAGTTCAGGAAACATCATCGGATCTTTTTCCTCCTAGGGTTGATCCTCCTCGACCTGTACCTTTTGCTTTAGTTCATTGTGACATTTGGAGACATTTTCTGGTTTAAACTATAGGTGGTCATGAATATTGTGGTTTTCATCGATTATCATAATGGATTTTCTTCGGTTTACTTATATTAGAGAGATCAGAGATAAATAAAATTAATAAATCTTTCTTTTAGTTCATCAGGACTGGCTTCTCTGCTTGTATTTAGATTTTATGAATTCATAATGCACTTGAATTCACCCAACATGACTTGGTATCCTTTTTTTATTCTCGTAGAATTATCCATCATACCTCCTACCCCTACACCTCTTAGTAGAATGGGGTTGCTGAGAGGAAAGTTCATTACCTTCTTGACATTGCATGGTCCCTTATCTCATACATGAAGCTTTCCAAGACCTATTTGGAAAATACCGTCCTTATTGTTGTTCACATTATAAACAAGGTACCTTCGTATGTCCTAAAGGGGGCTACTCCATTCTCTCTAGTTTATCCTAATGAGAACATCATTTCCATTACCTCTGTGTTTTTGGTTGCACAACATTCGTTCATAATTTCTATACTACATATAAGCTATCTTCATGAGTAGCCAAATGTTTTTTTCTTGGGCACTCTCACACCTAAAAGGGGTACATATGTTATGATCCGGTGAGCCACTGATACTATGTCTATGCTAACATCACCTTTTTTGAAAAGACTAGTTTCTTCACACAATCTGTTAGTGACATAACCTTGGAGTTACCATCACCAACCATTGTTTATAAAATGAAGAATGCCAATAACTCGGCTTGTTCATTGTTTGCAAGAAGAAGTTCATTCTTCAAATGTCCCTAACACTGCTTGTATGGATGCTCCGAAAGATCTCCCTATAACACTACGACGAACAAAGAGGTAATGCACTTTCCATCATATATCCTGTTTTACTTCCACTTACAATCTTTATAATGGTGATAGAAGTTTTACATATGCCATGATGGTTATCTCTATTCCTCGTAATCATCATTGTGTATAGCATGATCATGGTTGGAAAATGTCCATGGATGAGGAGCTGGATGCTCTTACATCTATAGGGTCATGTGATCTTGTGCATTGCCCACTTGGTATGAAGCCAGTTGCATGCAAATAGGTCTTCACGCCCAAACAGTCTCCTGATGGAATGATTGACATATCGAAACCCTGGCTAGTAGCCAAAGGTTTTACTCGTACATATTACGTGAATTATTTTGGGACTTTCTCGGTGGTGGTCTGATTAGGCTTTTATCATACTATTATCTCTATTGCAGTGAAAAACAATTTTCCTATATTCTAGCTTGATGTGAAGGATGCCTTCCTCTATTGTGATCTTGAGGAGGAAGTTTATAAGATGCAACTACCCAAGTACTTCATCGATGGGGAGTATGTATGCCGACTTCGCAAGGCTATCTATGACATGAAGTAGAGTCCACAGGCTTGGTTCGACAGACTCACCACTGAGATTGGCTCACTTGGTTTCAAGGGAATGACATCTGACTACTCTATCTTTGTTAGATGACGATCTATTGAGATTGTGATACTAGTTGTCTGTATTGATGATATGGTAACCGGTGATGTAGAAACATGAATAGCAAAGACCAAGGTAACCTACTTCAAATATTCAATTATGAAGTGTTTTGATGACCATGATGTCTATTTGGGAAGGTCTAGATCTATGTTTTGATATTCAATTATGAAGTGTTTAAATACTTCAAATAAAGAATGATGGTAAAAAAGGAAGTAGACAAGAATTTGAAGAGACCAAGGATAGATAATCGCTTTTGTTCTGTTATGGAATTCAATAAGTTCTACAAGGAGAAGGGATCATAGGTTACCACAAAGTATGATATACATAACAACAAAAATGAGGTTGTTGAACATGTGAACGAAATGAATCACATGAGAGGAGCTTTTCAAGGACTTATTAGTTGAAGCAAACATGATACTAACATTCTTGATAAATAATTATCTCTTGGGAATCCTACACAAGAAACACGCATGAAGAAATAAGGACATTTCAAATATAATTTGGAATAAGTGACGGGTCATATCACAATAGGGGCATTGCAAATATAAGAGAGCGAGAGCTTCACAACTGGTTTTTTTGTTATATCTACGAACATAAGTGTAGATGCCAGTACCGAGAAGTAGTTGTATGGAACATGTCATTCTTTTTGGTGATTACTTTAAATGAATCTAAATAATTGAAACATCCCAAATACAGTACGAATAGTAACCAGAAAGTGTTAGAGTTGGTTAAAAGAGCAAGTGGATATTACTTGACAATTTGAGCTCAATCACAAATTTGTAACGTTTCGGCCGTAGGTCCCCAGACAGTTATCGAGGAAAAAACTGGCATTGGCAATTTGTGAGGTTCGAGCCCAACTAGATCTATTGACAACCATGCTAAAATACTTAAATATAGTAATCACATAACCAACTCTTACACTTTATGATAACTATATGAGTGACTATGTTTGGGTTGTTTCAGAATATTTATTTTCCTCCACCTCAAAAGAAAATGAGTGCATTATTATTTCATATTACCTTGTGGATATATGGATTTCATATTTATCATATTTTTCCTACCGTGAAGCACACTTTCATTAGAGTTACTAGTACTATTATTGTTGTGAACAATTTGAAGTTGGAAAAAGCTTGATGTGAAGGTAAGCTTTTTGCAAGGAGCACTTGAGGAACATGTGTGTATATAGACACTCCGCGTTTTAATGACAAAGGAAAGGAGATCATGTTTGCTTACTTAAAGAATCAATTTAGAGTAATCTCCACGACAATGGTAAAGAGGTTTCACACGTCTGTATTTAAATAGGATTTCACCTAAGTAGATATGATGTGTGTGTCTACTTCAAGAAGTTAGTGGACAACTCTAATATGTATTAACTACACTGTATTGATGATACATTGATTGTAATTTGCCTAAGGTTAAGCCTAAAGACTTTTATTTTTCACTAGGAATCTAAAGACTATTCTCACATGGAGATGCATAAAGATTGCAAAGCCCTGGCTCAATGAAGTTACCTATATAAGGTACCAAAGAATCAGGGACGGAGACAGGGGGCGGAAGGGGGCTTGGTCCCCCCATCTCCCAATTAAATCTTTGTATGTATTATATTATTATAATAGAATATAATTTATATGTGAAATAATTAACTATAAAATAATAAGTTGTATATAATGGTCCCCCTATCTCTCATTTACAAGTAGCATAGATATAAATACATCTGTATCTAATCCGACATCGTATCAATATCATACAAATTCCGACATCCGATCCGCATCAGTTTTCAAATGGATACAAATATCGATATTACATTCATATCAACAAAAATATATATCTAAATCGATATATCCATATATATAAGGGTTTAATGGAGCTGCTCCCTCAGGGTAGTCAACTGGCTGCCACTGCATCATTTTTCGACGTTTGATTTTTTTGAAAAATAGCATCATGTATTTTCATCACTATATCCCTCTAATATGTCATTTAAATTTCGTCAGAAACAAAAACTCATATGCCCGCCATCTAGAAAAAATAAAACTTTAACAAAAGAGAAATATTCAGTGAAAGCTGTTGCTTATTTTTAATCACCATCTTGAATTGATGTGTTAGGCACTCTACGAAAGTTAAGTTTGTTGTCCATATCCTGTTAAGGAGACCATAGTATTAGGAAATGTGTTATATCTAAATTGAATGGCTTATTATGATACAAAACTAATATATGTATTTATTTCCTAAAAACTATATCAAATATAAAAAATAAATGACTTTATTATTTGTAACTAAAAATAAATCTACATCTTTATATTAAAACAAATATACCAATACATGCACAAGCATCAAAGTGCATTCATTTATGTATCTATTCTAAAACATACACATATGCAATATTATATAAAATTGGTACATTTATATCTCATGTAAGTTCCTACATTAGGAGCGATATAATATTACTTATTTAAAAATCTTAATTTTAATGGTATAAGTTAACATCGTGTTAATGAAAGTGTATTTTGATTTGAAGAATTTTGTAAGGATCTTTTTGTCAATACACTATTTGTTGGGATATTTATATGAAATTATAAGTTTACAATGATATCTTTGTTACATACACTTATAAACACATTTTAATAATTACAATGAGAAATAGTAACAAAGATAAATTATATATATAGTCTCAATAATTTTGGCCCCCCCAAGTAGAAATTCCTGACTTTGTCCCTGCAGAGAATGACTAATGCCAAAAGTGAGAAGATCTTACTTCTCTCATTTTAAGACTTCACCTGAACTCCAATACCCAAATGGAAGAGGTCTATTAACAGAGAGCAGATCATCTGTTGTAACCCTAGTTACAACATATCTACTGTAATTTCCTCTCTTTTTTTGCGATTTTGATTCCAAAATCTAATCTTATAGATTGAATTTAGGGTTAGTATTCTACATATCCTCTAAATTTTCTGTTAATTGGAGGTTATTTTCTATTTTATCTTATTATTCCAAGATCCGGGTCCTTTTTAAATGGAATTTAAGTTGCTTAAATATTGCAAAGATCTTGAAATATTAAAGATAAAATAGAAAATAACCTTCGATTAATGCGAATTTTGGAGGATATATAGAGCATTAACCCAAGTTTTGATCTATAAGGTTGGATTTTAGAATCGAAATTGTAAAAAAAATTACACCAGATCTGTTGTAAGGTTACAATGACCTGCTCTCATATGAATATATGTTGTTGGCGTTATAATATAGGTAGCAATGACATCATCACTATAAAGAATTTGAGCTATAGTGACTGTTTTTTCAAAATCCGTCACTAAATTAGCCATTGTTAAATATATAACGACGATATTATACGTTATGAGATGATTTTTCATACTGAAAATTAGCAACAAATATCATATATGTCGTAATATCATTAGCAACGGTCCACATAGCGACACTTATCCATTACTATTTTCAAACTTCTAATTAATCGTCACTATTAATATATGTTGTAATATCATTAGTGACGATTAATTAGAAGTTTGTAGCAATGGATAGTCGTTGCTAACGATATTAGGACATATACGATATTCGTTGCTAATTTTGAGTATGAAAAAGCATCTCGCAATGAATAATATCGTCGTTATATATTTAACAATGTCTAATTTAGTGACAGATTTTGAAAAAACCATCACTATAGCTCAATTTTGTTATAGTGCATGCATGTTGTAATATGCACTTGTCGAGTCACTGCTCATATTGTTGTCAACTGCTTCATGACTTGTCCAGGAAAATGATATTTACAAACATTGAAGTAGAAACTTGATTCAAGGCACTGAAAGCTCAAACCAAGACCCGATACACACATATATACATATATAGTTGGGGCTCTCTATTTGCTTGCCAATTTTTGACCTAGGGAGAACTCGAGCCCATATTGGGGGGAGGGGTGTGAGAGACCACGGTTTCCGCATGTCAGAATATATAATCTCATCGATGGTCCGCCGGTCTACTGATAGATCGGGCCCTAGAGGTGCTGAAAGAATTGAGGAGGTTATGCAATGAATAAGGAATTGTGTTGTAATAAGTTTAATAAGTACTCTATGCAATGAATAACCATGGACATGAATCTATTATTATGCATTGTGATGGTTAAAGCGCAACATCTAGCAATGTTGCAAACACGATGATTAGGGAACGGATTGTCTGCAGTACTGCAGACTTTGCAGCAGCTGCCCAAACTGCTTGATCTTGATCGAGCAGTTTACACGAATTTGTACAGTAGAGGCCTGCAAAAAGTGCAAATTCGTGCGAACCGCTCGATCAAGATCGAGCGGTTCCAAGAATCCACACTTTTACCACAGACGTCTACAGTACTGCAGACGATCCTCACTACGATGATTAAGCCTCTAACTCCAACCAAATTTACTACCTACTTGAAATCAGTTGGATTTCTCAAGTCACGAGAAAGCTTGAAGATGGTATAGAAAGAAAGATTCATGATTACCGCATTTCCTCTTACGTCCAAGCCAGCCAAGAAAAAAAGAGAGAGATAAACTTCACTTATTTCTTCACTTGATTAACGTAAACATGTCCTCCAAAAGGAAATTATCGTCCATTAGTGATATAGTATTCATTGTCATATCTTGTGCAGTTAAATGTATAACAATGAATAATATTTGTTGATTCATATTTAAATTTGCAATTGATATCGTAATCATTTCTAAATTCCTCGTCACGAATCATATAACAATAGTTATTCATTTACTTTTTATTCTAAACGTCGTTAAAATTAGCGAACGATTAGTATAAAATTTTAACAAAGAAATTTTAACAAAAGAATTGCCGCTATTTGAACTTTTAATAAATATAATTTGACAACAAATAATATTCGTTATTATATCTATAACATCGGAAGTTATAGTAACAAATATTCAAATTATCCATTAGCGTAAGTCAATTTCATTGCAGTGGATGCGACTAATGGAGACGTACCGATCCGAAGGAGGAGGAGTTGATGGAGAGGAGGGAGATCTCGTCGACAAAGGGGCGGAAGACGGTGAATGGCACGTTCAGGGCGGAGAGGCGGAGGCGGGAATCACAGGGAGAGAGCTGGACCCCCTTGCCATCGTAGAAGGAGTCCTTGGTGGAGAAGATGAGGCCCAACGTGAAGCCGTTGTGTCTCTTCACCTTCGAGTCCTCGCAGGGGCTGTACACGTCGTTCCCGTCGCCCCCGTCCGAGAAGAGGGGGGCTCCCCGCGCCGGTATCGCCGCCACCGCCGAGAGCAGAAGCAGGAGGGGCCACAGGAACCTCCCCGGCGTCGCCATGAGGGAGAGAGAGAGAGGGAGAGGGAGAGGGAGAGAGAGAGAGGGAGAGAGAGAGAGATTGGAGGGTTCGGTGATACGCGGAGGACGTGGTCGTGCGATGCATGAACAAGGGAAGGGTAGAATTGGAATTTGCGTGCTCAACGTACGGAGCATATCCTCTATCCTATTTATTATTTGAGTAATTTTTTTTTAAAAAACCCTAAACTATAAATTTGATTTTCAATCTCGTATATGACATTTAAAAAGTACCATATGATACCAATTTTTGAAATTTAGTTGATCGTTTGTTTTTATAATATTAAATTACGACAGGTCAAAATCACATTGGAACAAATATTAAAGATTGGTTATAATATTGTCAACCAAGTTCATGTATGACATTAAAATCGGGTGTATAGTTCATGAAATTTCGTACGATTTACTCTAATTTTCTCTTCAAAATCTATATTAAAAAAATCCAACTTTTGATCAGGTCACAAGGAGAAAGGAAAATCTTCCCAGAAGGAGGGAAGGCGCTCTCTAATTTACAACTCACAACCTGCTGAAAAAGGCAAGGCTTCGCATGCCCCCAAGTCATGAGGAGAAAGGAAAATCTTTCCAGAAAGAGGGAAGGCGCTCTCTAATGTACAACTCACAGCCTGCTGAAAAAGACGAGGCTCTGCATGCCCCCCCTTTTCTGATCGCCTCCACACCTCTTCTCCCTCGGTCATGATCAGGATGTTGACATGTTTTTGTCTATGCAACATCTTCTCTGATTGATTTTGGTGAGTCGATGACCGAGTCCACTAGCTGGCATCGGAAGAATGACTAATCTATTACCTTCAATCTAGGAAGGAAATGAACATACTAACTATAGGAGGTGCGAGATAGGAGCGAATGAAGTGGAAGTGAGCATGAACCGAGGAAAGAGAATGTGAAATAAATAACCCATATTAGCTTCAAACATCATTCTAAATGATTGCATCATCGACTTTTAAGATAGAATACATATAAATATTGAATTTAGATGGATTTTTATAGTTATATATAACAATATTCACAAAATCAAATTCAAATTTTCATTCATACGAGTGTTGCAAAAAAGGAGGTAATAGAGTATTTGCTCCGCTCAAAGGATTATCGATTTCACATTGCCATCTTTTAAATTCATATGACATTGAAATTGAGTAAAAAATTAAGAACTTTGGTGTAATTAATTTACTCTATTTATTATCTTCATCAATTTTATCTGATATCATTAGTATGATCTAAATACATATTTATCTGATATCCATGACAATGTGATATATATTCAAACTTTTTTCCCAAAATGTTGCTATAATTAACCATTCGTGTAGATTTTGATGACACTGATAACAAATAATCGTTGCAATATTAATAGCCGATACTCGCTAGCAATATAACAATTGATTTATCATTCACCTCTAATTTCCTATACAAATTGTGATCTTACAATCGATAATAATTATCATGTGAAAGATATCATTGATGATTTCTAAGTAAGCAAGAATGGTCGAGATCAGCTTCAATAAATTGTTATGATTCTCTTATACATTAGTCATCATCTTTTGAATAATTTAATCAGCACAATAAAATTAAGTTATAGTAATGTTTTTTTTCAAAATCTATCACTAAATTATCCGTTGTTAAATATATAACGATGATATTCTTCGTTGCGAAATGAGTTTTCATACATGAAGTTAGCTATATGCCGCTATATCATTAGCAATGATCCATATAGCAACTCTTGTCCGTTTGCTATTTTTCAAAATACCAACCAATCGTCGTCGTTTTTTTGGTTCAAAATTTATAGACGATTAATTAGAAGTTTGAAAAATAGCAATGGATAAGCATCGTTATATGGATCGTTGCTAATGATATAACGACATATATACTATTTGTCGCTAAATTCCAGTACGAAAACTCATTTCACAACGAATAATATTGTCATTATATATTTAAATGGCTAATTTATTAACATATTTTGAAAGAAGCGTCATCATAGCTCAATTTTCTTATAGTGAATTCAACAGTAGAATTCTAAATTGTCTATATATGTATTTTGATTTGTTAAAATTTGATCCCACCTACACAAAATTCGTGGCACCGTCTTTATTCATCACTACTAAAATAATTTATTGTAATATGATAACATAAAATTTTCATATCTGATAAGTAAATGGTAAAACTTATATCTGCATATTTTTAGCTTAAATCCTTAGAGAATGGGTACTTGCATGTACAACAATAAAATGAGTTCATAATGGCCTTTTTAGATCTGTCACTGTTAAATATATATCTTTTTGGGAAAAAAAGATGAAATCTTGAAATGGGGGCTCACCACAAAAGCCTTTATATTAAAAATGATAATGAGTTAGATTATCTTGAGGACCTGAATCGATACAGGGAAAGACCGTAAGCGATATATGTCATTAGTCCGATCTTTTGTAGGAACTACCCGTAATAACGAACTTGTAAAATGGATCTGTTTATCATAAGAGATTCATTGTTTCTGACCTTGCTTCACCTTAATTGTTATTTGAACAAAAAAGATCACATTAAACTTTTGGTAAAAGTTATGATCTTGGTCCAAATGGGGATATCATTTTTCTTCTGCATGTCTATGGAGTTTTGAAAATCCAAATATCTCAGAGATAGATATAGAGGTAAAGGAATTTGTCGAACGAACCACACTCCTTCGTATAATGCATTTTCTGAATAGAACATTTGATTTTTAAAAAATAGATCATTTCTTCCTCCCCAGATGTCCTAAAGAGGTGACATCTAGCGAGTTTCCCTTTCCGACCTTATTGACCTCCAAAAACCATTAAATATATAATGACAAATATTATTCATTACACAATAATTTCCTACACTAGCACTGTCTCTTTTTCAAAATTTTAACTAATCAATGATCACTAGTTCAAATTGAAAAGAGCAACATATATACGTCATTTTACGATAATGATACAACAACGAAAATGGCCTTCGTTGATAATAACTGTAACAACTTCAACCAGCACTAAATAATTATCTATATTTCATGGGTTAAATCGGGTAGACAAAAAAATAATAAAAATGGTGAGCGGTTGCCGGGACGTGGGGAAGGGGGTGTGCTTTTGACTCCCTCTTTCCTGACGAGTATAGCCACGCCGATTGCCAAGGGATGTGCGCCCCCTTTAACCACCCCTAAAAATAGAATCCGTCACTGTTAGTATTAGAGAATTAAAGTGGCGTCCTTTAGGGTTGGGCATTGGGTTGGGCCGGCCTGACCCGACCCAAAATCCGACCCGTATAACTCGACCCAAACCCGAACTCGATTTTAATGGGCGTGCCGTGGGCCCTAAAATGAGCCCATATTGATTATCGGGCCGGGTTTGGGCCTGAAAGGCCCAAACCCGTTAGCCCGATAGCCCGACCCATTCTAAAGCAAGTATATTCATATCTAGTACGGTATAATTATATCAATTATATTCATGTTCATTCCAAATACAATGTTCTAACTTTAATATCCTTATTCGAGTGTAGAATAAATACTTAGACACATTAATAATCATATCCACTAGTGGATTGAGGATATTATTACATTAATATACAAGATTATTACATTAAATGCAAAAATGGAATCTGTGTCCTCAAGTGTTACAGCATGTACAACTGTAAGTAACCAATCTGTATTGGGTCATAGTGCCCGCATCTACAATAGAATGTATAATGGTGAATTGAATGGTGGTTTACGTCGCCATATTTTTACCACATTTGTATTTCCAACATACAACTAATGTTAAAATCACAGATTAGTTAGCATGCTTTATAGTTTTAAACATGCACACATGCATAAGAAACAACCACACAAATGCAAGAAGAATGGAATACATGATATTGGTATACATAGGTGTTAAATTGGGCCGGCCCGACCCGAACCCGACCCATTTTGTTTGGGCCGGGTTTGGGCTTGGGCCTAATTTTTGAAAATAAAATAGGCCTAGGCCCGACCCGTTAGCCCATATTCTAAAATGGGCTTGGGCCGGGCCAAGGCGAACCCGACCCGAGCCCGACCCATGCCCAACCCTAGCATCCTTCTCCGTTGTGATTTGAACCGTACGTGACCACCAAAACTTACACCATCTATGTTATGGTTTTAGAGGATAATGGCAAGAGATCAGATTATTCGACGAGGTTGGAGACGGAGGGGTCCCTGCGTCTAAGGGGCCGGATCGCTGATACTTAGCATCATTGAGGGCAACGCATTGACAGGTATGCGTTACTCTTTGTTCGTATCAAGTATTCATCTCCGATACAATGTCTATTGCATCCCTATGCACCGATTGACCTCTTCAAAAATGTCATTGTTATATCTATTTGCAAATCAGTCATACGTGGAGTTCTTCCATATCCATACCGTACAAAGAGATTTAAGATCGTATGTCAATATTTTTTTTTGATATATATATCATTCTAAGGTATATAAGTATTTTGTTTCATACCCTGTGCCAACCGGTGATTTATCCGGAAGGTTCATCTTGTCATCGACCTTGAAGGACTATCCTTAATCTGTAATTACAGTACAAATTTCCTTTGAATTCTCGTATGATGCACAAATCTATATAACCGTCAAAGCGAGGTTGCGGCCTTGGAAAGGATTATACGGATAGCACGTTCACTCCTTCTCCTGTATATGTTCACAGACTGTAATAGGCGTTAAGAAGAGAAAGATCAAACTGGTATATTAAAACCATTCAATTGAACCCATCCCATCTAATGTGACAATGATTGCTGTGAATGGCCATATGCATCAAACCATGCAATTAAAAAGAATACACATTCTTGAAGGTATCATTATGATAGAGGATGAAGATGGCGTAGGCACTTCCAGACCTATTCCGATGGGATACACCCCTTTGATGGAAAAATTATGGGGATAGATGTGTCACATTATAGTTCTGGATCTCGTTGTATGTTGAGGACAAATGCTTAATTTCTAGTGAAAGTACAAAGGGCAGGACCTACGGCTAGATAGGCAGTATATATATGTAGGTGAGAATCTAAGGTTTGATCATGAATAGATCTCACAACTTACAATTGTAAATTGTTAATTCCATTATTTTATGGAATCATACATTAGCCAAATATCTGAGATACATATGTTGTAGGTCAAACATATGAGTTTAAACGATCATCATATCCGAACCTGAGGAGAGGTTTATAGCCAAATCAAAAATAATATCATGAGTATATGGCTGTCTCAAAAATTGTTAGATATTAGCCTTTAGTTTTACTACATGCACACATGCCTAGTATTATACACAAACACCCATTAACTTCTAACCATCCAATTATAGTATATCAAAACACTCGGAGCCCTATCATTTCCAGCTATTGTGTAGTGAGAATCATGAAAGAGAACCCTCAAGATACTAAGTGCCACCGTCAAACTAAGTGCCACCGTCAATGTACAGGCATATAACCAAAGAACTTTATAGTTACCTAATCCTACTATGTGCCTTTTATATATATGGATGGATACTTAAGTATGAATATTTAAAGGAGTTATACCACTAACAAAACAAGTAAGTTATTTTACATATGAATGAATGGAACTTAATGACAAGGGCACGATAACGGTAAGCGGAGCTAAGTGCTACGCCTCGTGGCAGGAGCCACCTCTAGAGTCCGGTTATCGGGTCCGATACGGACCTCAATGGCCTAAAGGGCAACACCTTCCGGGGGTGTCAGGTTCTGTGGAACCTAGTGGAAAGTCCACCTATTGACTCAGCGCTGATGTCATCACGATGTGTTTAATGTATGATCGAATGTGCAAGTGAAAACCGTTAGTACCAGCGGAGGATATTAATGGACCAACTTAACGATAAGAATGAGTTTAAGTATATAGGTGCAACAATAGAGCACCATCATTGAGAATGTACGAACCCCTCATAAGTAAGTGAATATAGCTATATTGCTATGCTTCTTATTCAATTTATCGAGCCATTCTCCTTTTTGATTTTCTTCTTAAAGCATGCTAAGCTGTTTGGCTTATGAGCATTTTGTCGCTCCTTTGGTTTTGCCCTGCCGCAGGTTCCTCTGAGGAGTAGAGCATTGAAGTTGTTGATTGGCTGGCAGTAGATTTGACTTTTCATCTTGGTAGTGTTAGTTTCCTTGTTGATTGTCCTTTTTCTTAGATGTACCCAAGGAATTCTTTTCTAAGTATTTTTCTTTGTCGATGTGGTCTCTTGAAAGATGTAACTTGATCTTTGATTATGTCAAGTTGTTAAGTGATATTATTCATTTGTTTGAAGTATCTCAAATTATTTATTATTTTGTCCCCTTTCAATCGTCACCTTAAATTGTGGAATTGACATGCATGAGTAACCCTCGGATCCGACGTGGCATGTCGATTATTCATCATTCCGCTGGCCACACGGATCGGGTCGTTACAATAACTCTATATCACAAAGAATAATATTTAACAACAAATGATGGTGTTATAGATTTTAAAAAGCACACTATACTCACTTTGTTGTATTGATCGAAATAAATTTATCTTTTGATGCCGTTACAATTGTATGATATATTATGGGTGTACAGATCAATGCAAATTTTCTTTTTAAGTATGCATAATTATGATATGCGATTTACATTTTTCTAAGAAAAAACATTGGTCATGATTTCATGCATGCTAATTTCTAAATTATTATGACGAATTATGATTCTATTTGTACTGGCCTGAATTTAGGATTTGAATGATGATATCAACGCATGCAGATTATGGCATTTATCATCTGTTTTTATTTTAAAAAACATGGGCATATATGATAACTAGGGATGTAAATGGTCGGATGCGGATATAAGTATTATTGTATTTTTATCCGTCTTTTAATATGAATACGGATGCGGATACGGATATTGATGGATATTAGAACTATCTTATCATATCCTTAAAAAATGGTATGGATGTAAAACAGATATTGATGGCACACGAGTAATGTTAATAGAATCAACTTAAATATATAAGAATTGGATGAAAAACACAAGATATTAATTTACTAAATGTGTTTGTATCATAAAAATTATATAAATATAGTAAAAGGAGGTAGATAATTATTTTATATAGGAATGAAAATAAATTTATGACTATTTATTTACAAAAACGGATATGATATCAAAACGATATCCATATCCATTTTAAAACGAATACGAATACGGATGTGAAAATATATATAAAATAGATACGATGACGGATCGGATACGGATATATCCGTATCCGTTTGCATCCCTAATGGCAACATTTTACGAGTGATATGTATCATGTACAATACGAGGGTGTTTCTATTAATATTAGTTGTTTGTATATACAAAGCCTCTGAATTAAATATGGTAGATATTTTTATATGGTAAAGTATTAGTTTCCTGCCACTTCTTTGTTAGTTTATTCTTTCCATTGATTTCTGCTGGTCAAAAGATTTTCATGATTGAATATTTGGGATTTTTACTTCAAGAACTTTTTAAACTTGGTAAATAACATTCTCAACTTTTGAAACAATGTAATTCCTTCTTCGACTTCGTTAGCTTGCTCTGTCTTACCTCACAGACCGTACCGTCAACTTTTACTTTATTGGAGCCAGTTACTTAAGTTATTTGTGTTAATCTAATCAAAGAAAATCAGATGGTGGATCTTCAATCTTCCCCCTCATTCATTTTCCTCACCTCTTCTTCATCCTCTTCTTCTACCAAATCAAACGTGAAGCTGCGGAAGATCTGGAGAAAGTGGCATACGCCAAGGAGGGGGAGGGCGCTCTCACGATGGATCGTGAGGAGGAGGGGGAGGTCGGGGAGGCAGTGGTCGGGGAGAAGGAGGTCACCCTTGCGACGGACCTGGAAGAGGAGGGGGAGGTTAGGGAGGTGGAGATCGGAGGGCCGAAGGTTGGGGAGCCGGAGGCCGAGGAGGAGGAGAGCGCCCTCGCGGCAGACCTGGAGGAGGAGGTTGGGGAGGCAGAGGTCGGAGAGGAGGAGGTTGCCCTCGCGACAGACCTAGAGGAGGAGGGGGAGGTCAGGGAGGCAGATGTCAAGGAGGAGGAAATCTTCCTCGCGACGGACCTGGAGGAGGCGGGGGGTCGGGGAGGAGGGCGCCCTCGTGGTAGACCTGGAGGAGGAGGGAGAGGTCGGGGAGGCAAAGGTCCGAGAGGAGGAGGGTACCAGGCGAACCTGGAGGAGGAGGGGAAGGTCAGGGAGGAGGAGGACGCCCTCGCAATGGACCTAGAGGAGAAGGGGGAGGTCGGGGAGATGACATTTGCGGAGGAGGTGGGTGGGTGCTTAGTGGGGAAAGGGAGATGATGAGGAAGGTGATAGGGAGGGACACTCAATGTAATTTTGATAAATAAAATGGGTATAATATAAAGGAACGTAACGGAATCCGGCTAATAGATAAAATGCATGGGGGTTAACCACAAGGTTTGTGAGGTAAATGTTAGTTTACGATGTCAAGGGGAAATTAGGTCATTTCAAAAGTCGAGAAGGTAATTGATAAAATTTATAAGTTTCGTGAAGTAAAAATCCCCAAATATTTCTATTCTTGTAAAATTTTCGATTTTGACGATAATTAATTCCTCAATTACCCCAATCGTTATCGAGAAAACTCCTGTTCAAATGTTTACCAACTTGCACATTACATGCATGGCTTTTAACAAAGGTATTTGACGAAAGTATTCATAATTCTATAGGTAATTCAGAATTGTAATGCAAAAATCTCTTTATATAAATACCCATCATAAACTTCAAGTTTACAAAAATACTCTTTTAAGCTTTTCTCCGTTTTGCAAAAATATCTCATATATTAACCACCTCTGCCTTGTTTTTCTGCATTTTTTATTTTTTAAAATATCACCATGTATATTCATCTATATATTACTCCAATATATCATTCGAATTTCATCATAAACAAAAAATCCATATGTCCTCCATCTATAACATGTCTTTTACAGCAATATTTAGACCATTAAAATTACATGTTCTAAGGAGCAGCCTGATTTTTTTCCTTACGTATCAAGTCATCCAAAATAAATCAAGATGTGAGAAGGGATTATTCCATGTTACAGAAGTGATACCCACACAAATTCGACAATAAAGTATAGGGCTTTTTACATAAATGACCCTATGAATTTGCAAACTTCGTATTTGCATAAATATTACCTTAAATTTCTCCGTTTTACCAAAATAATTTTTTTATTGTTGAGTTATTATACTTATATGGGTAAACGGATCTTTGGATGAGAGACCGTTTACCCATCCTTCTCTATATATTGTACTCATCCCTCATTTGAAAACAAGTTTTTAGTGAAGAGTGCCCTAATCTCTAGTGAGGGAGATTAGGGATTGAGAGCCCCTGTGGTTTTTCCCTCTCCGTAGGGTTTTCCACGTAAATCCGTGTCTCCATATTTGTGTGTGCTTAGTGCGTTTGATTCTAACATGGTATCAGAGCCTCGTTGAGGCATGTGAATGTGTTTTTCTGCTGCTCGAAGTGCTGGAAATTGGTTCTACGGTGCTGGACTCTGTCTTTTGGCGGCGATTTTTCGATTTCTCTCGTTGTCGGTCAACCATATTGTGTTGCGGAAACCACTCCACGCATTTTGGAGTTGTGGTGAAGGTCGGAATCCACCCGCAAGAGGCTGTTGCTGCTGCTGCTATGCTATCTTTTGGCATCTAAAATTGATCCGAACTCCATTGGTGTTGTGAGGTACGTTCCCTGGTTAAGGAATCATTTACGAAAGAACATGCCTCCTTGCAATCGACAGATAATGGTTCAGCTTTTAATATGAGGAGAACTAGCAATACTTGCTCTACCAAATCTGAGTGGATTATCGACAGTGGTGCTTCCGATCACATGACAGGTGATCATAGAATGTTTCATGATTACAAGTTATCGTCTGGAAGAGAGAAAGTTACCGTTGCAGACGGGTCTCCAGCTACTGTTGCTGGAAAAGGAACGATTTCTGTTGTTGATCGTTTCCTCCTTACCGATGCACTTCATGTTCCCGATTTCCCAATAAATCTTTTGTCAGTCAGTAAGATTACTAAAGAATTGCACTGCAGGTTGATTTTTGATCACAATTCGTGTGTCTTAGAAGACTTACAGACAGGAAAGAAGATTGGAATTGGATTAGTTGAGGATGGATTATATCGTCTTCCAGCTCGAGTGGGTCAAGCCCTTACATCTGTGATGAAAGCTCGCCTTGAAAAGGACAACTCTATTTTAGTACGAAAATGGCATGAGCGTCTTGGTCATATCAATTTTTCTTCTCTACAAAAGTTGATGCCTGAGATATTCTCTGAATTGTCTGAGAATGATTTGCAATGTGAGGTTTGCCAATTTGCAAAGCAAACACGAACTACATTTCTTGCATCTATTGGTAAATCTACTTTTGCATTCGAATTGGTGCATTCTGATGTTTGGGGTCCATCAAGTGTGAAGAGCATGGGTGGCCATATGTACTACATCACTTTCATTGACGATTTGTCAAGAAGTAGTTATGTGTACCTTTTAAAACATAGAAGTGAAGTTCCTGCTGCTATAAAGAACTTTATAAATATGGTAAGCACTCAGTATGTAACAAGAGTAAGAAGACTCAGGACTGATAATGCCAAGGAGTACATGGAAAGTTCCCTACATGTTTTTCTTGATGAGAAGGGTATCATCCATGAAACCTCATGTAGTTACACGCCACAACAGAATGGGATAGCTGAAAGGAAAAATTGTCATTTATTGAATGTCACAAGAGCACTCCTACTCCAGCGAAATGTGCCAAAGAATTTTTGGGGAGAAGCCGTCTTGACAGCTGCCTATCTAATCAATAGGACAACATCTGCCGTAATCGGGAAGAGAACTCCTTTCTCTATCATCCATCCAGATACCTCTCCCTTCAGTTTGGACCCACGAGTTTTTGGATGTGTATGCTTTCTTCACAATTCTGGACCAGGTTGGCGTAAGTTGGATCCAAGAGCCACGAAATGCATCTTTCTTGGGTATTCTGGAACTCAAAAAGGATACAAATGTTATGACCCCGTGGCACGTCGTCTTCATGTAAGTAAGGATGTTACTTTCTTTGAGAATGAGTCCTACTTCCCTAAGAGATTTCCTCAAGGGGAGTCTGTGAGTACAAATGTTGAGGAAAATGAGAATGGGATTTACTTTCTTGGTGACAGACAAGAATCTATCCATGTGGGGGAGAACAATGAACAAGATAAAGACAAAGGCAATGAAAATGCATGCAGATTTGGACAGATTTATAGCAGACGAAAGGGATCAGATAATGTGATGGAAAACGAAGAAGAGATGATACCGAACCATGGTGTCAACCTTTCCTCCGACCATGATGTCAACCCTTCCATGGGTGATTTTGGCCATGAAAGCTCTACAAGTGCTCCTCTCCCTCCTGATATTCATACTGAGAATGTCAACCCTTTACTAGATGAGCGTCCCATTGCTATGAGAAAATCTACTAGAAATGTTCGAGCCTCTACTCGTTATCCAGTGGAGGACTTTGTTGCCTATACTAACATGAGTTCAAGATATAAATGCTTTATTACCTCTCTTGATGCCCATCATGTTCCCAAAAATTTTGATGAAGCCAAAAAGGATCCGAAATGAATAAATGCTATGAAGGAAGAAATGGATGCCTTGGTTAAAAATAATACTTGGGATATTGTTGATGCTCCTAAGGGTGTTCACCTTGTTGGCTCTAAATGGGTCTATACAATCAAATATGATGCGGATGGGAATGTTGACAGATTCAAAGCTCGGCTTGTGGCTAGAGGATACAGCCAGAAATATGGGATTGACTACCTGGAGACATTTGCTCCTGTTGCCAAGATGAATACGATCAGGGTTGTTATTTGTCTAGCAACCCATTTTTCCTGAAAGATGTATCAGTTTGATGTGAAAAATGCTTTCTTGAATGGTGATCTTAAAGAAGAAGTGTATATGAAAATGCCACCTAGATTTGATAAGGATAACAAGTGCTGCAAACTAAAAAGGTCTTTATATGGATTAAAGCAGTCACCAAGAGCTTGGTTTGAACGTCTCCGTGTGGTCATGATTAGGAATGGATATATTCAAGTGAATGGAGATCACACCTTGTTTATAAGGAGGAGTGATGAAAAAAGATCTATTCTTTTGGTGTATGTCGATGACATGATCCTTACAGGTGATGATGAAGAAGAAATTTCCAGGATAAAGAAAATACTTGCAGGTGAATTTGAATTGAAAGACTTGGGAAAGTTAAATTACTTCCTAGGTATTGAGATGGCTCGATCTCCAGAAGGTATGTGTCTAAGTCAACGAAAATATGATTTGGACTTGTTGAAAGATTGTGGCATGTTGGGATGCAAGCCTACTACTAATCCTATTGAGGCAAACCATAAACTGAATAAAGAGGATGGTGACCTTCTTGATGATGCCCGAAAGGGCAGGTATCAAAGATTGGTGGGAAAGTTGATATATCTTACCCTTACTAGACCGAATATTACATATGCCGTAAATGTGGTGAGTCAATTCATGCATGCTCCTACTATCTCTCATGCTAATGCGGTGAATAAGATTTTATGCTATATAAAAGGATCACCGGGAAAAGGTCTTATGTTCAAGAAGAATCATGAGGTCACTATTGAAGGATACACTGATGCTGATTGGGCTGGCTCCATTGATGACCGAAGATCCACCTCAGGTTATGCTGTATATTTGTGCGGAAATTTGGTTATTTGGAGAAGTAAGAAGCAGAATGTGGTTTCAAGATCAAGTGCTGAAGCAGAATACTGAGCTCTTGCAAATGGCGTTACAGAAATTCTATGGCTAAAAATTTTGCTCCATGATCTGGGAATCAAAGTTAGTATGCCAATGCAGATGTTTTGTGATAATAAGGCTGCAATAAATTTAGCCAACAATCCCGTAATGCATGACAGAACAAAGCATTTGGAGATTGATAGACACTTCATCCGTGAGAAGATTGATGATGGACTGTTGTGTCTGCCTTACCTGAAATCTATTGATCAGGTCGCTGATCTCTTCACAAAGGGCCTGCTTACGGTACAATTTGAGTTGAATGTAGGCAAGTTGGGCATGGTGGACATGTATGCCCAACTTGAGGGGGGGTGTTGAGTTATTATACTTATATGGGTAAACGGATCTTTGGATGAGAGACCGTTTACCCATCCTTCTCTATATATTGTACTCATCCCTCATTTGAAAACAAGTTTTTAGTGAAGAGTGCCCTAATCTCTAGTGAGGGAGATTAGGGATTGAGAGCCCCTGTGGTTTTTCCCTCTCTGTAGGGTTTTCCACGTAAATCTGTGTCTCCATATTTGTGTGTGCTTAGTGCGTTTTATTCTAACATTTATGTTTACATGTTTACTCCATCAAACAAATATGCCCCTGATGGCATACAATGAGAGGGTAAAAAGGAGAAGTTCACCGTGATATATGAAGGATTTTTCATGCAATATTGCATGTTTACAGGAGCATTTATGTAAAATTAACCTTGGCAAATTGGACTCGGACAGCTGAAAGCCTGAAATACTTAACCAGAAAAACAGAAACCATTGATGATAAATCCAGAACTATATATATATAACCAGCAAGCAGTAGCCAAATGATGTACAAGGCTAGAACAACACGAAATAACCGCATGCGCTCGACGATTCCCATTACTTCCATTTCCGGTAAGAGTTGTCTCTCCTGTTGTTCCTGAACGCGCAGCACCCGATTGAGTAGATGATGATGAGGAAGATGATGAAGATGATGTTCAACATGGCAACCTTCTTCCACTCGTTCTTCAGGTTCACAAGAACTCCCGCCTTGCACGACTTGCAGTCGAAACAAAGCTTGGACAGGTCGTCGTTCCAAGTTGTGCAGTCTGTGTTGCTGGAACTTAGCGTGCCGTTGGTTGCCTTCCATGAGGATGGGGGCACGAAAGCAAAGCCGCATTCACTCGGTGGCTTGCAGCATCCAGACTGCGCAAGGAAACAAGCAGTGGCATCAGCGATTTCAGGCATATGAGATCGAATGGTAACAATCATGTTGCTGAAACACATTCTCCCATCAAATTGCCCTTCACATATCATCCAAATTTTCAAGAGATAAAGAACATGATTGTCTAGTATGCTTCAGTCTGTGGTTATTTCCTGTTTAACAGAAAAGGAAATCGCTGGCAAACATCCCTCGATCGATGAGCGCGCTTTCTTAAATGGCAAGCCAGGTCCACAGAATTTTACTGAGATAATATCAAGATAAAGGGTTTAACCTGATTACACAAAAACACCTTAATATTTTTGTGCAGTGCTTCATTTGGTTGGAAAATTTAGTGATTGCTCAGAGAAGTACGAAAAGCTCTCAAGCCGCAGACGACATATGTACTTGCAATGATCACAAAATTGATGGTTCAGATATAAAAAGGGTCATTTGCAAGCTAATACGAAATGCGAAATTCCGATATGGTCAGGGTGTGATTCTCAAGAAGACGAACATATCCTGAGCAATATGAAGTATAGTTGTCAATTAAAAAAATGCATATGATCCGAAATGAGGGAATCCATGAAATTGTTTAAAGGTAACCGCTCCAAACTGAATGCAGAATGTTCATGAGAACTGACAATCAAGAGATGCGAAAGTAGTTTAAGTACGTCAAAGTGATTGAAATTGGAATGAGTCTCTTCGTCGTCAAAGAACATGTACTCTGTACTGCGTACGTCAGAGTGATTGAAATTGGAATGAGTCTCTTCGTCGGAGAACTCTGCCCGCAACTGCTCCATCTCTCTGAAAGTCCAAACTGGAGAAATGTATGGAAACATCCTCATCATAGTTTAAGTACGTTGTAGAATGGAGTCCGAAAGTCTTCTCGATGGAGAACTAGTTCTCTCCCATATTGGCTCGGAGGAGAAAACTCTCCTCCGAAGTCCCTATGAACCCTCATGAAAACCCTAATCCACAATAGCTCAGGGAATGGGATCTCCATTATGGAGCCCTTATGGACCACATGAAAAATCCAAGTCCAAATCAAAGATGGGGATCTCTCAAATAATGATCGCATACATATGTAAATCACTTGTAAATTTTGAAATGTGGATGTCTGACTCTAAACGGGATAGTATGAATCTATCCTATAGAGCTCTACATAATACTCCTCCTTTCTCCTATGTAGAGGTTTACGTTATAGTGTAGAGGTTTATGTTATGTCATGATGTACTGTTGCGTATTTTCTATTTATCTCATGTACGTCTATGTAATTTACCCAAGGGTTTTCTCTCTATATAAGAGACCCAAGGGCTCTATGGAATAACAGATCAGAATATCATTTGCTCTAACATGGTATCAGAGCCAAAACCCTAGCCAAGGATTTTGTCCACCCGCGCCCCCCCAGGCGCCGCCGACCCCCTCCCTCTCTCCAGCATCCGCCGTCGCCAACTAGGGTTGAGCATTGGGCCGGGCCAGCCCGACCCGGTCCGAAACCCGGCCCATGTAGCCCGGCTCGAACCCGAGCCCGCAAAGAATTGGGCCGGGCTTTGGGCCTTAATTCAAGCCCAAATGTATATTCAGGCCGGGTTCGGGCCTGATAGGGCCCGAATCTGAAAGCCCGATAACCCGGCCCGATAGCTAGGACCGTTTCAAGGGCCCAAACTACCCGGCCCATTAGCTTGACCCATTACTTATGCATATGAGTGATAATAGAATTTAGATGGATATTAAATTTTAAACATATTAATTTAGTAAAGTTAACAACCATCATTGTTATATATACCATCATGATAATAATTTACCATGTTAACAAAAATATATTATAAACAATTATATTACATTGGTAATATATTTGTCATGTTTAGAGCATGTTGTTGTGCATAGCCAATTCGTATCATGGACATGATTCCTTAATATTATCAATGTGTAAAACATATTTGCATGTGTAAAGAATACTCATTTTTGTTGGGGATGGGTGGTGTATTTGTAAGATAAAACAAGCTCAATATGGAGTTTCAATTTGGGCCGGCCCAGCCCGAACCCGGCCCATAATGTTTGGGCCGGGCTTGGGCTTGGGCCTAGATTTTGAAAAATAAAACGGGCCTAGGCCCGGCCCGTTAGCCCGTATACTAAAATGGGCTTGGGCCGGGCCAAGTTGAACCCGACCCGGACCCGGCCCATGCTCAACCCTAGCCGACCCCTCCCTCTCTCCAGCCGCCGCCGCACCTCTCCAGCGGCGGGGTCCCTCCAGCCGCGGGCCCCTCCTCCATCCGCGCCCCCCTCCAGCCGCGGGCTCCCTCTTTCCAGCCGCGGGTCCTCCCCCCGCATTCTCCAGTCGCGGGGCTCTATCCCCGCCATCTCTCTACAGCCGCAGGTACCCCTCTTGCCGTCGGGTACCCCACCTTGCATTTGGGGCCTACTCTCTCGCCGTCGGGCCCCCATACCACAGATGGATACAGGTGCATAAGTCTGCATATGCACTTGGATCCTAACGTCTCTTTGTAGACACACGTTCTGTTGTCTATCATCCCTTGGTCTTCCTCTCCGGCGCTATGTCAGACCAAAAGCTTGATATGCCCGCCATATGTGCCTTCAAAGGTTCGGCACCAATTGTCAAAATGGACGGGACTAACTACGAACTCTGGGCTATGCAGTTCCTGAGTCTTATGAAGTCATGTGGTAAGAAACATATTCTTATCGAAGAGGAGCCGGCAGAGAAGACAGGGATTTATGCCTCACGGGAGGCCGATGATGCCTATGCCAAAGTTTGGCTGTCAGGAACGCTCACGATGGAGATAGCAAACGACGTCCTCCATCAGCTCACCGCCAAGGCGATGTGGGATATTCTGGCCACGACATACTCTCAGGTGCGGAACGAGACAAAGATGCTGCAGTTGCAGCATGATATTTTTACCACGAAGCAAAATGGGAGGCCTCTTCATTCTCTGTACACGTCTCTTCGTGGAATGTTCGAGAAGTTATATAGCACCATCCCGCTCACAGCCACACCAGAACAGCAGAAGACGTTCCGTAACGCTACTATGGTAGGCGTCTTACTAGCTGCCCTTGATCCAGAGTACGAGGCAGCCCGCTCTCAGATCCTTGCAGATGCCACTATTCCTCCGATGGAGGAAGTCTACAGGAGGCTCAGTCGTATCTCAGTTCCCTCCAGTGCAGCGACCCCACCGCCCTCGGCAATGGCGGTCTCCAGAGGACGAGGTGGTTCGTCTTTTTTCGTGGCAGAGGAAGTGGAGGCCGTGGACATGGAGGTCGAGTGCGTTCGACATGCTCTTTTTGTCGTCGTACTGGCCATTCTGAGGATACATGCTACTCAAAGCATGGCTTTCCTCCTTTTGCACGTGTTGCTGATCATGTTCAGGGTCCACCAGCAGCTACCTCAGATCACAGGTTCGAGGAGCTTGTAGCACGGCTTCGTGATATTATGCCCCAGTCATCATCGGAGGGGGCTGATACACCCGATATTGCAGCATCTGCGTCAGCCAGTACGTCTGCTCCTGCGAGTACCTCAGGTAGTACTTCTGCTTCCTATACTAGTCATGACCTATCAGGTTGGATTGTTGACTTTGGAGCCACACATCATCTCTGTCGTGATCGAGATGTTCTGCAATCTTATAGAGCTATTCCGTCTGGTCGCTCCGTACTCATCGCTAATGGCACTCATTCCCCTATTATCGGTCAGGGGGAGACAGATCTATTGCCCTCTATGCACTTACAGGATGTTCTACATGCACCAAAATTCTCCATGAACTTATTATCAATTAGTCAACTTACAAAAGATTTGCACTGTCGGGCTATATTTGATCCATCTTCTGTCATTTTTCAGGACATACTCACGGCAGGGTGATTGGCTGTGGTTCTGAGCACAACAGCCTCTATCGTCTTGTCCGGAACTCCTGAGCAGGCGTATCACTACACTCTCAGGGTTCCGTTTCTCCATATACATGGCATCTTCGCTTTGGTCACCTGCCGCTACAGAAAATACGTCACCTCCTGCCTCAGATCTCTCCGAATTCGTCCTTTCATTGTGAAGCGTGTCAGTTAGGAAAGCACCATCGGTCTAGCTTTCCGAGTCATCAAGGTCGGAGCAGTGGCTCCTCATTTGAGTTACTACATATCGATATTTGGGGTCCGAGTCGTGTCCCAGACCATCAGGGGCATAGATTTTATCTTGTTGTGGTTGATGATTTTTCTCGTGTGTCTTGGACTTTTCCTCTTAAAAATAAATCAGAGGCAGGAAATGTTATCCAAAATCTTATAAATGAAGTGCAAAATGTTTTTTCATCTATTGTTAAGTACGTGCGTACTGATAATGCATTGGAGTTCTGCACTCGGTCTCTTGCTCGATTCCTTTCATCTAAGGGTATTATCCACCAAACTACATGTGCATACACATCTCAACAAAGTGGAGTTGCAGAACGAAAACATCGGCATCTTCTTGATATTGCTCGCACATTACTTATTCTGAGTTGTGCCCCCTTACCTTTTTGGGGGGATGTTGTACTTACGGCATGCTATCTGGTCAATCGCATGCCCTCTACTGTTCTTGGGGAAAAGGCTCCTATCTCTGTTCTCTTTCCCAACAAGGACCTGTTTTCACTTACACCTCGTGTCTTTGGCACAGTCGCTTTTGTTCACCGCTTGTCTCCAGGACTTGACAAGCTCTCTCCTAGAGCTGTCAAGTGTGTTTTTGTGGGCTACTCAAGGACACAGAAAGGATATCGTTGTTATGACCCCATTCATGACAAGTACTATGTGAGTGCTGATGTTACTTTCTTCGAACCTGTCATGTACTTCTCCCCTGCAGGTGACCGGTTGGATTCCTCTACACCCACGGATACTAGTATTTATGTGCCTCCACCTCCAAGCATGGGTCACTCCGAGTCTAGTACATCATCATCACCACCACCACCACCACCACTACCTCCGATTGTACCCTTTCCTAAGTTCTACACAAGACGATCTGGGCCTGCTCAAGCTACATGTCAACCATCCAGCACACCTCAGGTATGTTCTGATGTTCTCACCAACGATGGATTAGATAATGCACCGGTACAGGAGCCTTTGCTACAGGGGGAGGATCCACCAGTACCCACAGTGATAGATGACCTTGATCGTCCTATTGCTCATAGGAAGCAGAAAAGACACTGTGCATCATATCCTCTAGCGTCTCAGGTGTCTTTTCATCGTCTCACTGGAGATTTCCAGAGATTTGCAGCAGCTGTCTCCTCGGTTGAGATTCCGCGGACCTACCAAGAAGCCATGAAGATTGATTGCTGGCGTCTAGCTATGGAAGAGGAGATGCGTGCCTTACAGTCCCGCGGGACTTGGTCTCTTGTTCCCATTCCTCCTAGTGCCTCTGTGGTGAGTAGCAAGTGGGTGTTTACGGTTAAGTATCATGCAGATGGGCGTCTTGACAGGTACAAGGCCAGACTGGTAGCACGTGGATTTACCCAAACCTATGGGGTTCGTTATTTAGATACATTTTCACCAGTGGCTCGACACTCCACTCTTCGCATTCTTCTAGCCGTTGTTGTGGTACGTGACTGGACCATTTTTCAACTTGATGTCAAGAATTCATTCTTGTATGGTGATCTACAGGAGGAAGTCTACATGCAGCATCCACCCGGGTTTGCTGCTGAGGGGGAGACTCAGATGGTGTGCAGACTTCATAAGGCTATCTATGGCCTTAAACAGAGTCCACGTGCATGGTTCCAGAAGCTCTCCCAACTGATTGAACAAAAAGGGTTCAAGAGATCCAATGCAGATCATTCCTTGTTCATTCAGAAGACTCCTAGAGGTACAGTTGTAGTCATGGTATATGTTGATGACATTCTGGTCACAGGAGATGATGCTCAGGGAATCGAGATGACCAAATATATGTTGGGGAGTCAGTTTATTACGAAGGATCTAGGCACAATACGATACTTTTTGGGGATAGAATTTGCAAGAAACACACAAGGAATGGTAATGACTCAAAGGAAATATGTTACAGACCTGCTGGTCGAAACAGGAATGGATGAATGCAGATCGTCAAGTACGCTTATGGACCCAAGCATGAAGCTGTACGACAATGATACCGAAGAGGTGGACAAAAGAAGATACAGAGAGATGGTGGGTAAGCTTCTATACATTACCATAACTCGACCGGATATTGCCTTTGCAGTAAATCGGGTGAGTCAATTTATGGAGCAACCTAGACAAGTTCATATGGATGCTATGTATATGATATTGAGATATCTGAAGTCTTCCCCAGGCACATGATTGCTATTTAGGAAAGGTACAGATTTTTTTGTTTCAGCTTGTGCAGATGCTGACTATGCAGGGTGTCCAAAGGATTGCAAATCTACTTCTGGATTTGCTATCTTCATAGGAAGCTCGTTGGTTTCTTGGAAAAGTAAGAAACATACTGTCGTGGTGAGATCCAGTGCTGAGTCTGAATACAGAGCTATGGCACAAGCAAGCACAAAAATGATGTGGGTTCGAGAGGTCTTAGAAGATATGAATGTAAATGTCTCCTTGCCCATGAATCTTCAATGTGACAACCAGGCAGCATTATTCATTGCCAATAATCCAGCCTTTCATGAAAGAAAGAAGCACATAGAGGTAGATTGTCACTATACTAGAGACATGATCCAGAAGGGCTTGATTTCCACCTCACACGTCAGCTCAGAGGACCAGACTGCTGATATATTTACCAAACCATTGCTCAGAGGACCTTTCCAGAGATGTTCTTCCAAGCTGAGCATGATTGATATCTATGCTCCATCTTGAGGGGGAGTGTAGAGGTTTATGTTATAGTGTAGAGGTTTATGTTATGTCATGATGTACTGTTGCGTATTTTCTATTTATCTCATGTACGTCTATGTAATTTACCCAAGGGTTTTCTCTCTATATAAGAGACCCAAGGGCTCTATGGAATAACAAATCAGAATATCATTTGCTCTAACATCCTATATTGGTCAGAATAGATGACATCAACCAAGTTGGGAGAAGAAATGAAGATGGGGGGGGGGAGGGTTAACAATAAGTCTGTATGATTTTGTGAACGATACCTTCTTCCTTTTTTCAATACGTAAATTCTTTCCCTTTTTTTCTCTTTTTGTGAATTGGGCCCTCTTTTTTAAGAGTGAGGCCCAACTTCGGAGTTGCGGCCCACTTGGCCCAAAGTAACCCCTCTCTTCCCTTTTTTAATACAAACAAATGCAGCAGAGTCTATTAGGTTAAATAAATAAGTCTGCTATTTAGGGTTCTCGATTGGAAGAAATCTACAATTATGGTTTCAGAACAAACCCTCGGTGAGACTAGCTTACTAGAATTCACGTCAGCGCAGAACATTGATCTTTAGAACTCCAGCCAAATCTTGGGTTCCAGGACCTTGATGGAACCTTAATAATCATGCCCAGGCTACGAGAATAGCATGGAATTAGGATTTCGATGAAACCCTAGACTTCTCGAATTTGAATCAAAACTTGAATCTGAACATGTAATCTCCAAAACTTGTGCAGAACATAAAAACATTTGCAGAATAAGTTAGTAGAGAATCCCAGGCTTTGGTGAACCCAGTTTGGTCCTGGAGATTGCGACCACTAATATCAGTGTCGACGATAAATTATGGATTCAAAAACCCTAAAATTCCTTGAACGGTTACGAACATGAATAGATGTGCTCTGACAATTGTTGGCATCGGCCAGAATCAGGATTTCAAAAGAAACCTTATATTTTGATCTTGAATAAATCACAGACATGAATAATAATAATCTTCAATCCAAAATCGTATAGGCTCTGAATCTTCAAGAACACTTACAATTGTACTCTCCCTGATACCATGTAGAAAACGATAGCATGGAAGCATATCAAAGATAAAGAAATATAAAATATAGAAGAATACCAAGATTTCACGTGGAACCTTACTCCATAAGGAGCGAGATGTAACCACGAGAGAAGGTCTCTCAAGGGTCGAGTATTATTTATTGTTCTCTCTCATTTGTTATAGGTGGTGTGGGCTTTCTTATATAGACCCACCAATAAGACCAAGCTCACAGTAGATGTGGTACTAAACATGTGGATATGGTAATTGGACTCTCGAGGGATCCAATAACTTATCTATACATGTGACACATACTCTAACATATATATAACATCTTAAGTGCATTTTTTCTTGAGAACCTCCAACTTCTCAAGCATAGCTCGAAGCTAAATAGGATCAGCTCCGTCCTCAACAATTTTCTTGGGATTCACATACGTAACGATTACAAGGATAAAGTATTTGTAATTATTCTAAGTTTAAAATAGGTACTATATTTGATAAATAGTCATCTAGGACATGTTGCATTTAGATGCTAGCCCACTTTGACCACATCCATGTACAATGCAATCACCTCCGATGATAATCTACTTGTCCTCATCAACTCTCTCAACATTATCCTTGACATCGCTTCTAATAATAGAACTTGAATTCTAATTGGAAGAAAAGGAACTTGGATCATCTCATTTGTTACAGGTGGTGTCGACTTTCTTATATAGACCCACCAGTAAGACCAAGCACACTCACAGTAGATGTGGTACTAAACATGTGGATATGGTAATTGGACTCTCGAGGGATCCAATAACTTATCTATACATGTGATGCATACTCTAACATATATATAACATCTTAAGTGCATTTTTTCTTGAGAGCCTCCAACTTCTCAAGCATAGCTCGAAGCTAAATAGGATCAGCTCCGTCCTCAACAATTTTCTTGGGATTCACATATGTAACGAGGACAAGGATAAAGTATTTGTAATTATTCTAAGTTTAAAATAGGTACTATATTTGATAAATAGTTATCTAGGACATGTTGCATTTAGATGCTAGCCCACTTTGACCACATCCATGTACAATGCAATAACCTCCAATGATAATCTACTTATCCTCATCAACTCTCTCAACATTATCCTTGACACCGCTTCTCATAATAGAACTTGAATTCTAATTGGAAGAAAAGGAACTTGGATCATCTGAGGGCTTGAACAAGGTTTGGATTAGTTTCTTGCTCTCTAATATAGCCATAACTATCATGTTGATTTTCTTGCTATAAGATATCAATGAGGGTTGCAAGACTTCTACTCCTATATCTTGGCCTCGATCTGAGTATAGTCACAAGAATTACCAAAAACTTCCATAAACAGAATTCGTCAAGTATTTCCTTCATCATTACTTCAATGTTCTCCCTAAAAAAGATAATAAAAGGCATGCCCAATAAATGTAATATATTTTATAACGTGAATCTACCCATTCGTAAGTAACCTAAAAAGACCCCTTTAATGGGTTGACCATCAAGCTTCATCACATCCAGTAGATACTAGTGAATGCTGCATAAACACCCACATATCTTTGGATAAAGAATAGATGGATGGTTTGAATTATCAAAATTGGAAGATTTCTATTTAACACTTTTAAGACATCTTGTTTATGAAAAACTAAAAAGAACTAAATCTGTTTAGAACTTATTAGGAAGCATACCCATACTACTTATCCAATGTAAAAAATAATCAAATAAGTTGCTCAAGTTGGTCCATTTCGATGTTTAAACATACATGACACCAAAAGAATAATGAAACAATAATGAAAATCATTCTTCAAAGAAACCAAAAGAACTATGACATAGATATTAGTTCCATTGTATGTTCACACGATCAACGTCACTATTTTCTCAAACTGTAGTTGTTAGAACCAATATAATCTTCACAGGTAGGTGAAGTCTTCTAAAATCAAACCATGTGTAATGCTCCTCCCTCTTACATAGTCCTACAAGGTTGTGATGTACAGTAAATTACAAAAAAATATATCACAATTCAACTCATTGGTTGTCTTACTAAAAGAGAGAAGGTTAAGAGAATGCCATTAACGGATTGATCTCTCTTAGTGTTAGTATGTATAATAATGTATCCTAGAGAGAGTCGACTGATCAAAACAAAATTGTGAGTTGAAACTCAGAATAGAATTTCGTGAGTAAGACGAAGGACCCTATGACTCCTTATATAGACGGAGACCTAGGGTTAGAGTTATCGTAGGAGGAAACTCTATATAGAGTCGACTAGAATATATCTAGGTTAGGGTTTACAAAATAGCACTCAATACTTCCCTTTAAGTTGGAGCATATATATCAATCATGATCAGCTTGTTGCAACATTTCTTGTACTGTCTCCAAGCAAGTGACCTAGTAAACATATATGATGCCTGATCCGTAGAAAGTATGTTGAGAGCATTGAGCAACCCTCTCTATCTCGTATCTTTAGTGTAATGGCAGTCAACTTCCACATATTTGGTGCATTCGTGAACCATGAAGTTGTTGGATATATGCATTATTGCTTGCTTGCTGCATCTAAGCACCATGGTGTGACTGAGAGTGATATCAAAGATATACGATTTGATTATAATCAAATTCATACGAGTTTTGTTGTTGCATAGGCCATGGGGTTGTACTCTCTCTCAACACTTAAGCGAGAGACCACTACTTATTTCTTGCTTCTTTAAGTAACCAAGTTTCTTGTTAAGTAAGTTTAGAATTTGGTAGTAGATGTTTGTCTATCATCCATCCTTCGTAATATGCATTTGAATATGCTAAGATTAAATGTATTACCTTTGGTGAATAACATGCCTTTTTCTAGAGAGGACTTGATATATCTTCAGACCATCATGCAAGCGTCGAAATAAGTTGAAGTAGGAGAGTCCATGAACTGACCTAGTTTACTAATTGCAAGAGATAAGCTTGTCATGTAATGGTTAGATACAATAATTTTCCCAATAGTTGCATGTATCGACCAATATCTTTGACAACTCCTGGCTCATGGATGTACACGTTATGATCCACAGGTATCTATGTTGAATCAGATCCTAGCATCATTATCTTTCGAAGAAGATCAATAGCATATTTCAGTTGGGACATAACTTGACCATGTTTGGATGTAGCTATTTGAATACCTAAAAGGTATCATAGCAGTCTCAAGTTGTTGATCACAAATTGTTCTACTAACTGCTCTGTAATACCACCAGATTCATCTCATGTGAGGATGATGTCATCAACAAAACAAGCATTGTCACAGTTCTTTTTCCATTCTTTTGTATAAATAAAGAATTGTTTAGAAAAATGTTGTATCTAGGGAAATCCGGCATAAATTAATAGCTACTCCTCAAAATTTAGGTTTGCTAATAATCTGAGAAGGCCCAGACTCTTTAGTACTTCAGATAATTTCAAGTACCATGCACGAGGCTCTATTTGAGTCCATATATAGCTACACTGTTGGTGGTAGTAAGTGTTGGGTTACGAAAGCCTGAACGAGAGGTGAGACCTACTCCTTGTCTCTAAGTTGCATGATGCCTACTAGACAACACATCATTAATCTTGACATGTTTTTAACGCATTCTTCGCTAGACAGTTTGGTATGAGTATCTAAGGAGGCACCATGTATCCAACTAAAAACAAGCATTTCTTAGCTCTTTGACAATCAAATTAAGGGAAGAAAGAAAGTTGTCAAGCTAGACAATCCAAGTCTCTTTTACTCGGAACTGAAATACTAAGCTCTGAAATGGACCAGAGAGAGCTTATCTGGTGAGGGTAATAACACTCCACGATATCTTCACCCTCATCGATGATTGCATGCTTCACAAAAAAACGATCAGTTTATGCTCTCCTTTCCCCTATGACATCCCACTTGATCATTTGCAGACATCAAGCTCATCAATGCCTTCCTTCTTACTCCCCAAATAAAGGAAGGGAGTTGATGCTACCACATCCATAGCATGAGTAACTTAAATATGCTTAATAGACACACCTTCTAACGCTCTCCTTGAGCCTCGAAGTTAACAAGTTGCTACGTGTATACTATCTCCTTAATGTTGTCATATAAAAAGTCACTCTTTACATGAAGTTGATGCAAAGACCAGTCGTACTTCGACAACCATAAGAATCTGTACTATAGAGAGATCAATAACAGTAAATGTGTCAGAGAAATCAACATCATAGGTTTGTGTAAACCTTTTTTTCCACTAAGTGAGCCTTATACCAAGTAATCGATCCATTCGACTTGTACTTTATTATGAACACCCATCTGGATCCCACCACCTTATTGTCATAAGGTGGAATAATGAGCTATCAAGTATTGTGTAAAACCAATAAGGACATCTCCTCTTCCATCACTAACCGGTATCTAGAGTCATGAAGAGCCTCGTTATGATTATAGGGGATATCTATGTCGGACATTGTTTTAGCGAATTGTTTATACAAGGGCATCAGTCTAGAAAAGGCCATTGCAGTCGAAATGGGGGTGCTTGGTACATTTCATGGTCCTCTTCGTGAGAGATATGGGAAGATCAACTACATTACTCACTTGATCACCTTCTATACGTATTGTTGTTTGCAGAAGCATAGATGCCTCTCTATGTAAAACTTCGTCAAAAGACATACCTAAGAGAGATGGTGCCTTCTCAGAAGGAGTGTGATACTACTGAGAAGTAGCTTCGTACAGAGCATTCTATGGAATAAGAACATGAAGATTAGTTGTATGTATTATGGGAGACACATTTGTTCAGAACCTGGAGTAAAAGGGAAAGGACTCCGAAGAGGTAACATCTACATTGCTATAGTACATTTTTTTTAGATCGAGGGTCACAGCATCGATGGACCTTTTGATTCTCTGAATATCTTAAGAATACACATTTAGTAGCTCTTGTAGCTAGTATGTCTTTACATGGACAAAGAAAGCGAACAATTGCCACATACCCAAAGATTTAAGTAGGGACATATAACATGACTTTCTCTGGGAAAAGAACCTCAATAGGAACATGATCATCAATAGAGGTAGAGGGCATAGGATTTAAAGGGAACATGATAGTTAACGAGTGCAGTACGGATGATCCCAAGGATATGTCTATGTTTGCTTTAGAGACCCCATTCTGTGGGGATACATGAGCACATGTAATCTGATGCAAGATCCCATGAGAAGATAAAAAAGACTGCATATCATGAAAAATGACTTCCCTAGCATTAATAACTTTAATATATACATCAAATCAAGTCTTCTGGGGTTTCTCCTAATCCTAGTCTAGCTTCCTAGCATGCATTGGATGGTCTTCTGTGCGGTTGGGTCCTGCTCTTGCGCCGGCTCATGGGTTTTCATCTCCGAACGTTGATGCTACTTCGTTGCCGCAGACTTTTTGGCGGGGTGATCTGCGGCCTTACTTCAGATTCTCTTGGATCTGCTGGCGAGTTTTTTGTTGGGGGAAGTTCTTCTCTTAAGTCATGTTTTCTTATCTGATACTCTGTTTGTTTATCATTTCTGGCATGTGCTTATGCTCAAACGTTTCATGTACTGAATCGTTTACGATGAACGAACTTGAATCCTTTTCCTAAAAAAATCGAGACTTTATTTCATTTATAAATCGAACAATAATATGAAAAACAGTAGACTTATTTTTCACTAAAAAGGTTGTGATACATGAGAGAAGTCATCCATAAGAACAAGATAGTATATGTTTCCTAGAATGATCAGGATATTGCTTGGGTCCCCATATGTCAAGATAAACAAACACAAAAAGGGTACTGTGCAGACAAGAGGGAAACCTCTGGTGGAGCTTCTATAGGCTGGAAATGGAGTAAGTTAGGGAAGAACCTGACCCATTTTCTAAAGAAATGACCCAAATGTTGGTTCCAAAGAGATACCTAAAGAAGCAAAAAAACAGGTCCAGAGTAGGCAACATAACTAAAGGACTGAACGAGATAGAAGACGTCCCCTTCTTCATGGCCCGCATCAATCCTCCTCCCAATTAGTATGCACTTAAAAACACAAGAAACAATATAAAAATAGCTTCCTAGTTGATTTCCTTGAAAATCTAACTAACAAACAGAGAACATAAACTTGGGGCATCTTGTCTAAAAGAATATGTTATCTACATAGGTGGGTGGAGGCACTTGTATTAATCAACCATTCTGTCTTTTTTAATTAGTATTAACCAACATAGATACCTATATGAATGACGGTGACAATTTCTGGAAGATCACTCTGATGTGAGTGCATAGTGCCTCCAAGATGGAGCATGTTTTAGTGTTTATTAAATCCATTAGGTCCCTTTTGTTATGACCATAAACTATCCATCATGCTCAATAATGAAAACTCAAGCAGTGGGAATTGGATAGCCATGCTTACTATAGGAGACAACCTCAAGTGCCATGTTTTCGACAGAAATTATAATGAATGGTGTTGCATCCTCAGCCATGGAGCGACTACGAGCATGAACCTTATATGATTCACGACCTTCTCGCCCAAATGGGGCAACAAGTGCAGTGATTTGACCATGAACCTCAATAGCAATTTGGTGTGAGAGATTGCTAACTCAAAATGATATAGGACTCATCAATCGTGGGAAAAGTAGCAACATTAATCATCTGATCTCAAGCAGCATCATATCCCAGGTCAAGTTATGCAAGGACTATCATAATTGCCAAAAGCTGTCTATATACTAGGCAATCAAATTGCTGTAACAACCAATAACTCTAAATTACTAATCGCATATGTGGGCTCCATAATAATTTCTCCACGATATAATCCAAAAAAGATGAAACTTGTTCATGCCTACCATATGCCAAGTATGAAGAAAAATCTTCTCTCTGCATGAGGAACAATACGTCGTATTTAGTCCCAAAGATGTTAGGATCTATCAAAATTTGAAGCTTCCAAATACTACTATCATGAAAGGAAGATGCACAAAATCTATTATTATGTCAGTAGGGTCTGCATACATAGATGAAGCGAAGAAAAATAAGACAATTGATCTTTGGCATGTGATGCTGGGACATGTGAGCTATCACAAGCTGAAGATAATGATGAATGGTTCAATATTTAAAGATATTATACAATTACTTATTCGAGAAAACACCATTTTTATTGGATCCAATACGATAAGGCTCATCTATTGCCATACAAGGAGCCTAGATTTCATGCGAAGGAACCATTGCAACTACTCCACTCAAATGCATTTGGATCAATCAAGAAACCTCCAATAAACGGAATGAGGTGAGTGCTAACGTTTATAGATGATTTCTTCAAGATATGTTTGGGTATTCTTCCTGACAGAAAAATCAAAGGTTCTCTTCAAGTTGAAAGAATTTCAACAAAAGGCCGAGAATGAATTTAGAAGGAACACCCGATACCATTGAACATATAATGATGGAGAGTATACATCAATAGAATTCTCTACTTCTCTCAGAAAAGATGGGATTCGAAGGTAACTAATATGCCTAAGTCCACTACAATAAAATGGAGTTGCGAAAATGAAAAATCGACATCTTTCAAGTATATGTTGAAGTTTGTACATGTAAAACATGTTCTGTCGAGATTGATGAAGAACAAGAAGATTCATCAAGGATCTTCGTAATATCTATGACCTAGTCAGCTGGAGATTGATGAAGAACAATTACGCCACTTTAAAGATCCTCCATACGATAAAAGCCTAATCCCAAGTAAATTCATGTTGCAATTGGTGAAGATTAAATGTTTAAGACCTACTAAAGAGAAGTTGGTCTTGAGGGAGGTGATAAAATAAAAGGTACATCACCACCTTCTCTACTTTCTAGAAATTTTTAAATTTTAACTCTAAAAGAATCTAAGGAGATGTAACTCCAATTATCTTGAAATTTCTTAAGGTGAATGAACTCTAATTCTCTAGTATATTCTGTAGGATATTGAGAATCCTCAAGCGCATCTCGGAAGCATGTTGATCGCATCTCATGCGATCGGGGCAACTAGTCGCACTAGTCGCAAGATGCAGCGTAAATTAAAATTTTTAATTAAGTGATGAAACCACATGATCACAAGAACATTTCTTGGATCGTTTCATCAAACCACAAAGTATTAGAAATACCTATTGAAGCGTGGTTGCGATCACGAGATCTCTAAAGCAAGAGATCCTCCTGTCTCAAGTCCGATCCACGAAGATGGTACTTGCGGGCGCGATGATGAGACGTGTTCCTCCCGCAATCCTCGATGAAGATCCAAGCTTCGAGTTCCCTGATTTCGTCCAACAAAATCCCCCGTCTTCCTCTAGAGCAAGCAATCCCAAAGAAGATGGAGATCCTCGAGTAGTCGAAGGCGAAGGCAAGAAGGTCTCTCTCTCAATACATAAGATGGACGGCCACCTTGAAATAGAGAGAGAGAGAGAGTGTAGGCGAGAATGAGAGAGAGAGAGAGAGTTGTAGGCATGTACAACTCTTGAACATGTACCTTGAAATGGCTAAGGTTGCTCTCCTTATATATTAGTTTGGGATCCAATGGATCTCAATCCATGGCATGCATAGATCCAACGGCTAGGTTGATCCATGCATCAATCAACGGCTATGATTGTTGTTAATTAAAAACCAACAATATTAATTTATATTAAATCAAACATATGTTGCATTATCATCAACATAATTTAATTTAACATAAATCAATTATCAAGAGATAACAAGATAAAAAGGAGAGGATAATTAATCACCTCCCAAAAATAGGGGGCGTCACCTATAGGTGACGTCACCTATTTTTGTGGTGATTATTTCCTTTTTATTTTATCCAATTAATCCTTAATAAATTGCAATAAACATTATCGCAAAATTATCCACCAAATTAATTCCAAATTAATTTATGAATATTTCAATCATGCCATTGAAAATATGTAAATCATATTCACAACCCAAACTAATTTGTAAATTGCATTTCCAATTAATTACTTAATGTGAATCCAATTCACATTAATAATTAACAAATGTTATTTACAAAGCTTCTCTCTCTAATATATTATAAATCACATTTATAGTATATAATACACAGATATTATGGATAGCACTATCCATAATCTGTAATCCTTGATAATCAAATCACATTTAATTATCTTGGATAATCATTCTCATAATATGAATCTCATTCATATTATTCTTGATAATTAAATCTCATTTAATTATCATTCTCTTGTAGCTTGGATACATAATTCATCAAATGAATTATTCTTGAACCCTTTCAAGAATAATGTGCTTTCTCCGTAGATACTTGGAGATAAGGACAGGGCGATTGTATTGTTCCACGTATAGTGACTTGGATATTGAGATCTCATCTCAAACCCAGATCTTACGAACCTCCCACAGATGCTTGATTAAATCAAGACCGCAAATCTAATCTTCTCATTGCATCTGAATCTCATTCAGACCAATATCCAACACCTGGACCAAGATCAGATTGCTTCTCTACTGAGAGGAGTCACTAAAATCCAGACATGTTTCATCACTCCTTCGGAATGGAAGCGTCATGGTTATACAATCGTTTATGATCACATTACCCTCAGGTATTCCCAATACTTGTACATCCTGCGTACTGGAAGACCTATGATCAACCTGAAGATCAAGATCAATTTTACATTGTCTTCTTCATGATTTGATCACCAAGTTTCTCAATCTTGGTCATTGGGAATTGATATCGATCATATGCTTTTCCAAAGCATATATCATACCTTCAAATTCATGCCATGCTTTCAAAGCACGACGACCATGCATGGAATTTGATTGGTCCCAATGCCTCATGAGTGAGCTCATGTCTTCCGGTTCATAAGTGAACCTGTATGATCCCTTTGAGAGATCCTATTACTCATATGCCCTTACATGCACACCAGCGCGCCGGTGTATAGACCTTGGTTAGGTCATCAACCTATTGGTCTGCCAAATGTACACACTCAGACATATAGTAACACATCTGTCTCCGGTCAGAGGATGCATGCCTATGCTGTGACAACATTCACCAAAGGACTTAGGTTATCTTGATCTCATTAAGTCAACCCATTGACCTAACTAAGCTGACACCTCCGAATGACTATTCCCATGCAGAGGACCTGTCGGTCAGATATCAGCCTATGTGAGAAAGGATTGCCATCTCCTACTCAGGCTGGAGATCATCTCTTAATGATCATTTGACGGTGCTTGATGAGTCCTCTATCTAACTCTTTAGATATTCATCCAAACACCAGCCTCTATGATTTATTTAATGAATCAATAGCTATATGATCATCAAGATGGCCATGGTACATAACCCTAATTGTACAGAGGGACCTTATAGTGCATTCATTCATTTAATTTCAGAAAGGGAGTGAAACATCAATAACTTTTATTGATAAACATATATATTACAATAACATTTATTGTAAGAATGGTTCGCCCGGGGTTCAAATGTCTAACATATTCTTCGATGCATTTAACTCCAATATTCTAGAGAATTCCATTACCTTCGAGGCCAATGGAACACAAGTATAAATAGACCTTGGGAGTCATTATGTGGAGGCAAAGAAGCAAAGAAAATTACAATGAGATCAAGCGAAGAACATCAAAGTGAAAAGAGGCATCACTAGTGAGCAAGAGAGAAAATTGAGTAATTTGTTGTAGTTGTCAAGTGAGTGCTAGCATTAGTTAAAAAGTTGATTGGTTGGTATATACAAGTAGTGCATATGTGTTGTATTTTTGAAGTAGTATAATACAATACATCATCTTTAGTTGAGTTAAGTATTATACATGCTCTGTGTTGATATGACTTGAATCCTAACCATTTATTGGGTTGGATCGGTAATGTTTTGATCTATGTCCTTGTTCTGATTGACTGAGAGATGTTCGATCAGATAAATAAGTTACCTGATCCGCCTCCTCAAACCTGATTGGATGATAGCAGTTGGGATGGATTGATGACATGCTTGATCTGCCTCATGTATCTTGATTGGTTGAGAGTTGTTGGGTTGGATTGTTGCATATAATTGGTCCTCTTCTGTTACAGTATAAAAAGGGGCATTGGGGCCACCACATATTGTATCCTCATCTTCATCACATCTCTATATCTTCTCAGTATCCTCTTTACTCTCTTCTTTTTCCCCATAGTGAAAATCGATCATTGCCGCCCAAAGATGTAGCCCAATTATAGATGAGCTTAGTAAATCTATGCATCTCCGTGCTTGATTGATTGATCTCGTTTGTGTGTGCTTTTGTAATTTGCAACAAGTTGGTATTAGAACACTAGGTTCCGTCTGGATCATCAATAAAGATGACGTTGCACAATCTGAAGATAGAGAAGTTCACGAGAAAGAACGATTCAGTCTATGGCAGATCAAGATGCATGTCCTTCTGAAGCAGCAAGATATCTAGCGTTGTTGGATCATGAGAAAGCGAAGGCACTCCAACCCTCTAAGTTGATGGTTCAGGAAAAAAAAGGCACGCTCGACGCTCATGTTGTGTTTGTCAAACGAGATTATTGCGGACTTTGCCGATGAGGATTTCACGGTCGACCTGTGGTTGAGACTCAAAAGTCTATACATGACGAAGTCTATGACCAACAAGTTGCTTTTTAAGCAACGTATGTTCTCTCTCAACATGCAGGAAGGTACATCTCTTAAAGAACATCTAAATTGCTTAAATTCATTATTGATGGATTTAAGAAACATAAATGTTAAGATTGTAAGAATGCACCTTGATTTTGTTGGTTTCTCTTCCATTATTGTTTGAGAATTTTGTTCAATCATTATTGCGGTATGAGAATTGATAACCCTAAAAGAAGTTTGTACGAGTCTGCATACGTATGAACTTCGGCATATGACTATCAGGAAACATGACTATAACGATGCGGGTTTGGTTATGACTTATGAAAGAGTCATGCTGGTCCTAGGTAAAGCAGAAGTCCAAGCTGAAGAATCACAATGCTAAGGACATTTGCATGCAAGCAATCTAGACATTAGAAGAAAAACTGCTTGAAGAAGAAAGGCAAAGCCACGGTTGTTGTCATGGCCCATGGAGGTGTAGGTTCTGAAGATGATCTGGTTCTCACTGTCATAGATCAAAAGATGGTGTATAATACATGGATTATTGATTTAGCTTGTTCTTATCATATGACTCCCAATGAAGATTGGTTCTGCATCTATGAGAAGATAAATGGCAGAAACGTCGTCATGGGCAATGATGTAGCATGCAGGATTGTAGGATTGGCTTAGTGAAAATCAAGATGCATGATGGAGTCATGAGGACGGTGACAAAAGTACGTCATGTTCCTGATCTGAGGAAGAACATGATATTCCTTAGAGTCTTAGACGTTAACTGAAGGTGGAGTCATACAGGTTGCCAAAGGCAGTGTGGTTGTCATCAATGAAACAAGCAGAAGATCATATATGTCATGCATGGGTCTACAATTCTTGGGAGTAAGTTCAAGCATTGTTTGGACTTGCTCAATGTCGATAGTTGACAGTAGCCCAAGGATTGAAGACGACACGGTGAATCTTGGCAAAGCTTCTATAAGGATAAATTCAAGGTGGATATCGTTTATAATTCCTTGAATTCTACTATCTGAATTTTAAGCAAATGTTTTTTCTGCTATATGAGAATTCAACCCTGGTGGGGTCTAATAGTAGATAACTCTGATAGTGGAGAATTCAATTCATGGAGTATATTAGTGGTTAATTCTACTATATGAGAATTCAACCCCGATGGAGTATACCAGTGGTTAATTCTACTAGTGGAGAATTCAACTCATGGTGGAGTATAGTAGTGGTTAATTATGTTATACGAGAATTCAAATCCGGTGGAGTCTAGTAGTGGTTAATCATGTTAGTGGAGAATTTAACTCGGGGTGAGTACAATAGCGATTAATTATGCTATTGAAAATCAATCCTGGTGGAGTAAGACAGTGGTTAATTCTATTATATGAGGATTCAATTCAAGGTGACGGTTATTGGTATGGCTTCTAACCCTTTGCTGGGATGGATTGCTGATGTGGTTGATCTCTGTCTTGCCTTCTGATTGGTTGAGAGTTGTTGGGCCAAATTGCTGAGTTGCCTGATCCACCTCCTCAAACCTGATTGGCTAAGAGCTATTAGGTCGGATTGTTGAGATGCTTGATCCAGCTCCTGATTCTTGATTGACTGAGAGTTGTTAGGTTGGATTGATGCATACAATTGGTTTTCTTCTGTAGCAGTATAAAAAGGGGGCTCAGGGCCATCACATATTGTATCCTCATCACATCTATGTATCTTCCTAGTATCATCCTCTCTTCTTTTTCCACAGCGAATATTGATTGTCGCCGCCAAAAAAAATAGCCCAGTTACATGTGAACCTTGTAAATCAGTGTATCTCCGTGTTTGCTTGAATGATCTTGTTTATGTGTGATTCCACGATTCGCAACACTCTATCCTAAAAAACTTCTAATCTTCATTGCTTTTGGGGAACTCTATGATGTAGTACACTTCTTCCCACTTTGGCATCAATGAAACTTAGTAGCAATTATTGCTTTAGCCATTTCATATTTTAAAGAACCATCCACATATCCATTGTAGATTTTTGGAAGAATCAATAATGGGATAAGTTTAATGACATTGTTAATAATCGATGGTATTATTGAGCTATTAGAAGAATTCATTATTCCCAAGAGGATCCTTCTCATTTGGCACGAGTTTGTTTCCCTTGATTAACCTAGTTTCCAAATATTATTTCAATAATATAAAACCAAATAAAATAGTTTTGATTGATCATTCTCCATCTTTCTCTATCCCCCAACGTAAATCTTCTCATTGGAAATTCTTGATCAAAACCATAAGAAAATAACTAATCACAAGAAGATGGTCGATTATACTACCATAAACATTGACGATGGCATGGCAAAAAAAGATATGCGATTGAACAAACCCTAGAAAGAATAGGAGATTATTTGAGCAGACATGAGAGAGCGATCCATCACCCTCAAACAATAGCACTATATGATCGGTCGAAGACCAAAGATTGATCAATCATGGCATGTATCTATGACGAGAAATCCCCCGAGTGATCAATCACTAAAAGAAGAGTAGTTAAAACTACCAGACATGAAGGTGATCAATAAAGTCGTGGAGCTTAATTGTGCATGGACGATGATTATAGATACATGAATCACCTTAAAACAATATCAAGGTCATCTGAAGGACCAAAAAGTATGTGTCAATATTGCTAATAGGAAGAATGCACATTTTATATGGGAAACTTCGATGCAAGTTTAAAGTAAATAATAAGATGGGTAATTGGATCTCTCCAGGATCTAATTACCTGGCTCTCCTGTCTAGTCTCACATCTTCTATAAGTGGGACTCTGATCCGTTTGTATGGCTACTTAAGAAGTCCCATACCCCATGTATTCATCGAGAGAGATTACAATAGAAAATCCGGCCTTTTGAGACCTTCTTCTGCGGTTTCATACCACTCATGGAGTAAGATTCCACGTAAATCACGAGTGTTCCACTTAATATTTTTATGTTTTTGGTTATCGATTCTTCTTCTAAATTTATTATTTCAGCAAAAGGTAACCACACAAACTGAAAAAAATCAAATATCCTTATATAACTTCAAATGCATTGACAGCACTTGCAAAAATACCTAGTCCTCAATTGGATAGACAAAGACTCTACCGAGTCTAATATAAATTCATATGGTTAGTATTCATTCATTATAATCCTAAAAATTATCTTTTTTTCATAAAGATTTTGATGCATATTTTTCAAGTGTAGGTTTAGAAACAATTTTTGAGTGATAATGTGTATCTACAGATAAGGTTGGAGACTTGGGGGGTCTAGAAAATGTTGTTTAACAAAGTAAGAAATTGGGAAATCCTCTAAATTCAATTACTTTATATATTCATACCATATAGGAAACAAAGTAAATGAGCAAACCACAAAACACGATATCGAAAACCTTTATCAATGGAAGAGAATTACCGCATGATGGGAGACCCTAGCTCTCACATAAGATAAGGTTATTTACACCTTCTTAATGAAAGAAAAAGTGTGATGAGTTACATATATTGTCATACATGGTTAGATGGATCCTCTCATGTGACCCATTATCCAATACAGCAACAATCACTCAAAATAAAGGAAACATACAACATAAAAAAGACTATCACCCACAACCAACACACAACATATACTAATATGAAGATATCAAAATGACAACACCGCAAGTGAAGTTATAATGCCTAAAGGGGTTTTCTTAAGAGTGAATAAATACCTGAATGGGAGACAAATTCTCACGTAAAAACTGGTCTATGGTATCATTCGCCTCTTGGAGACCCCTGCAGACATGGCCCTCCTGGAGGCAGCTCTTGATCTTGGCCCAATTTGACTCATCCTCAACCCGCTTCTGCAACCAATTGGAGTAGTCCCCTAATTTATACTCCTTGTAGCTGTTTTGTAAATGTAGATAGAGAACATGAACAGGAAATATATTAGATTTATCCATAGACAAAAAAATGGGAATTCCGTGTCAGTAAAATTCTACAAAGGATGGGGAAAAAGAAGAAGGTCGACTTAGTAGCTGTTTCAATTACTTTCAATCACAACTTGTAATAAGCTAAAGCAGTTGTATTCTCAAGTACTTCAACTGAGATGGAAGCTTATAGAAGTCGACTTTCATAAGCTCAAATGTACATGCTATCAAGGAGGGGACACAGATGCATAAATAAATAAATTTTCGTTGGCAGCATGTTAAGAAAATGCACTTACAACCAGTTTTCACATGTCCAGAGCCACATCAAATTGTTCTGCATGGATTTTGCAGATTGTGTAGCACACAATTACCACAAGTTTGCTCTCTGTAACTGTAGTTTCATAGAAAAGATTATCCTGTGTGTTTACCCCTCAAAGAGTGATATTGGTGGTAGCAGAGAATTATTTTTAAAGTAAAGAAACAGGGTATTGGGTCAAGAAAAGTAAGATATCATTCACTAGCATGACTCCCACGTCAAATACCATTTATGACAAGCAACTTTGTATAGCTACCTGTGTAAACAAAATCCAGCAATATCTATGGCAAGTTTTGACATTGTTGAGAGCCTATAGAAAAGTCTATATATTTTTGAAGCATACTCCTAAAAAACCAATTGCAAAACATCCCCCTTCGAGATCTCATAAAAAAATGACTCAGTTCACGTGCTGTTACATTAACTAGAATTTCCTGAAACAAATAATTCCTCTGCAAATCCAAACACTGAGGCCTGACTGCTCAGTAATAAATGAAATGCAGGAAATTCAAGGTTGTTTGTGGTTTGACTAGTAATACCGAGAATTACATAGAAATTGACAGGAGACGGGCAACAAGCTGCGCCGCCAATCCCTTTTGAATGGCAAATCCAATCCTTCGAAATACAACATTCATAGACTTAGGAACCATAACATCGCTATGCATGATTTTTTGAATCCTCGTAAGGAGCCCCACCGCTTCACTTGCCAAGAAAAGATTGTATAATGTTATGTTTTGTTGGGATGGATGAAAGAGAAATGAGTTGCTCGATGTATAAAATTAGAGAGGGTGCAGTTTTGGTGGGTCCCACAAGAGAGGGAATAAAATATGATCATAGCACCGAGGCAGAAATGGAGTTTTGGCCCCAAACCCAGGGGAAAATCGAGCGGGCCCTAAAGATGCCTCTCGCTCAGCTTGGATTGAAAGTTGCTGAAGAAGTTAACCTTCAAAATAATTAACCCATGAAATAACTCACCAGATATGAACAAATTAATCACCGTTATGCACAATCCCATGTAACTCTTCTATTTCCATCACATTCCAATAATTTAATATCCCTCAAAGTACTTTCTTTCATTGTTCACCCCAAACTTGAATAAAATCATTTAAATATATAATCAATCCACTTTTTAAATAATTTTCAATTAGTTACTACCAATTAAATGGTACGTTATCACTGTTTTACTGCTTACAGAAATTCATTATAATAAGTTCCGTAGATTATCTCCACGAATAATTAATGTCATAGTACTCCTTCAAAAACCCCTGGTAGGGCCCACAACCGGTAAAAAAAAAGAAAAAGCAATAGAAAAGAAAGAAAACCGAGGTATGAAGGTGCAAATTTCCTACAAAATGAAGGCGTAATGAAGGTACCCAGCGACGGAGACGACGCGAGCGGCGGTGCGGTTGGTGACGACGAAGGAGAAGACGACGAAGCACAGGAGGAGGAGGATGAGGAGGAAGGTGACGAGGAGGTAGAGCCACAGGAGTACGGAGACGCGGCAGCACGAGCCCGCGAGCCCCGCGATGGACACCACCAGCAGGAAGGCCCCCAGGAAGAGGAGAGGCCTCTGCAGGAACCTCTCGCAGTCGCTGCTCGCCCTCTGGCTCAGCCAGAAGCCCCCTCCCAGCACCGCCGCCGACGCCACCAGCACCACCACGTTCACCACCGCGATCAACCCATTGCTCACCTTCACCATTTTATTGTACTTTTATTGCTTTATTTCTCTCTCTCTCTCTTTCTCTCTATCTCTCTCGTGTAATTTGGGACGTGTGTATATATATAGGGAGGTTGGTGCGATCGTGGATGGTGACTACGGATGCATTAGTGTCAGGTAGTTACTTCTGGGGAAGGAGAAGTTGCAGTTTCTCTCTCTCTTTTTCCAGTTTGGTTTTTATGTGATAATTACATAAAGTACCCCGAATTACACACCCAACGTGTAGAAGTATTACGTCCCAAACGTGTAAAAGTGCAATATTGTGAATTTCGTAAGAATACAAAGGCACACGTATATTTGTAAAAACAACTAAATACAAGTGTTATTGATTGAAAAAAAAAACTAGAAAGGGTATCCCAATCATTTTCACCTCGAGGTCAAATTTAGGTCACTTTCTTCTTCTTTGATGCTGAAGGGGGGAAGCTTACGGCTTTTTTTCAGTTGTACCCCTCTTAGATTTTGCAGTATTCTTTTCTGAAATAAAAAAGACCTCCACCGAATAGATGAGTATCCAAAAACTTCACCACTAATCATCAAAAGGAATACACGCAAGTATACAGATTAGATACATAAACAAAATTACAAGTTTCAACGCTCCGCTAACAATCGAGCATGTGCAACAATGTTCTCTCCATAACATCGCTCCTGACGGAAAATTGCAATATTCCTGGCAAGCCACATCGCCCAAATCAAAGCTAAAGCGTTCGATCTTTCCCTCTCCATACCAATCCAGTTCGCTCCAATGGATTCCTAAAAAACACCATCTACATGAATTGCATGATTCCTAAATAACTCTCATGCCTTCTTTGAGCTTTCATACCCGAAGAAAAGGTGGTATGCATCTTCCACCTCACCCAAACACCGCGAGAAAGCGGAATTAGTTGATTGTACAAATCGCACAAGCCTGTCCCGTGTTAAAAGTCTACCCCGTCTGAAAAGACATAAGAAGACCTTCACGCATATTGGAACCTTCCATTTCGATATCCTTCTACAATCTGCCACGCATCCTCCCAGGTCAAAAACCATCGATCCCTTCAACGCCTTGTATGCGTTGCCAACAGAGAACACCCCATCAAACCAACTCCAGTAGTCTTTTCCTTCTAAGGGCCTTGCAACATTTTCAAGCTCCGCTCGCATCACTAGTAACTCCTCTAATCTTTGATCCAAGAGCTCATATCGAAAACTAGGGAAAAAAAGATTGCCCATCTCACACACTCGCCACTGAACAATCTAGGTCCAACGTTAATGCCGTCGAACACAGAAACCTCATGCTCAACGATCCACTCTCACTCCAGTCATCCTTCCAAAACTTACAACCAGTTCCATATCCAAGGACAGGTCTCAGAAAGGGACGAATGTCATAACAGATTCTACAATATCAGTTATGTTTCTCTTTTTGCAAGATAAACTCCTATCCTCTTGGATAATTAATAGTTGTGTCCTCGGGATAGTTTTGTTGTTGATGAGATAAATCAAAGTATGATTTATATAAATAAAATAGTTGATATAATACGGTTTCCTTACACTTGTACTTCTACAATTTTCAAACAAATGACACTTGTACTCCTCTTTTTCTTTTCATTATACTTGCATCACTGAGATAATGTCCATTTGAGAAGGAAATGGACGGAAACTAATCCACGAAGTACGGATTTTTATTATCCAAGAATGTAAGGACACAATTGATATTGCAAAAATAAAGAGGAAAAAGCAGAAATCACCTTTTTTTCATTTCCTTATAAATTTTTGGAGTCCTTTTCCTTTTTGGAAAAATCCAAAACGGGAATCCATTTCGTGGTAAGAAGTGCAAATGGAAACAGCGTTTACAATAAAAGAAGGAACCTTTACAAAAATAAAACTGATTCCTTTCCACATCTTTCCTTTCAATTGTAAAATCCACTTTTTATATTTCAATTCTGTTCAAGTCACAAACATTCCATTTTATTTAATATTTTGAAGAAAAAACACCATTTCAGTCCCTTCCTAATGTGTATCGAAATTGGAGGACTGGCAAAATTGCATCTGATCTACTCCAACTTTTCCACCTAAGGTAGGATTCAATAAGTCAACAGGATTGTTGTTACAAAACGGGCCATTTTACCAATGTTTTTGAAACGGAACCGGAAATCTTATCGAAATGGTTGGATCGGGTTGAACCATATAATCAAATCGGTTCAATCGCATGATGACGCCATCATTATTTAAAACCATATTAAATCAAATCGGTAAGAAAAAATGGTTGAACCGGCTAATCAAATAAAAATGAAATGAAATATACATATAAAACATACACTTAAATATACTTAAAATATAAATAAAATACATACCAATGTCTTTGAAATGGAACCGGAAACCTAATCAAAATGGTCGGATCGGGTTGAACCATATAATCAAACATGTTCAATCGCATGATGACGCCATCATTATTTAAAACCATATTAAATCAGATCGGTAAGAAAAAAATGGTTGAACCGGCTAATCAAACCAAAATGAAATGAAATATATATATATAACATACACTTAAATATATTTAAAATATAAATAAAATACATAGATAATGCACATAAAATATTTTTCCGTATACACCATCAAATGTCATACATATCATATATATATATATAATTTAGACTAATTGCCCTATAACATAATAATTGTTTGATTATATTTAAAACATGTTGCATGTAAAAAATTGTATTAGCGTAGTTGGTTGAGAAGTTTGAAATAAGTGATTAAAAGTCATGGGTTCAACTTCCACTTCTAGCATTATTTTTAACTAAATTAAAAATTAAATACGGTTAAACCGGATTAAAAATAATAGGTTGAACCGAGCGAGTTAATTAAAATTGAAATATTCGAATCGAACCGGTATAAATCGGTTCGACCGGTCCGGTCCGATTTTCAAAACATTGTATTTTACAACTGTACTCCCGAAGATCCAACGATGGAGAGTCTTGGATTGCACTGCCAGTATACTAGTATGTGTGCACATCAGAGGATCCGCTGGAACACACTCCGGTATCTCCAACTTTACGGCTCCAACTAATAAGAAACTTTACAGAATTACCCCTAAAATATTGTCCAATTGCACATTAAACCTTGTAATTACACAACTTTTGTAAGCGTACTTCAAGTAACACATGCACTCTCTTTCGAGGGGTTTGATTTGGGGATGGTCCAATATTTGTGAATTAAAAGTTCTGCGTATCCGTACTTTAAAATTTATACGAAATAAATATGATAGCAGATCAGATACAAATATATCAATACTTTTTTTCACTCGTGGTTGTGGTGTAAGAGTTAATAAGATTGCTACCATCTTCGTGTAATATACAAGGATTGTGGTATTTATTACAAAAATTACTGGAGTTATGGTGTATATGGACAAGGATTTAAGAGTCATGACGCCGCGTTAAGTTGCCATTCAAGGATAAAGAAGTATTTAGATTAATTATATTTGTTCCATAACAATTATAAAAAAATATGTTTCTTCTACTTGAATTTTTTATGTCGTCTCACTTAACCTCCCTGAAATTTATTTGGTAGCCATGGGATTCTGATATAAGTTAGGGTGTTGGGAATAAAATTGGACAACCCACAATGGAAACATGTGAAGAAATCACAAGATAGGACACTAGTTACTCAGAAGTAGCTTTATTTTGGATTAAGAATAGGAGCATAACTTCTTTAGGAATTCGTATCCTCCCGAGCCTTTGGAATGGTTACCCTATAGAGTCGTTCGGTAGAGGAATAAGGGAAAGAGATAATAAGGGATAAGATGTTAAAAATCAACGCCTCTTCTAATTAAGCAAGCGTCTAGAGAAATCTTTTTTGTTGGCTTCTTTGAGAAGCCACTTCTAAGTTGGTTTCCTTGAGAAGCTATTGTTGGCTTCGTTAAGAAACCATCTTCAAAATTGGCTTCTTTAAGAAGGTATCATTTGTTCTAATGTACTCCATTGGCCACTATAAATAGGACCCTTGAGATTGGAGTGTAATCAACCAAGAGAAAAACTAAGAGAGTTAGAGAGCCATCAAGTATATTGAAGAGGAAAGTATGGAGAACTTGATTTTGTATAGTTAGAGAGTACAAGTGAGTGTATGTATACAAAGTGGTGTATATTTTGGGGTGATGTATAATGGTGTATTATTAATGTATGTTGTCAGTGAGTCATTATATTATCCTTGTAGTCAGATTTCAACAATTAGTATCAGAGCCTTGTTAGAGTCCTAATTAAAGATACAACCCCCACATTGTAGAAAATCAAGTCCATCTAGTTGCGGTAGAGGTCTCTGAATAAATTAGGAGAGCCTCTGTCGGTGTGTCAGGTCAAGTCTTGAGTTTTGATAAGGGGAAACTCTTTCCGTGTGTAGTCAGGGACGGTAATCGAGATAGATCTAGGACCAACTTCAGTGGACGAAGGAAAAATATAGTTTCCCTAAAAATTATGGCAGATCCCTTCAACTCTGGTTTGGGATCTAGAAGTTGAACGGGCATAATTACAATTATTGGAGGACATGTGTCGAATCTTATCTAAAAGGACAAGATCTCTGGAAGATTGTTGGAGGAGATGATACAACAACACCACTAAAGGAGAATGTTGATACCTTGAGGAAATGGAAGATCAAGGTCGGTAAGACAATTTGTATTAAAAACCACGATCGAGGAAGAGTTAATCGAGCATATCCGAGAAGTCACTACACCAAGGGAAGCGTGGGACGCATTGCTACATTATTCACACGCAAGAATGATGCTCGACTTCAATTCTTAGGGGACGACCTGATGTCTCTCAAACAAGGAGAAATGACAATCAATCAATATTTCAACAAGGTACGCTCTCAATATTGTGAAATTTCTCAATTAAATCTGGAATCAAAGATTAGCGAGTCACGAATGCGAAGGGTCATCAATCATGGATTACAATCAGAATATGATGCTCTCGTAACAGCCATATCTGGTTGGTCTAAACAACCAACTCTCCTATAATTTAAAAGTCTCTTAGCAAATCAAGACTTCAACCAATCAAATGGCTGGTCTGTCAGTAAAAGGTGGTGAAGAAGCATTGCTTAGTACACATAAATGAGAGAAGTTGTAATAGCTGCATCAAAAAGGCTTAGCTCCTCAATGGAAGCAACATTCTCAAAGGAGCTTCAGTCATGAGGAGCTTCATATGGTCGATCACAAAGGCTAAATGATTTTTTGCAGGAAAAAAATGGAGAATGATTCCATTGCAGACGAAAGAGGCATTTTGTACGAGACTGTAGAATCAAGAAAAAGACAATACAGAGCAATGCTGCAGTATCAAACTATCACATAGAAAATCTTAGTGAAGAAGATTGGGAGTAACAAGCTTTGATGGCGATTATCGAATCAGAAGAAATGGTGTTAACGATAACCATGACCAAAGGAATTGATTATGACAATGACTGGATTGTGGATTCCGCTTGCTCCAATCATATGATCATATGATCGGAGATAAAAGCATGTTCAACGACATGTCCGAGTACAAAGGAGGGCGAGTTGTTGTAATAGCCAACAACTCAAAGCTACCAATATCTCATATTGGAACTACAACGATAGTGTCACGCTTCAACTTCAAGGATGTGCAGTTAGAGCATGTGTACCATGTACCAGGTATGAAGAAAAATCTTCTCTCTGTGTATAGACTTACATCTACAGGACATTATGTAGTGTTTGGTCTTGAGGACATGGGAAGTATCGGAACCTCAAGTTACATGATACTGCCATCATGGAGGGAAGAAGAGTTTGAATCTATGTATGTTATGTCAGCAGAATCTGCGTACGTAGACAAGACAAAGAAAAATGAGGCTATAGCTATTTGGCATGCTAGGCTTGGACATGTAAGCTGTCACAAGCTTAAGATAATGATGCAGAAATCAACGCTCAAGGGTCTCTCGCAACTGGATGTACGAGAAGACATAGTATGCATTGGATGTCAGTTTGGTAAGGCTCGTCAATTGCCTTACAAGGAGTCAAAGTATCGAGCCAAGGAGCCATTGAAGTTGATCCATTCAGACGTGTTCGAACCAGTCAAGACTTTATCAATCAGTGGTATGTGATATATGGTGACATTCATCGATGACTACTCAAGGTACGTCTACGTGTGGCTCTATTTTCTTATAGAAAAGTCTGATATTTTTTCTAAGTTCAAGGAATTTAGAGAAAAGGTTGAGAAAGAAATCAAAAGAAGGATCCCTATGTATCTTTTAAATATATCACATCGTAATTGTTCCCTTTTTATTTAAGTATACTACATCATCAACTCTTTAGCATTTACTGCATCATCAAATTACATATCTCACCACGTCAATGGTAGAAAAGAAATAGTATGTAAAGTGGTACATTCTATTTTGGGATTTTTACCGGGCAGACCCTATAATCTTTTCTAATTACCTCTACGACCTTTGAAACATCGTAATTCCTCCCCTGACCTTGTAAAATTGCTAACACTTACCCTACAAACCCTGCGGTTAAGCCCCGTTAGTTTACCCGTTAAAGTTGATCAGATTCCGTTATGTTCCTTTATACTATACCCATTTTGTTTATTAAATTTACATTGAGTGCCATTCCATCATCCGACATCCCTCGGACGATAGAGGCCCCGTTGTCATCGTTGCTCGGCTTCCCCCGCCCCCCAGGCGCCGCTGCTGCTATGGAGGCCTCCCCCGGCCGCCGCCGCTGCTATGGAGGCCCCCACCCACCCCCGCCCCCCCTCTGGCCGTTGCTGCTTTCCCCCACCCCCCACCCCCTGACCACCGCTGCCCCCCCCTGCTGCTGCTTGCCCCCCCCACCCCCGCGCGATGGAGGAACCCCCCCACCCCCCGCGTCGGCCGCTGAACTTCGCCTCCGCGCGATGGAGCCCCCACACCCCCGCGCTCCGCGCGATGGAGCTTCGCACGATGGAGGAAACCTCCCCACGCGCCGGCCGCTGAAGCTCCCCCTCCGCGCGATGGAGCCCCGCGCGATGGAGGACCCCCGCGATGGAGTCGCCCTCCCCCCATGCCGGCAGCTGAAGCTCCCCCTCCGCGTGATGGAGGACCCCCGCGATGGAGCCCCCCCACCCCCCGCACCGGCCGCTGAAGCTCCCCCTCCGCGCGATGGAGGACCTCCCCTCCCCGGCCGCCGCCGCTCCCCCTCCCCACCGCTGCTGCTTCCCCCCCCCCCCCCCCCCCTGGCTGCTGAAGCGTCGCACCGCGCGCCGATGATGGAGGCCCTCCCCCTCCCCCCGGCTGCTGAAGCGTCGCACCGCGTGCCGATGATGGAGGCCCTCCCCCTCCCCCTCCCCCTGCAGATCTGTTGGATTTTCTTTCCCATTCTTTTTTTATTTTGCCTAATCCTAGCCGTTCGATGCTAAATTGGTTAAGTTAACTCAAGATTAACCCAAGTATTTGACTCAAATATAGTTAAAATTGACGGCAGGGTTTGTTGGGTAAGACGGAGCAAGTTTACGAGGTCGGGGGAGGAATTACGATGTTTCAAATGTCGTAGAGGTAATTAGAAAAGATTATAGGGTCTGCCGGGTAAAAATCCCTTCTATTTTTATGTACGACATTCGATGGAATGCTGGGAAGCGTCGATCCCCAAAATCTATGTATCGATTACCAACCTGCATTGCACGTTACGAAACCATCAAGATATTTTTGAAATGAGATGTTTTTCAATCTACGAAGGATTGGATTTGCCATCCAAAAGGGATTGGCGGCGCAACTTATTGCCCGTCTCCCATCAAATTTCTATGTAATGACTCATATTTAAATGAAATCCTCTTTTGGAAAACTGGAAGAAATCAATTTAGAACGTAAACAGGAAGGAGAGACGCGTTGAATCTCATAGATCTGTTTCGTATGCTGGCGTGATACATTGAGTATGATCGTCCCAAAACGAAGCACCGATCGATATTAGAAATGTCGTTTTATTGTACATCCCCTTTATCAGATCGATCAGGATGACGTCCATATTATCAACTGTCCACACTAGTCGGGACATAGTAGCCCAAGAAAAGTGATGTGGAACATCCGAAATAGCATCTAGGATTGCAAATTGTTGTGATTTAGAGTAGTTCACTTGGATCATCAAAAATCGATCGCTTATAGTAAGAGGTTTCGGGCACCATGCTCCGATAAAAGAAGTACAAACCTTGATTATGATATATACATTAGGACATGCTTATCACACACAGATTCATTAATCATGTCATGGGCGGATGTTATTCCGGTCAGGGACGAAGCCAGAAAATTCTTCTTGAAGGGAATAAATTATTTCGGGGGAGGGGGAGAGGCATATTATTTAGATATTATTTATCTAATTCATCTTGTCATTTTAATTGTTAATATTTGGGGAGGGGTTCTTCTGTTGTAATGTGAGTTGCAAAAGAGGTGTTTTAACTTTTTTTTTCAGATTTGCTTCTTAAAATCCAACCTTATAGATAGAATATTTGAATAATGATATGCATATCCTCCTAATTTCGCTCAAATCCAAGATCATTTGCTATTTTATACAAATGATAAAAAGTTTGATTCTCTTTTAAATGGGATTTAAGTTGCTTAAATATTGATTGAACATTTAACAACTAAGATAAATTAGGAAATGTCATCAGATTTGATCGAAATTCGGAACATATGTAGAATATTAACAGAAGTTTCAATTTATGAGATTGGATTTGTGGAAACGAAATCAATCTATAAAGGAGCTTCCAATAATTACATAATTGATTGAAACTAATATTGAGAAGTTATTTTTTTATAAAAAATACCCATATAAAGTTATAATCAAACATAAATAATATCTATAAACATCATATTGACCAAAAGATCCCTACAAAACTCTTCATATCACTGAATACACATTTATTAATGTGATATTAAGTAATACCATTAGATTTAATATAATCAAACAAGTAACGCTATATAGATATGTGTACCAATCCCTTATCGTATTTGTTTATACATATTTTGACACGTGTACATGTATCTGCATACTATTTTAAAATCGACGTAGATAAAAATAAGGTTGCAAACATGCGGATACAAACATGTATTGTCTCCATATATGTATACACTAGAAAAATATGTAACCATATCCGTTTTAAAATCCTAAATAATGAAATAGGTATCCAAATCCATATCCGTTATATGCAAAGAAATATAAAAGAAAAAATGTTATCTATACCATACATGCTAAAATAAAAACTATATATCTGTGAAGATTTATAAACGAGTATGATGATGGACATATACGGATATACAGTATCTGATCATGCACATCATGTAATATTAACAGTTAATTATTGTAGTTAGATCATATATATTGATTTTTTTTGATATATGGGGGGGGGGGCTATTACAACATAATATATAAATTTTAATTATTAAATAGTGTATTTAGATCATATATAATACTATATATTAAACACACACACACACATATATATGTATATGAACTTAGTTGGGAGCCGGGGGACAGGAATACCTTCTCTGTTGACAGCGACTGAGTGGTGAGGGGCAATGAAGATGCCTTAATCATGTACCCGCATGGTCTCTTAATTTTGATCGAGCAGTTCACAAGAAGTCAAGGTTTTTGTGGATTTTTATCGTGCGAACCACTCGATCAAAGATCTAACGGAACGGAAGGAGACCGGGTTTAGAGCAGTCCTCTGCTGCACAGCAGAGGATTTGCTTCTAATGGTAGATCCCCATTGCTTGTGCGTGTGGCTGACCTTCCCTAGAATTATAAGTCACACATTAATCATCGAACTCACAGGGGTCGAACCTCGCCATAGTCATGGTTGCTCTTCCAGTGCAAGTGAATGCAATGTTTGCACATGATGGAACTCTTTCTTACATGAATTGTCATTCGATCATAGGAGGAAAAACAACCCATCTACTTAGAAACATAAATAATGTTACTTAAACAACCCATGGGCTCACACAAATTCGAAACACAATGGCTTACACAAACTATCAAAATTGAGAGGCTATGAGACATTCCACATCTCAGCTACCTAGCAATGACACTGCCACTCCCCTGCATGTATGCGTTCCTCAGACACCCGAATATCGTCATCGTTGTTGTCATTGTCGAAAATATCCTCGTCAACGCTATCCGTTCCCTCATCTACAATAGGATTCTCCTAATGGTATGATCTCGAGATTCGATCCTTCCCTTGAACTTTTCAGGTGAAGTTTTTAATAATACAATAGGTCTTAACCACCATTACTTGTTTTGGGAAGCTATAGAAAGGCCGTTCGGTTATTGCTTTAAAGTGTGTCGTCAAGATACTGAATGTTTGTTCCACGTACGATCGGAGATGCGAGTGCCGGTGATTGTACAGCTCCGTGCTCTGAAGTGGGGTAGGTCGTGTTGGCTTTAGGTCGTTAAGCTATTGGCAGTGTAGTTCGAGCATTTCTTTCGTGAGGCAGACCATTTCTTGATCGAGGAACTATGATGGGGGGAAATCCTCTTCAGTATGAGATCAACCATTGACCTCCTTGAATCTCGACAACATCTCCATCGGCCCAAGGTACTGACGAGACCACCAGCTTTCGCGTATTGCACCATGTCATGTCCATTCAGTCCCACCTCAACCTCATCTTAGAATGATTGTTGCATGGATGGGTCGCCTTGGAAGAATGTTGCAAATGATCCAAGTGGGGTGGTTTGTAAAGAGAATGTAGACATACCCCTGGCCGTGGAGTTCCCTATCATGTTGTCGACCTGGTCGTAATGGGGGAAGCTCTTCCTTCTGTACTCCATGAATGCCTTGTTGATATACAAGAGATAGTGCAAGTGTTGTGCTAACTTAAAAAACTAAGAAGTGCATTCGAGTTTGATACAATTACCATTTTCCATGCACTATTGTCAAGGGAAATTACTATACAAGAGGCATGATCCCAACCCCATCCACCCTTAGTCATAAGGTAGGCGAAGGTATTATAGTCCTTCTTTATAGTCTTACATATATTCATGTTGATATGCCTTGAATCTTAACCATTTGTTGGGTTGGATTGCTAAGATGCATGATCTGCCTCTTGAATCATGATTGGTTGAGAGCTGTTGGGCCGGATTGCTGGGATGACCAATCCGTTTTCTGAATCTTGATTGGTTGAGAGCTTTTGGGTTGGATTGCTGAGATGACCGGTCCACCTCTCGAATCTTGATTGATTGAGTGCTATTGGTTTGGATTTCTAAGATATCTGATTCGCCTCTTGAATCATGATTGGTTGAAAGCTATTGGATTGGATTACTGAATACAATTGGTATTCTTCTGTTGCAGTAAAAAGGGGCCCTAAGATTATGAAACATTCCAAGAACATTCCTAAGGTGCATGATCATGATCTTTGCCGAGATGATGGGTGAATACCTAGAAGTCTTCATGGATGACTTCTCATTCTATGGGGATTCTTTCGATATACGTCTAAAACATATAGATCGAGTCCTATAGAGGTTTTGGAGGTGAATCTGGTACTCTTCTATGATAAGAGTCAATTCATGGTGTAAAAGGATAATGTATTGTGACACGTCATCTCCAAGAAGGGAATCTAGGATGACCAGGCCAAGGTGGACGTGATCAGAAAACTCTAACCACCAACCAACAAAAACAATTACGATCATTCTTAATGCACGTTGGATTTTATCGAAGATTTATTAAGCACTTTTCAAAGATCTCCCAACCATTAACTGAGCCCCTAGACAAAGACATGGAGCTTGTTGTGAATCACAAGTGTGTTGAGGCCTTAAAGCTCTTGAAGGAAAGAATTATGGACGCTCTGATCCTACATGCAATAGATTGGTATCTTCCCTTTGTGATCATGACGGATTCTTCTGACTTTACTGTAGGGGTTGTATTAGGATGAAGAAGGCATCCCTTCGGTATCCACTACGCAAGTAAGGATCTGGATCTTGCTCAGTGTAACTACACAACTATCGAGATGGAAATTCTTGTTGTGGTATTTTCCTTGGACAAGTTTATATCGCGTCTCATAGGATTCAAAGTGATAGTCTACATAGATCACTCGACACTTAGGTATCTCATGGAGAAGAAGGACGTGAAGGTATGTCTACTTAGATGGATTCTCTTGCTTCAGGAGTTTGACTTGGATATTAAAGATATACCCGGAGTGAAGAATGTAGTGATTGATCACCTCCCATCTCAAGTAAGCATAATATTCCGACCCTACACCAATTCGAGACTCCTTCCCCAATGAGTCAACTTTTGTTGTTGACTCTCTCCCATGGTATGCTAATATGGTAAACTACTTGATTTTATGCAATTTCCTCGTGATTGGCCCAAGAGTCGCATTGACCGACTTAAGTTGGAGTCTAGGAACTACTATTAGGAAGACACATTTCGTTTCTTCGAAGGATCGGATTGTATCTAGAGGAGATGTATTCCTAGGGATTAATACAAGAGTGCCCTCATTCATAGCTATACTCTAGAGTGGGGAGGACACCACTCTGAGAAGAGGAATGTGTCTAAGGTATTACAACGCAGATTCAATTATCCGACTCTATTTTGAGATGTATATTCCTTCGTAAAGTCATGCCTAGTGTATCAGAGAACAGGAGGAACAATTGGTTCCAAGGACAAAATGCCAATGCACACAGTCGTCAATTGTGATGTATTCAAGGTGTAGGGCATTGATTTCATGTGTTCATTCCATAGAAGCCAAGGTTTTGAGTATTTCCTTCTCACGGTAGATTACTTGTCCAGGTGGGTTGAGGCTATCCCTACCCGAACCGCAAATAGCAAAATTATCTATAAATTTGTGAGTAAGAACATAATTTCTAGGTTCGGGTCCCCAAGGTTTTGATCTCTGATGGGGGTAGCCATTCTATGAACCAAGATATAAATAAGTTATTGAAATACTACGTAATTGAACATCGTGTCATTTGTCCATATCATCTATAATCTAATGGCAAGGCAGATGTGTCGAACAAGGAAGTAAAGAGCAGTCTACAGAAGCTCATCCACCCTGACAAGAAGAACTGGTCCCAACTCTTAGACCAAGTTCTGTGGTCCTCCCGGACAACTTATAAGACTCCATTAGGTACTTCCTCGTTCAGGATGATTTTTGGGAAGCCATGTCATTTTCTCGCAGAGCTAGTACATAAATCAGAATGCGCGATCAAGAAGATCAATTGGAATAGTTGCTTGGGTCAGAAACGGAGAGAGATGGACTTGGAAGAGCTAGTGGAGAACAGAAATCGAGCATATTACAACAACATGATCTATCTATAAGGATAAAGTAAAGAGATGACATGATAAACACACTGGAAGAAGTTATCCATGGGCAGAAGGTATGGTTGTTCAATGCAAAGTTGGAAACTTCCAAGGTAAATTGAAATCAAAATATACGAGGCCCTACATTGTCTAATTAGTGCATGAGAGCGGTATCGTTGAGATATTAGAACTCACAGAGGGTCCATTCTAGTAAATGGACAGCTATTGAAACCATTTATTGGACTAGATGATCATTTGCCAAGAGTTGAGGAAAAAGTTATGCATGAAGCGGATCCATAAGAAATACTAGCATGCTCTACATGACACCTTTCACATACACACTTCACCTATCAGAATCTTCATGAGTTCTCTAACACCTAACCACATCTTTCCCAATCTCATCGGTTCCCTTGTACATCTTCCATACTTTAGAAAATGCCTAAAGTATGGGAGGGGATCGATGCACGTCCTGTGTATGCGCATCATCTCTCTTCTTTCCCTCAACCATCCCATTTTTCTCTCTTCTATACTTGGTCCGACTAAAGCCTAAGTATAAGGGGGCAACTTCTACCCCCCCCCCCTCCTTTTTTCTTTTGCAACCTTTTATACTTAACATACGCTAAGTATAGGGGAGGTGATATATTCACATTGGTGTACATACTATGTATTTCATTGTGCTATATTGTATCGTAGTTTCAGTATATAATACCTATTACGGGATTTGGGTAATTAATTACAAAGACCTATAAAATTTGTAAAATGTGTACAATATGTAAAATACTTGTAAATATGTATAATCCTTTTAAAATATGTAAAATTCCTGTAAAATTCAAAAAATCTAAAAAAAATAAAAAAGGGAAAAAGGCAACAAACATTTAGAAAATAAAAAGTATAAAATAAACAAAAATAAAAATTTTAAAAATAAAATTCCTCCAAAAAAATATATCTCATGCACATGCACTTCATTCAGCGTATTATGCACTTGCATTGGGGAAAAGTCAATGGATTATGAAATAAGTCGTGAGCAGAAATAGAGAGTAGTTTTGACTTGGCCTTAATCCACTTAATTTTTAGAGGAGCTTCACTGAGAAGTAGGATTTTATAAACTTCATGTCCTAGACCTAGAACTATGAGTTGTGCATGATAGTGTTTAAACTTCGACTCTTAGTATCTAAGCCGATTGCCCCCGTTCTGATGTACGACTCTTGAATGGAGAATTAATCTAAACTCTCGTATTGCACACTTAGCTCAACTCAAACAGGGTGTTGAAAGATTGTGTAGTTTCTTTTCTAATAGTATGGACATCTAAAGACCAGAGTATGGGTTGAAATAAAGCTTCGGATGAGGAATAGTCTGCTAGTACTTAGCCGTTCAGTCGAGGTGGGAGTCAATGCAACCATCTCACGTGGTTGTTCACTTTTGTACCCAAAAATTTATATCGCAAATAAATGGGTAGAAATCAAAGAAAAAATGGCCCAAAAATAAATGTAGAGCAATAGATACACTCGATAGGCTCCAATTTCTTCATACTTTCTCCTTTTTGATAGTACTAGCAATAGTTTAACTTAGAAGGAAATACCTGACTCTCCGGGGAAGAGTTGCTAGAGGAGAAGATTGCACGGTAGTTTAGCATTTTGAATGGAAAGAGTTAACATCCTTCGCACACAAGATACTGTTGTTCAGTGTTTATGGAGTATGCTTTGGGAGGGGTAGATCTGAGATGACTTCTAAGCCGAGCATGTGCAATGACTAGCATAACTCGGAGACTGTTGAATTTAAAGTCATATTTTTTATCGAATTTCCGTTGAACTACTAATCCAGAACTCGGGTCGAGCTCTATTATCTCTTTTTGTTCATTACCTTGGTATGGAACCCAATCTCATTTCACTATTTCATTCTTTAGTTACTCGTGGACAAGCAAGGTTTAAGTATAAGGAGTAGACGAATATGTGATTCATCTCTAATTAGATGAAAAATAGAACTTTATCCTGAGGAATTAGATGCATTTAGGTATTTATATTTTATAACTAGCATCCATGCACTTGTAAATAATTTGCATAAATTAGTGTTTCATTCTGCATTCTTATTCACTTGTGTATGTTCACATAACTTCACCCATTTTTAATTAATTCGTACTAAATTAAATTGACGTGAAACCAACTCCAATGTACATATCATTAACATTAATCAATGAAAAATATTTAAAAAAAACTAACTTGTATACGTGTGAAATAAACCCAAACCCTTATTCCAGTACAGAAAGTTGTAAAAGTTGATATCTCTTGCATACTATGTCTAATTTCACATTACTTACTATTAAATTAATGTACATTCAATTATCTTTAAATCAACATCAAATTCAAAATAATCAGAGTCCATGTGTAAAACTTGGGTTTTGGGACCGAACTGAATATTATACATATTTACGTATTTTTGACCTATTATTTCATGCACATATTTAACTCTTTTTTATTTCTTTCATTTCCATTTGTTTAGTTCATCTTATTTTCTAAATAATTACATAAAAAATAAAAATCTGGAGATACCATAAAAGCTGTAAAAAGAGATATCCTGATTTGTGCATTTTACTTATTCATTTGTAACTAAATGACTTCACTATTTTATTATGACCTTTTCTTAACTCATAAAAATCCTCCAAAAAAGTATTTGTGTCCATTATATTATTTTACATCATGTTTGATTTTTGTATACATTTATTCATCTACAGAAAATTAAATAAAAATTATATTTTTTTGAAAAAAATGGTATTTTATATACATAAAATGTCAAACAAAAATGCATAACTTCCACACATGAGTTCATCTGCATTTGGATCCTTACATGTATGGCTCCATTTTTCATTTTATTCATTTTTGTATTTCAGGTCATTTGTTGTTTTTAATCTATGTTTCCTTAATTTTGCTGCATTGGTCAAAGCATAGTCAACCTCTACGCATCCTGCAGCCATTGGTCCACGTACATCCACCTCACACCACAGTCACCCGCTCTTCCTCCTCATTCAACCCCTTTTATCTTTTAGCACAACCCTTCTGAATTGTTGGATCAATAAGAACCTTAGAGGAAGTTTGTATGAGTCTGCATACGCATAAACTTTGGCATATGGCTACAAGGAAGGACTCTAAAGGTGCATGTTTGATTAATGACTCATGAAAAGAGTCATGCCATTTCTGGTTATGAGAAGAAAGGAAAGCATAAGTCCAAGTTGAAGAATCGCAATTCTAAGGACATATGCAATTACTGCAAAGAACCTGAACATTGGAAGAAGCATTGTTTGAAAAAGAAAGGTAAATCCACGATTGTTGTCTTGGCCTAGGGAGGCATAAATTCCTAAGATGATTTAGTTCTTACCATGGTATCACATGGATTCTAGATCTAGGTTGTTCTTACCATATGACTCGCCATGAAGATTGGTTCTGCACCTATGAGAAGATAGATGTCGGAAACATCGTCATGAGGAATGATACATTGTATAAGATTGTAGGGAACGGTTCTATGAAGATCAAGATGCATGATGGAGTCGTGAGGACAGTTACAGAATTATGTCATGTTCTTGAATTGAGGAAGAACCTAATATCCCTTGGAGTCTTGGACTCTAAAGGATATAAGTACAGAGCTAAAGGTAGAGTCATGCAGGTTGCCAAAGGTGGGGCAGTTGTCATCAAGGGAAACAAGCAGAAGACCATATACGTCAAGTAAGGGTTTACGGTTACGGAGTATGTTGCATTGGCATCTAAAGTCGTGAAATTAGAGTCAGAATTATGGTGTATGCAGCTGGAACACATGAATCAAATGAGGATAAATACTCTCATCTAGAAGGGTCTCATCGAGGATCTCAAGGGATCCAAATTGGAGTTCTGTAAACATTACATGTTCGGGAAACAACACAGGAAGCAATTCAGTAAAGCTATTCATAAGATGAAAGAGATGTTCGGCTACATCTATGTTGAATGTTGGGGCCCTTCATGGGTCCCATCTTTGGGAGGTGCCAAGTACTTTCTATCTATCATTGATGATTACTCTAGGATGGTATGGGAGTACATGATGAAGCATAAGAGCGAGGCATTTCAGACATTCAAGCAGTGAAAGATCCTAGTGTAGAACCAGACTTCTAAGAAGGTGAACTGTTTTCGTACAAATAACGGATTGGAGTTTTGTTCCTCAAAGTGAAATGAGTTCTGCAAGGAGGAGGATGTTGCGAGACACCTCATTGTCAGAGATACGCCGCAGCAAAATGTGTTGTAAAACGAATGAACAGGATGCTTCTAGAGAGACAAAGGTGTATGCTCTCTAATAATGGTCTTGATAGATCATTTTGGGATGAAGCTGTGAATACAACATGATACTTGGTGAATCAGAGTCCCACATCTGTATTGACTTCCAAAACACCAATAGAAGTATGGTCTGGTAATCAAGCTGATTATTATGTTTTACGTGTCTTTGGTTGTCCTACATACTAGCATGTTAGTGAATGAAAGTTGGAACTAAGGGCAAAGAAAGGGATGTTTATAGGATATGGCGCAGGAGTGAAGGCGTATAGAATTTGATCCCCTTCTAAGTATAGAATTATTGTTAATAGGAATGTTACATTTTATGAGAATTTCACGCTTCACTCAAATGAGTCTGCATTAGCAGGGACATGTGATGATGCACACGAACAGGTGGAGTTTGAACTAACACAAAGTAGTGGTCATGTAATTGATCGCACCACTCCTGATTACGCAATTGCTAAACAACGTAAAGATGAGAAATCAGAGCAAATGCAATCAAGTTCTACTAATGATCGGTCATATTGAGAGATACATCCACCGTAGAGATATGGATTTGAAGATATGGTTGCATTTGCACTATAGGTTGCATAGGAGGCAGAGTCTCCAAATCCCTACAGGAAGGTTATAGCATGGGCAGAATCTGGGCAGAGGATTGTTGCTATGGGTGAGGAGCTGGAGTCTCTTCACAAGAATCAAACACAGTATCTTGTGAAATTTCCAAAAGAGAGGAAAGTCATTGGATGTATATGGGTCTTCAAGAAAAAGACAGGAATCTCAGATACAGGTCACGCCTAGTTACGAAAGGTTATAGTCAGATAAAAAGTGTGGATTACAACGAGATATTCTCTTTCATTATAAGACATACATACATCAGGATGCTACTAGATCTTGTACCATATCAAAACTGGGAGTTGGAGCAGTTAGATGTGATGACAGCTTTCTTGCATGGTGAACTCGAAGAAGACATTCTTATGAACCAGCCAGAGGATTCGCATCCCAGGGCAAGGAAGACCATGTTTGCAGATTGAAGAAGTCCTTGTACGGGTTTAAGCGGACTCCCTAGCAGTGGTACAAGAAGTTTGACAGCTTCATGATTGATCATGGGTTCAATACGAGCCTATATGATTGTTGTGTTTACAACAACAAGGCTCCTTCATCTATTTGTTATTGTATGTCGATGACATACTGATTGCTGCTAAGTAGAAGAATACCATATATAATATAAAGAAGCTCCTTAGTTAAAGGCTTGACATTGTTGAGAAGAGGAACTAATGAGATATTTATTCCATAGAGCTAGGGTCTCTTATATAGAGAGAAAACCTTATAGAGTACAAGGGTTACGGAACCCGAAGGGTCACGGGGATTACAGAACTCGAAGGGTCACAGAGGGTTACAGAATCCGAAGGGTCACGGGAGGTTACGGAACCCGAAAGGTTACAAACATAAATGTAAATCTAATAACTCTAACACTCCCCCTCAAGCTGGAACTGAGAAAGCTACAGCTTGTAAAAAAAGAAAAAGTATAGAACACATCTTCACACTATGCATCATAAGAACATATGTCCATTGCTGGTAGAAGACCTCGCTCGAGGACGGGTCTGCGGTTTTCAGGTCACCGGAACGTATCTCTGCCATGCTTGTAGAGTCGCTGCGATATCAGGTCATCGGAACATATCTCTGTCGTGTCTGCAGGTCACTAGAACATATCTCTGTCGTGCCTGGAGAAGAATCGCTATAGAAGAAGTCGAGTGCGAAGGAGTAGTCAGATCGTAAAAGAATAAGTATACGTCATGATGAAGAAGTCAATGCTCGGTGAAGACGGATGACCTGAGTACTAGTCTGGAGTGTTGGTCTGTCAGTCGTGGTAGGATAGCAGACATCTTGACGAATCATCTTTGGCTCCTCGTTTTTCCCATACTTGATAGAATAAAGAGTATGGAACATCAAGTTGGGAGAAACAAAAAGTTGGGAGAAACAAGACGTGGTGAAGTAAGGGTAGTTGGAGGGGGGGCTCTAGGAGGTGCCGACGACACAGGAGGTGCTGCTAGAGTTGCTAGAGCCTCGGGCAATGCTTTAAGTGTTGTTGGAAGTAGCAATTGGTGCTGCTGGAGACTCGGGCTGCCTTGCGCAAGACCATCAAATCCACGAGCGATGCAGGAGGTCCAGCCCTCTCTCCTTATCGGCGGAGAGAGGGCTGGTGGTGGTGACGGATTTAGGGTAGTAGGCTTCGATCTAGGACCGTCGCTCTGATACCATGTTGAGAAGAGGAACTAATGAGATATTTATTCTATAGAGCTAGGGTCTCTTATATAGAGAGAAAACCTTAGAGAGTACAAGGGTTACGGAACCTGAAGGGTCACGGGGGTTACAGAACTCGAAGGGTCACAAAGGGTTACAGAACCCGAAGGGTCACGAGAGGTTACGGAACCCGAAGGGTTAGAAACATAAATGTAAATCTAATAACTCTAACAGACATGAAGGACTTTGGTGCAACGGAGAATATATTAGGGATGAAGATCATTAGAGATTGTGCAAAAGGGAAACTTTTCTTGTCTCGGAAGAACTACATTGAAAAAGTTCTAACGATATTTGGGATGTCTATAGACAATCCTCTAGGTACTCCATATGTTGTGAATATTCATCTCTCAGTTTCTTTCGCACCCCAGTCATACGTAGAGACCAACGTAGTTGGGAGTCCTGTCTATGCCATGGTATGCAAAAAACCTGATATCGTTCATATTGTAAGCATTGTTAGCATATTCATAGGAAACTCGGGGAAGGAGCATTGGCAGGCAGTCAAGCAGATTTTTTGCTATCTGAGAGGAACATCATATATTGGCCTCATTAACGAAATGATTTAGAGTGTTTGGTATTGGATATTCAGATTCAGACTATACCGCCGAGGTCGATAGGAGGAGAGCAATGGCATGCTATGTATTCGCTTTTGGGGATTCTATCATCAGTTGGAAGGCTACCTTACAACCATCAGTTACTTTGTCTATCACAGAGGCAAAGTACACGGCTTTGACAGGGGATGTGAAGGAAGGCATCTACCCGAAGGGCTTAGTTGGAAATCTTGATATACAACAGAATCGTACTATATTATATTGTGACAGTCTCAGTACGATATGCTTAGCCAAGGATCAAGTGCATTATGAGAGGAACAAGCACAAAGATGTTAGATATCACTTCATTCGTTCTGAGAAGAGGATAAAGGTGAAGAAGGTCGACACACCATATAATATAGATGATATGTTCACAAAGGTAGTTGCTAGGAGTAAGTTAAACCACTATTTGGACTTGCCCAATGTCGACAGTTGGCAATAACCCCAAGGAGGGGCTGGCGGTGGCACGGCGAATCTCGATAAAACTTCTTTGAGAGTAAATTTCAAGGTGGATATTATTTATAATTCCTTGACTCCTACTATTTGAATTTTAAGCAATGACTAATGTTGCTATATGAGAATTCAACTCGTGGTGAAGTCAAGTAGTGATTAATTCTACTACTGGATAATTTGACTGATGATAACAGTGCTTCATTTTGCTACATGAGGATTCAATTCAAGGTGGAGATTGTTGATGTGTCTTGAATCCTAACCATCTGATGAGATGGATTTCTGAGATGCATGATCCGCCTCCTTAATCCAGATTGGTGGAGAGATGTTGGGCCGTATTGCTGAGATGTCTGATCCGTCTCTTGAAGCCTGATTGGCTGAGAGTTGGTGGGCTGGATTGCTGAGATGCATGATTCGCCTCTTGAATCTGATTGGATGAGAGATGTTGGGATAGACTGTCGAGATGTCTAATCGACCTCCTGAATCCTAATTTTTTGAATGATGTTGGGCTAGATTATTGGGACGTCTAATCTGAGAGTTGTTGAATTGGATTGACGAGATGTCTGATCCGTCTCTTGAAGCCTGATTGGCTGAGAGTTGTTGAATTGGATTGTTGAACACAATCGATATTCTTCCATTGCAGACTTGCAGTATAAAAGGGGCCCTAGGGCCACCACATATTGTATCCCCATCCTCATCTCATCTATGTATCTTCTCAGTTTCCTTTGTACTCTTTCTTCTTTCTCCAAATAGTGAAACCGATTGCCGTTGTCCAAGGATGTAGCCCAGTTACATGTGAACCTTGCAAATCCGTGTGTTTGCATTTTGCTAGATTGATCATGTTTGTGTGTGTTTGCTTCCGTGATTCGCAACAATTCATAAGCTTTTAGTGATCGAATGCCTTCCTGACTGCATGTTAAAGTGTGTGGGTATTGTTCGCCATGCAAGCGATATGAATGAACCTCCAACCAGTTCGCCCATATCAAAGTGGTGGCTGAGTAGCTACAGCAAACACTCGTCCATTGTTGGTGTCCATGATACACGAATTTCAGTGGCCTTGTTCTTTGTGTTCTTTGCACCTGACAAGAAGCCACATTTGTGATTCATCATTTACTTGGTTATATCTCCGTATCAGATGTGGTTTCACATATCAAACTCCTCAACAAAACGCCAATGTGATTCGCATTGAACATTCTCATCACCAATAAGTTTTAGTAGTATTGAACATGCCGACGGCTACCTGTGGAAAGCAACAGCTACTTCAAAATAACCCAGCAGGACCATTCACTACACATGACTAATGTTTGCTCCTGGAGGATAGCCTAAGTTTCATAAAAGAGGGCCGTCGTGCAAATTAAATAGATCTAACTAGAAGCATATGGAGCATAACCCAGCAGTGGTTTTCGTTTTAGTTTGATCAGACTGGAGGCATAACACGTGTGTTTACAGTAAACAAGTGAAGCATAAGGGGAATGTTTGCTCTTAGTTCGATTTTTTTACTTTGTTTTCAGAGTACATATCGGCCATGCTTCTACTTTGCGCAAACTTAAAGCAAAGATAGTGCTAAATAACAGCAAGTGAAAACCAGATATATGATATATAATGCCTGCTGTAGTTGAGGCTCCATTTTCTTTAACATGATCTGTATGATCGCTTTCAGATATTCATCACCATTCTGGTTCCTTGAATTGTAACCATGCTTCTTATGTTTAACTGTGCTTTGAGCTGTTTAGATGTACTCACAAGCATACACATGGATCATGGACTTTGTTTCTACAAACTAATACGTATCTGAAAGCATATACATGTCAGAAAGAACATCTTTGCTATCCATAACTAAAAGCATGCGGAGCTTGTATGCTTACAGTAACTAGATAAGGAACATGTTTGTTATCAGTTTTCCATGTTCACTTTGATTTTGGCGGGCATTGGGGGCATGATCTTAGTTTAAGACACCCCAAACATATAGAGATTTGCTTCCCATATGAGGGTGTTAACAATTCCAACACATCCAACAGACAAAGCCGGTCCTGGGGGCAGTTTTAGGGTGCAATGGCACAGTGTTCATCAACTTTAGGGGCCCATCTATACGTGTGATACAGTTTTTAGTTTATAAAAAAAATAGTGATTTGAAAAAAAATATTGAATGCCCTTGTAAGCCCTTGCATAATCAAATTTTTGGTGTAATTCACTGAAACTTGGACCCTTATAGAATCGAATTTTTTAGAACAACTCAATGCCAAAGCCGAAAATTTAGTAAGATTCTGTAAGGACCCATTATTCACCGATTTTTATAAAGGTTCACCTTTTTCTTTTGGCTAGGTCCCATAAGATATCAGGAATGGTACTGCCATCAGACACATGAGGGTGATAACAATTCCAACAAATCCAAAACCCAACATATGCAAACACAAAACATATGGAGATGCCCATCCCAAAATTGAACAACACTCAATTAAACCTAAGCTATTTGAGGGTGTTAACTGTTAACAATTCCAATGCATCATGAATTTTCGAGCTCTGTTATCCTCAGAAGAATGAGCAAATTAAGAGCAACTCCTCATATTTCAAAAGCTACCATCCATGTGAGTATGAAGCATCAAGCCAAAGCAATGGCAGCAGAGGATTTAAGGAAATACATAAGGTGTCATTTCAACATAACAAGCAGTGTTATGGGTCTAAACCACAAACCCCGCTGAGGAAGACAAACTAGCGGGGAGGAGGAGGCCTCTCTAGGAAGAGGTGGAGGAGGGAAGGGGAAGGGAGGAGGAGGTTTCTCTAGGAAGACATGGAGGAGGAAAGGGGAGGGAAGGAGGAAGAACTGTTACTGTGACTTAAATCCTAAACTCTTGTTGGACCGTTAATGTGGTTAATCTGTATCCTGGCTTCTGATTGGCTGAGGGTTGTTGGGTCAGGATTGCTAACATGTCTGATATGTGTCATGCCTTCTGATTGGCTGAGAGCTGTTGGGTCAAGATTGCTGATGTGTCTGATCTGTATCCTACCTTCTGATTCTCTGAGAGCTATTGGGCCAGGATTGCTGACATGTCTGATCTGTGTTTTGCCTTCTGATTGGCTGAGAGATGTTGGGATGGATTGCTGAATACAAATGGTACTCTTCTGTTGTAGTATAAAAAGGGCCTTAGGGCCACTAGGTACTGTACTCCTCATTCAGATTTGGTTTCTCATCCCATATATGTATCTTCTCAGTACCCTCTGTAATACCTCTTTCTCCATATAATGAAACCGATCGCCATCGCCCAAGGATGTAACCCATTTACGGGTGAACCTTGAAAATCCTTGTGTTTGCGTCTTACTTATTTGATTGTGTTCGTGCGTTTTTGCTTCTGCGATTCAGAACAAACTGGTATCAAAGCTTCAGGTCCCGTCAAGGTCATCCAGCAAGATGGCATCGCACAATCTGAAGATTGAGAAGTTCACGGAGAAGAATGGATTCAGTCTATGGCAGATCAAGATGTGTACCCTTCTGAAGCAGCAGGGCATCTGGGCACTGTTAGATCAAGAGTGAGCGAAGGTACTCGATCCATTTGAGTTGTTGGTGCAGGAAGAGAAGGCGCACTCGACAATCATGCTATGCCTGGCAGACGAGATTATCGTGGAGGTTGCTGATGAGGATTCTGTGGCCGGTCTGTGGTTGAGACTGGAAAGTCTATACATGATGAAGTCTCTGACCAACAAGTTGCTCTTGAAGCAATGTCTGTTCTCTCTCCGCATGCATGAAGGTACATCTCTTAAAAAATATCTAGATTGCTTAAATACATTATTGATGGATTTAAGAAATGTACATGTCAAGATTGAAGATGAGGATGCTACCTTGATTTTATTGGTTTTTCTTCCATTATCATTTGAGAATTTTATTCAATCATTCATTGTGGGAAGAGAATTCATAACCTTAGAGGAAGTTCATGTGAGTCTGCATATGTATGAACTTCGACATATGACTATTGGGATGCAAGAATCTAATACTGCAGGTTTGGTTATGACTTATGAGAAGAGTCGTATCGGTTCTGACTACATAAAGAATGGAAAGCAGAAGTCCAAGGTGAAGAATTACAATGCTATGGACATCTGCAATTACTGCAAGGAACCTGGACATTGGAAGAAAGACTGCCCAAAGAAGGCCACAATTGCTGCAGTGGCTCAAGGTGGTAGAGATTTTGAAGATGATTTCGTTCTCACCGTCACAGATCAGAAGATGACAAATAGCACATGGATTCTTGATTCAGGTTGTTCTTACATATGACTCCAAATGAAGATTGATTCTACACCTATGAGAAGATAGATGGTGGAAACACTGTCACAGGGAGTAATGTAGCGTGCAAGATTGTAGGGATCGGCTCTGTGAAGATCAAGATGCATGATGGAGTCGTAAGGACTCTGACAGAAGTACGACATGTTCCTGATCTGAAGAAGATCAAGATATCCCTTAGAGTCTTGGACTTTAAAGGATATATGTACAATGCTAAAGGTGGAGTCATACAGGTTGTCAAAGCTAGGGTTGTTGTCATCAAGGGCAACAACTAGAAGACCCTATATGTCTTGTAAGGGTCTATAGTTATTGGGAGTAAGTTCAAGCGTTGTTTGAACTTGCTCAATATCGACAGTTGGCAGTAACCCCAAGGAGGGGCTGGCGGAGACATGGTGAATCTTGGCAAAGCTTTTTTGAGGATTTAATTCAAGGTGAATATTGTTTATAATTCCTTGATTCCTACTATCTGAATTTCAAGTGGTGAAGTATAGTAGTGGTTAATTCTGCTATATGAGAATTCAACCCCGGTGGAGTCTTGGTTAATTCTGCTAGTGGAGAATTCAACTTATGGTGGAGTATAATAGTGGTTAATTCTGCTATATGAGAATTTAACCCTGGTGGAGTCTAGCAGTGGTAATTTCTGCTAGGGGAGAATTTAACTCTTGTTGGAGTAATAGTAGTGGTTCATTCTACTATACGAGGATTCAATTCAAGGTGGAGATTGTTAATGTGACTTGAACCTTAACCACTTATTGGGTCGTTGATGTAGCTGATCTGTGTCCTGGCTTCTGATTGGCTGAGAGCTGTTGGGTCAGGATTGCTGACATGTCTGATCTGTGTCCTACCTTCTGATTGGTGGAGAGTTGTTAGGTCATGATTGCTGATATGTCTGATCTGTGTCCTGCCTTCTGATTGGCTGACAGCTATTGGGCCAGGATTGTTGACATGTCTGATCTATGTTCTGCATTCTGATTGGTTGAAGAGCTGTGGGGATGGATTGCTGAATACAAATGGTATTCTTCTGTTGTAGTAGAAAAGGGGCCTTAGGGCCACTAGATATTGTACTCCTCATTCAGATCTGGTTTTGCATCCCATATCTGTACCTTCTCAGTGCCCTCTGTAATACATTTTTCTCTATATAGTGAAACTGATCGCCACCTCCCAAGAATGTAGCCCATTTACTGGTGAACCTTGTAAGTTCTTGTGTTTACGTCTTGTTTGTTTGATTGTGTTTGTGCATGTTTGCTTCCGCGATTCGCAACAAGAATAATGACCTAACAAAACGTATCGTGGGGTAGGAGTTCATATGTTTATAGGGGTTGTAGGATAAATATGAAGCATACAAAGATTGCTGGGGAATTAAAAACAATTATAGGAATCACAGTATTAAAATCTATTTATAAGAATAGATAAGTGAATAGTTTGACAAAGTGATTTTACACCACAAACTCTAGAATCCTTGTAAGTTACCTTCTTGATTATGTAAACTCTGTTATTATCACCTCAACCCCATAAAGTTGCTAAGTATAACACAGTGAAACCTCCATTAGTGTGTCGTTTCTTTCTACCCTAACCAGAGTACATGGGGGTAACCCATGTATGATCGAACGCCAAATGTGAATTGTGTGTTTACAATGGAGTCTTAGGTGCGAAGGCTCGGTTATAGAGACTTTCGACATGAAGTCCTTCTTCCTTTTTGACCTCTCCTCTTCATCTTTGAACCAACTGCCTGCATCGAATATGCTCTGAACTCTCCCCTTCATCTTTGATTCCATTTCCCTCATTGACGCTGCTCCGACTTCATCGATTCATCTTCACCAGGAAACACTTGTACCTCATCTGAATCGAAGTCAGATGGGTTTAGAGTTTCATGGGTTTAGGGAATAAAGGTCAAATGGGTTAGGGTTTCTAACACTGAGGCTCTTTGTTCTTGGTTTCTAACATACATGTGTTGAAGATGGGTTGGTTTGGTTTAGTGGAAATAATGGTATCCTGAACGTGTGCGTCAGGTTTGCTGGTTACTTCAAATATACATGTGGAATGAAGGGAAAGAAGTATATGCTTGGAAAAGAAATGTGGATGAAGAAATCTCCAATCTCATAACATGAAATCCAAATTGGACTTTGAAATACCAAATTCCTCACACAAGAGGGAGCAAGTTCACAGATATTAAGAACGAGTGATGGAGATGTTTAATGTGTGGAGATGACAGCTACAAGAGTTACCACCAAGCGAATGAATTCCTTAGTAAGAAGAATAAAGCTAGAGTGGTCGATCCCATAGTGGTTGTGGATAACCATGAAGGGAACCCTGGAGGCACAAAGGGATCCCTTATCCCAGGAAGTTAAGTTGATTGTGGTGGTGTTGAAAGTCGTAAGATGACCTTAACCTTTACATATAACCAACTAGACTGAAACAAAAGTGAGGAAGTAACATGTGAGAAGGTTTGGAAGTAGCTTGATTCTAAAGTATGGGATGATGATGGTGGGATTGATGGTGGGTCTGTGGGTGGACACAATGCCCATGTAGTGGCTGAAGGTATGGATGATGTTGGCGCAAAAGGACCTACTACTAGTGGGGTGGTGGGAAATGGGAACAGGGTTCTTGGTGGCAATAAGGGCTTTGTTGGGAGTTACATTGGTGAAGAAGGTGGGACTTCCATTATCGAAGAAGTTCAGACTTCCATTGGAGAAGAAGGTGGGACTTCCATTGGCTAAGAAACACCTCATGAGACTAATACAAGATAAGTTCTTGGGTCTATGGTGCGCAAAGGTTGTTACTTTGATATGTGGATGGATGATGCGAAAGATTTGAGGGTGGGATCGGGCAATGATGTTGAAGAACACATAAATGTTGCAGGGGGTTGGAGGAGCAATAAAAAGAGTGTGCATTTGACGAAACACCCACCACCAGTCCAACCATCGCAGATGGACAAGATCAGTGACTAAGAAGATGGCTATTGAAGCCAACCATACCCCAACCTATTCTGACTCATATTATAGCAACTATATTGTTGTAGATGACGATGTAGAGGAGAGTGATGATGCAGATGACATTTATGGTCTTGTTTTTGATAATAGATATCATCACCTCCTTGATTCCGATGTAGAGAATATGGGTGACTATGATGGGACTAATGCTCGAGTGGATCCGGATGCACCAATATTTGAAGTAAGGGCCGAATTTGAAAGCCTTGATGTCTGCTGATCTACTTTCATGTCTTACTAAATCACTAAGGAGTTTTTCGTCAAATACATTAAGAGAGAGAGAGAGCAACTGGGTCGCAACTAAGTGCAAGGCAGAAGGATGCCCTTGGAGGATTCATGCCTCCTTGATACTAAACGACACGATGTTCAAAGTCAAGACTCTTGTGGCATACCACACCTGCGCTTCAAACAATTGGGTTGGAAACACCATGTCTACACAAGAATGGGTGTCACATTAGATATCGGTTTGGGTTGAGGTGAACCCTGAAATCACTATGAAGCAGCTATCGGATAGGATCAATGAGTCATTCAAGCTTCGTTTACCATACGTGAGAATTTACAAGGGAAAGAAGATGGTATCAAATGAGTTATTTAGGAGTATTTAGGAGTTATATGTGAAGACCCCATCTCTTATTACAGAATTGAAGCGTCGCAATCCCACAAGCATGATCCACTTTTTCTTGGAGGAGGATGACTCCTTCCTCATGTGTTTCATTTCCTATAAAAAAATTAGACACATTCATGTTTGGTTGTAGACCCTTCTTAGGTTTGAAATGATGTCACTTGAAGGGCAAGTACCTGGGAACATTATTTTCTAAGACTGTGCTCGATGCTTTGAATGGGCTATTTCTAATTTCCTTCGTGATCGTGAAGAAGGAGTCCAGTGTTGCATGATCATGGATCTTCAATCATTTGCTCGAGTCCATCCAATGTGGCCAAGGAGAGGGACTTACACTCTTCTTAGATTGTCAGAAGGGGCTAGAGGTCAGAGTGAAGAACATCTTCCCTGTTGCAGAACATAGGGCTTGTATGCGCCATATATATAAGAATTTTTTAATGTAGTTCTCTGGATCTAATTTAAAGAATATTTGGGGTCAGCGAGAAGATCTTTTAAGTCCAAGAAATTCATCCATTGGATGAAAGAACTTCAAAAATCTAATATGAACATTTTTGATAACATGATGATAGTTAAATAGAAATGGTTGAGGTCCGAAGTTAGCACAACAACTCATTGTTGTTACATTACCAATAACTTGAGTGAGTCATTCAATTCATGGGTCAATGAGGCACCACCTTCCGAGTGATATGATTGGTTAGATAAAAAAAATGATGACAATGATGGAAGAGCGGAGATTAAACGGAACAAAAATGTGAGGTGTGATGGTGTCTACGACAATTGACTATGTTAGGAGTTCCACTAAAAATTTGCAGGGGTTCATCATAAGAAGGTCCACTGAGAGAAGCGTCAAGGTGGAATGCCCTAGTGTCCGCAATCTTCGTAATCTTTTTACCAAGCTATGCACATGTAGGCAATGACAGATCTCTAGCTTTCCTTGCACACATGCTTGTACTGCCATTTCAAGTTTGCAAAATGTGAATTGGGATGGCTATGTGTCTAACTACTATATTATAAGTCAATATAGAAGAACATGTGCAAAATGCATCACCCCCTTACCGGACAAGTCTTGTTGCACACCGATTAAATTGCCATACAAAGTATTACCTCCCCACTTCATGATACCTCTAAGAAGGCCCAATAAGAATTGGATAGGAGCGAGAGATGAGGAGAAGAAGTTGAAGCACAAGTGCATGAGATGTGGTTCTTTTAATTGTCTATAAACACTTGCAAAATTTTGATAAACCCCCAAACCCAATGTAATCAGAATTTGTCGCAAGGTGAATCCCAAGTGAGGGCATCCATGGAAAATCTGACTAGGAGAGTGCATACACAACAATCATCAACATTGGATAGAAAAGGTAAGTCAACTTATCATATGTAGATGGATCCAACTTTGAGATGTTAATTTTGTAATTTGCTTATAAAATGCAGTGGCGTAGTTGCAAGAGCAAGAGCATTTAAGAGGACCACTAACTTCGACGAGATGGCTAGTCCAAGCACTCGGAGAAGGGGTCGCCCTAAGAAATAGTCACGAATAGTGGAAGATGGCCTCAACATTGTCAAATAAGGTATAGCCAATGCACTCCCGCAAATGTTAATGCAACTATGGCTCCTTGCTGGATATTTTACATGAGTAAGCATCACTTGCAAGTGTTTTGAGCGAAGCAGTTCCCACAACACTGCATGTTTCCAACAAGCAATTTTTTGTTGGTCTAATTAGCCATCCTATATACGTAGTTTAGCCACTTATAGGTGTTTATATATCACAAGTTGCATTGTTTTCTAATGCATATAGATGGCTACTCTGAGTGATCTCTTGATGAAGGGCTGATCCATTTTTTGGGCAGCAATTTGATGGAGGACTAATACATTTTTTGAGCAAAAATTATAGTGGCTGACATTGAAAGATTCCATTTTGTGGTGGGGTGGTTGTACGTATGGTTGCTACTTTATTTATGGAGGGGAAGTAGACATTAGCCAATGCCTTTCTTGTTGTGCAATGTGTGGGATTTTGGGTTCCATATGTTATATGAAAATTAACATAAACTTAGTTGTAGTACAGTGAATAGGGACATGGTGAATGGATGGCTGACAATCGGGATTTTGCGAGGGTCTAATGTAGTCTATACAAGGCGAAAACTACATTGTCGTTGAAGCAACCGCTCACGAAATCCTGATTAATCAATAATTAACCCAATATGTATAAGCAGTGAAAAGCAAAATATGCGGAGTTAAAATTTAGTATAACTCTATAATAGATGTGTATATATAGTGTGGAAGTATGTAGAGGTCGAACTAGGGATGGGCATTGGGGATGGGCCAGCCCGGCCCAGCCTGAAGCCCAGCTCGAAAAGCCCGGTCTCGCCCAATCCAAATGGATAATGGGTTGGGCTTGGGCCAAAGTATTGGGACCGATTTTTTTTGGGCCGGGCTCGGGCTTGGCTCGACCCAGCCCGAGGGCCCGGCCCGAAGGCCCGACCAGAATATGGGGTGTATGTGTGCATACATACATATACATTGCATGTGGTTGGTAAGGCGGTGTGTAATGTAAATTTCCTCCATTTATTTCCTAATTGTTAACATTATGGTATTTCTAAACATTTTCATTTCATTGAGAGATATTGACTTGGAAATTGAAAGTCTGTGACTAAAGTTGGGAGTCTCCAATTGCAACCTTATCCATAACCATATGCCTCTGAGTGAACTTCTGCTGATTATTAGGGTAAATTTGTAGATGAGGGAGCAACAACTATATTCTGCGTAGAACCCCTAGGATGGAGATGATCATTAAGCTGTTGATGATCGATCCAATGAATCGACATAAATCTCATAGAAAATCGATATGGTTGCAATCCACACACAAAACGAAATTAATAATACAGAATATATAAGGATATATATAATATAAGCTAAAGTAAATATAAATATAAATAGAAATAAACAAAAAATGCAAAATAAATTATTTTAGGCTTAATTTTTTTATTATTTATGGAATTTTGCTTTATATTTTTTAAAGTAAAAAATATCTCAAATCATGGATTAATAAAATAGATCGAACTGAAATGAAGATGCAAATTCTCAAATGATGTCAAAAAGTTTTCAAATAAATTTTAAAATATAAATATTAATATAAAGAAATGATAAAATGGGAAATGATATTTTTTGAATTTTTAGGATTTTTTTATATTTATGAAGGATTTTGGGGATTTTTAAATTTAAGAGTTTTCTCTTTCTGTTCTTATGGTTTTTAGGTTCTGGAGTTGTAAAATAACTAGACAAACAAAATAAATATTTTTTTAGAATTATTCAGAAAGATGTTTTGTGGTATTTTATACTGTAATCAGGGTAAAATTGTGCTCTTTTTATTTTAATAAATACTAAAAAGTTCTAAATTGCAAATATAAACATATGTCGTGAAAGTATGATGCAACAAGAGCTTAACCCTATTTTTTGGTAATTTTTGGAGCACAATTGCTATATTTAGAAATAGAATTAATCAACAAAAATCAATGGTTTGGGAGAGGCATACATGCAAATAACATAAAAAATCTAGGGCCTTTCTGCAATTTTCACAAAAATATACAATAGAAATTTGAAGTTCCAAGACTTAAGAAAAATATAAAGTCATAGGAATATTAGTGCAAAACGCCCATCTCACTTGGAGCCGCACGTGAGGTGAGCTGACATGGACTATTTTGCAAATACAAAAACTTTAAGGGTCTTTTTGCAATATTAACAGAAAATATAAAATTCAAATGGAAGTTTATGGACTAAATAAGAAAGTACAAAAATAATTAGGTAAAGGTGCAAAATACCTAACTCTTGCACACAGATGAATGACTGAGCTCATACCACTTGCCCATGCGTCGGCTTGTGGACACGCGAGACTGCTTCGCACAACAACGGTCGAGATCAGTTAGTAGAGGAGGATCTGATGGTGGAGATGCAATGTGATCTGACGACGGTCGTAGCGCATAAAGAACAAGGGCATATCAGCGTCTCAGAGGCACAGAGGAAGAACGATCGAAGAAATAAGCCCCAAGAACCTTCGATCGTCAAAATCTCGATGCTCTCCTTCCTTGCTGCAAAAGCTCCCAAAAGTCTCCCAGGGTCCTCCCGTAAGGAATAGATGTGTCGAAAAGACATGAGAGGCTTCAGTGATGATGGGCGGCGGAGGTTGACATGGGGGCACCACCCTGGTTCAATGAGGCAAGAGAGGGCCTCCTTGACGGTTCTTTCCTGCAGGGGGTTAGTCAAAACAAAAATATGATGCTCTAGGGAGCGTTAGAAGGGGGGAATGCGCGAAGGAGGTGTCAGGGCGACGCTCTCCGATGGTCGGCAGAGAAGTGAGAGCGGATGTCCAAATCCGTGAGGGATCTAGGTGAGTAACAGTGGGAAGAATGTTTAGAGGATGGAGAGAAAGGAGAATGAGGTGATAGTGGGGTCGGAACGACGGTGGGCACAGTGAACAGAATTTGTCTGAGCTTGCTCCGACAAACTACGTACAGGGGTTTTAAAGCTAAATCACGCACTAAAAGACTTAAAACAAATGAAAGGCATGAAATCTAAACCTACAATTAACCTAAAAAACGATAAAGAAATACCTCAAGCAAAACTAAACCGTGAGATGTGGACCTCATGGCCATTGGTGGCCGGAGATGGTGGAATGCCCTTCGAACCTTGCTTGACTCCACTACAAGCTATTGGAGAAGTCCCTATCACCGACTTCGATCCAGAGCACCAGACTGGGGGTCAAAGCTAAACCTGGCCAATTGCGGGCCGGGCCGGCCCATGGGCCGGGCCGAACGGGCCGAGGTTAAAAAACCTCTGTCCAAAGCCCGCCCATGGCCCCCATGGCCCATTTTAGTCATTTTCCAATGATTTTTTTAATGGTATTTCATACGTATAAATGATTTTATTAATACCATATGTACTTTATATAACTAATATACGTAGTTTACATGTTACTTGACATGTAATTCATTGAATTTTTATTTAAAACTAGCGTCATAAATGAAAAACTTAAAGCATATAATATTAATATATGTATAATTTGACATAGATTTATATATTTTTTATTTTTTTGCGGGCCGGGCCGGGCCGACCTATGCTTAAATTTCGAAGCCCAAGCTCGGCCCATGAGCGGGCTGGGCAGGCTGGGCGGGCGGGCCCCCCTGCCCGTTGGCCAGGTCTAGTCAAAGCTGGGCCCAAAAGGATTCAAAATTAAGAAGGAAGAGGATGGAGGTCTATGTATAGGAAGGTGAACATGGTGCAAAGAACGAGGGGATCAGAATGGTGCGATGATCCAATCCTCAAGGAAGTTGATGGGCGTGAAAGCCCTTCAATCGAGGAGGAAAAGTTTTGAAGACATCAACCCGAGAGGATGAAAGAATCCTCGAGGAAAAATCGAAGAACAAGGGGGGTCAACACTAGGTCTGTCAGAGGATATAAGCGAGTCAGAGGAGTTGACCAAAGTCAACTCAAGACGCAACCTAGTTGGTCCACGTGAACTAAATAAGAAAAACAAGCATTGACATTATTGGAAATTGAATAACAAATAACAAATGATTTTATTAATTTTAAGTTATGAAATAAAAGTTTTTTTCTTATTTCAATAGTATTTTATTATTATATTTATTTATTTATTTGAACTTATTTATTACAAGTTTATTTTAGAGTTATTTCATATGTATATTTACCCATGTTTGAGGTATTTTATTTTTATTTTGCATTTTTAATTTAATTGTTTTATTTTATTATTTTATAAAATTATAACTTATTTTTATATACAATAATATATATTTTTATTGTATTTTTGATATATTATGTACACTTAATTAAATATAGGTATATGTATTGTATATTCATCTATGTATTTGTATGTATTATTTTATTTTAGTATTTTATTTATGGTATTATTTTGTTTTAAATATGTACATATACTGTAAATATTATTTACAAAATTATAAAAATATAAAATTATAAAATTAATAAAGAGAAGAAAATGAATATTTTATTCGAGTAAAATATACAATATGGGCCCAAATCTAAAATTCACACCTTAACTCCAAAAAATATGAAACCGCTATCATAAAATAGCTTATTAAAAGTTATATACAATTAAAGTGATTTTGATATATTTTAGATTTTTATCTGGAGATATCGATCGGGGAAGTTGGAATTTTGTTTTTTATTTAGAGTATAAAATGTATACTATGTATGAAATCAATTTTACATTTTCTAAATATTATTATCTACAACTTTCTTGTAAAAATTTATTTATTTGAGGTACAAAATATAGAAAATAAAATAGGTCCCAAATATGAATTAATGATGAATAAAAGAATAAAGTTATAAATCTATTTTTGATCCTTATCTCCCCTACTTTATTCCTTGTCAATCCAATCATCAAAATGCCTAGGTCTCGGGGTTTAAGGTCATAAAATATCTTTGTATTTTATTGTTTTTCTTCTCTTTTCTTTATTCTATAATTTTTGCATTAAAAATGATATTTTATACATAATAAATGTACTAAATTATAAATGTCAATTTGTATAAAATAATGCTATTTATATGCATTAGTTAGGGTTTTTAAGGTCAAAATGATAGAATAAAGGTGATGAAATGGGTATTCATCAGTGACACTCTGTATCAATTGGCACTTCGTTTTTGTGTGCGTTGTTGGCCATATTTCAGGTTTTAAGATCTAAAGCCAGCAAATATACAATGTGGGGATGAGAGATGACATTCCACTAACATAGAGGTAATTCTACAGTTCTTCTCAAGACATTCGACATGAGTTTTATAGCATGGGAGTATAAGTACACATTGACAAAACCTTTATATAACGCATATGTACTTGATTTACACTCTTATATTTGTGAGTTCGCACATCATCTTTTTCACTTCTTCATTCAACTTGTCTAACTCTTGCAGATATCGTAATTCACCATTCATTTCTTCTTTGGAGGTCTGATCGTTGGACGCCTCATCAACGACCAACCAAAAAAATCATAGCTCTGATCCGAGCATGTGTAGAACTTCCTTCCCTTACATGGTCTCAAGGATGTATTCACCACAGCAAAGCTTCGACATTCACATTTCACTCGATCAAGGCAGAGACACTTGAGGCAAAGATCAAGTTCATCTCTTGTTAAAGATTGATGTAATATCATTTGAGAAACATGCATTGTTTACCTCTTAGACGTCCAATAAAAAAATTTCTGTCGATCTCCAACTTCACTCTTTGTTCTATTGCGGTGCTTTCAAATATGGATTGAAACACAAATATAGCCATTGGGAATGAGGGGAATATCAGACCATTCATTTCTAGCAACATTCAAATTGGGGGTAAAATAAGGCATTCAATCGTGGGAAACAATCGTTAATGGAAAAGTAGACAGATGTTAACATGAGGATCTGCCATGTAAAGGTTGATAACTTTACGGAATCGAAGTGATAATAACTAAATTTACAAGTTTGAAAATGTAATTTAAAAAGATTTTAGAGCTCCTAGTGTTAAAATCTCATTGAAGAAACAAGCCGCTGCATAGAAACGTTAACTAAGACTACACAGGTGGTGTTGTAGTTACCGTCACTACGGATGCGGAGGCATCAGTCTCGTTCGCTCCGTCGCAGCGACTTTCCAATTGCAACATCAAATTCCCAGATGCCAAATTCAGTGATCCAACAACGGCTTTTTTATATTAAACAGAATCCGTAATGCTGATTCATAAGAGAGAAGTACGGAGGAAAATGGATACGAATATATTCGAACGTCTGTTTATCGTATTTGAAAAATTATTGGATATGAATATTTGTATTCGAGTAATAATTGAATATGGATCGAATATGAATACGGGTTTTAAAAATTTTCCGTATACGGATACGGATATGGTAATGGCTCGAATATACGAATTTAGATGCGGACACCCAAATACAAAACTTAATTTTGTTTTTATATACTAATTAATATAATATAAGCTACAATCCTGGGTTCTTATATCAGTACTATATATTATATAATGCAATACTATTCGTCTGTTTGGGAATGGACAAACAAAATTTACAAAACCATATCCTCCTTTCTACTTCTGATAAAAACACAGGTCATCTTCACGCTCCCTTTTGTCATGATGCAACTTCTTTATGTTTCGATGTCATTTTTAAAATCATTATGAACTATATAAAAATTTAATTCGTATTCGTGTGTTATTCTATCTGTATTTAGAATCCATGTTATTGAATCTATATTTGGAATCACTCTTTATTCGATTCATGTTTAGATTGGCTCTTTATTAGATCCGTACTCGAGTCCACTCTTTATTCGATCTGTATTCAGATTCAATAAATATTCGATTAGAATTCGTATCTATATTTTTAAGGATATGATTTCCTTAATACATATCCTAGTAATATCCGTATCCGTATTCATATTCATATTTGATAGAGATGAAGCTAATATGAATATAAAAATAGGTTTAATCAATCCTTATCCGATCCATTTTTATCCCTACATGGAACTATCCTAATATTCTGTATGGGATTTCAAAATATATAGCCCTGTAAACTTTCGATATTGCAATAAATACACCCGAGACTTTCGTGTTTATAAAAATATCCCATCTTTTTTACGAAAATACCCTCCCGTTCTTATATCAGTACGGGCATTTTGAAAATGGAGATTCTCTTTTAGTATCCGACTATGTATGCACGAGCAAACTTCGAAGACATCACCGAAACAAACACTGCTGCACTGACTCCTAAATATAGCTTAATATTTTGGTATCTTTATACCCAAGACACCTAAAATATTGACCAATTAGGCCTTCCGTAAGCTTTATAATAGCATCATAATCCCTGTAATCTTTATTTTGCACAAAGATTTTATAGTAAAGTACACAGACGATTTCAATTTTCAATGTCATACCTCAACTTTAAGATGGAATAGTTGTTTCAATGCGGTTCTGAGTTGTGATTTGAAGGTACAAAGGCAAAGCGATCGACATTAAGACAAATTTTATATATGTCACATTGTTACATTTTAAAGTTCAGGTATGACAAGCGTATAATTCACGATCCTCTGTAATTTATTCAAAACATAATCACATAACAAGCAATCTCAAGAGAAGTAGTCGCATCACGTTCACATAATATCCCTCCTTATCCCTTGTCCGCAATCACTCCACGTTCTTTATCCCGCCCAAGCAAAAGATAAAAATAAGGTGAAATAAAGGTAGGTAAGCTTTAAAAAGATGATACACGAAATACAAAGAATTCTTTGACAACCTCACCACAGTTTGGACCTCATATAGCAAAATCCAGTTGGAACCAACACATACAGAAATCGACAACCAACACACTTGCAGATAGCATGCTATCAAGTATGACTCACTTAACATTAACATGTAATGTTCTAACTTTAACATCAGGAGAGTCGTTGATTCGGCGACATACAAGTCAATATCCACGCAGAAAGAAGCTTCTAACTGATGAACCACCAAACCACCGGTTTCTGCGAAAACCCCCAAGCACCCCTTTAAACAGCAAAAACCTAGTTACCAGAAAATCAATAAGCTGCAGTTTTGATTGAGATAAGCCTGCGCAACAATTAACCCTCTATTTGTGAGATAAAACCGCATTTAAGAGAATAGATGCATAAAATATGGGGAAAAGATTACTCACCCGCGGCTTGAGCGAAAATTATTCAATCTAGCGGAGGATTTTTGGCATGATAATCATACTCCCTGCTTGAGGCATTTTCTCGCCCATGCATATCCAGACTCATTCGACCATATTGGCCAGGGGGACCATCGGATTCATTTTTATTGAAGGGCGCATAATCAGGATACTCATCCTCCCGTTGCCTAAGATCTCGTTCAACCCCATGCTCGACCATAGTTTGAGCAGGCTCAGGAATTTCGTAAGGTGGGTAATCATAGCCCTCGATAATCTGTCCATGTTCATGTTCATCATTGTCGGGATACAAAGCCTGTCCATGGTTAGGCTCGTAATCATATTCTTTCTCCCTGTCACGACCACGATTGCGATCTTCATCGTGACCACCCCGACCATACTCTCTCTCCCGCTCCCGATTCCTCCCCACGATCTCTATCACGGTCTCTATCGCGATCGCGATCATGGCCACAATCTCTTTCTCGACCGTGGTCCCTATCACGGCCCCGATCACGATCACGCCCACGATCTTTTTCCCTGTCTCGATCTCGGTCTCGGTCTCTGTTCCTATCACGATCTCTATGGCGATGTCTATCATCCCTAACATCTCGATCACGACCCCTATCATGAGAGCGTTCACGAGATCGTTCCCGCTCTCTCTCCCTTCCTCTATCACGGGACTTCTCCCTCTCCCTGAAACATGAAATAGTAAGTAGCTAAAACACCACTGTTCCATTTATAAGGAACGAACATATATGGATTTGAGATATTTATCATGTAAGTTGGCATACCTTTCAACGATTCTGGGCTCCTCAGATCTTGGGGGTCCACCCGATGCGAGTTGGTGTGCTTCCCTGATGTTCACAGAAATCGAGTTTCATGTGCAAATCAAAAATGTAAAACGAACATAACAAAAATACTACTCATAGTGCAGGTTTGTCATTAATTATCTGAATTGGATGTTCGCCGCTATGGAGAAACAACCTTTTTCCTTTCAAAAAATAAAGCCCCCAAATTGGGCAAAATTTTAAAATTGAGTATAAGAAAATATAACTGGCCCCAACAACTGTAGCCCAGTCTCCTGTACAACTGCAGCCCCTGGCTGCACGTATACACCATATGCTGGCAAACCACTCCCATCATTTGTGCAATCAAAAAGAAAATGCTTTATTTGGTATAACTAAAAATGGTGAAGCCTTCTCCCACCATAAGTAGGGTCGGCTAAATGGATTCCTGCTCAAATCCATGTTGAAAGATTCGACTATTTTTTACGCCGGATGTCGACTACCTAACGCAACCCACGCAATAGTGAGATTTGAACCTGATCATTTGAGTGGGGGGTACACTGCACTATCACCGGATCATTTAAGGGTCTAACTATAAGGATAAAACGAAATGTTCATATTATCAACCACAAGAACATAGTGGAAAGAGGCATCAACCTCAAGAATATAGTGGAAAGAGGTTGTGCATATCACGTTTTTGTAACAGCCACGCCATTAACTGTACACTATCTACACAAAATGTAAAAGACAAATTTCTTCAGGCAGCATTAATCATCCTTGGCCGGAAACCAACAGTCTCAAGGTGCAGTGTGGAATAAAAAATTAGAGCAAAATTAGGGATTGTCATCTGGCAATTTCGTCCAAATTAGGACTTTGTGAAGTTGGGACAAAATTAGATTTTTCTCATTTCTACCCATCTAATAAAAGGTTAGTTGTCTTGATTTGGTCGGATTTGAATCGTTCGAATTGTAGAAAATAGATCATATGTGATCTCTCATTCGTCATTCAGTTAGAGATACTTACAAGTTTTTTTAAGCCTGAAATAGGGGGAGACACTCGCCGGTGTTCGCCCCAGCTTTTATTTTTAAAAAAAACGGAAATGGAGGAGGTAGAAACAAAAGTGAAGTTAAACAAGAAAAATCAATTACATCTCCCACTCCTCCACTAATCTCGCGGCATGAATCCCCACATTTTCCTTGTAGAAGCGCTGCCCCGAGAAGAGTAAAGCATTCCTTCCAGCCAAACGGCCCACAAGATGGCAACATGATAGATTATCTCCCTTCGAGGTTTGCCCCTATTAGCCACCAACGAGCCACAAAAAGCCGCGAGATCCTCAGCGCAAAACCAAGTCTGATCGGCCTCCCGTCAAACCTGGATCACCTTGGGGCATCTAAAGAATAGATGCTCAACGGACTCAATCGCCTCCTCGCAAAGGCACCTATTAGAAGTGGAACCCAGAAGCCTAACACACCGTTCCCTTGTCATCAGCCTTTGTCTCCGAAACAGCCACAAGAAGAAACCAATTCGCTCGGGGAGCTTGAGAGCCCAAAAAAACGCACAATCGTGAATCACAACCTCTGATCGAGAGGGCGGAGGCCTGCAAATTGCCCCAAAAGCCTTCTTAATCGTGAATGGACCCGCACACCATCCCCAATGGTCTCTCCCTTCGCCGGGTGCCCCCACATCCTTGATAGAATCCAGCAACGCCATGAAGTCCTCGAGCCTCTGGTCCGAGAAATTAGAGGAGAAAGCCGGGAACCAATTTCCATCCAACCAGCAAGACGCAACCAACACATTTTTATCATCCGCCAGAGCATACAATCGCGGGAACCGCGAGCAGAGGGGCCCCCTCCCGTCCAATCATCAGACCAAAACGCGAAGGAGTCGCCCCTGCCAAGGATCGGTCTAAACAAGGATATGTTTCGAGAAAACCTCCACCACCCCCCTCCAGAACGGAGTGGGAGAATCCACGCGAGTAGCCAGCCTAGGCGGAGCCCCCCCAATACCGTAGATCTTGCACAGCACGGTACAACAAGGTCCTCCCCAGGGCCCCAAATTCTGCTTGCCCACTTAAGAAGCAAGGCCTCGTTCATTTGCTCCAAACGCTTTAACCACAGCCCTCCCTCATTCTTCTGGAGCGTAATTTCCTCCCACCCAACAAGGTGAATGCCCCCCGTCTCCTCCCTATGCTTGCCCCATAAGAACCCACGTATACGCTTCTCCAGCTGATCACGAATTCCCTTTGGCATACAGCGGTTTGATAGGAAATAAATAGGGACGGAGGACTGGACCGCTTTGAGGAGGACCAACCCCCCCCCCTCGTAAAACGGCCGACTTCCACCCCACCAACCTCGCCTCCACCTTCTCCACGACTCTGAGCCAGTCCCTCGTCCTCAGCCTGCCCACAGTCAAGGGCATTCCCAAATAGTCCATCGGCAATGAGCTGCAGCCCGACCCTAACGTCTGTGCACAAGCATCGGCCTCATCCACAGAAAGGCTGATAGGGATGACCTTCGACTTATCAACATTCTTGAACAAACCAAATAATTCACTGAAGATATCTAGAGCCATGGCCATGCCATTGGCCTCCACAACTCCCCCCTCTATGAAGAAGAGAGTATCGTCGGCGTACTGTAAGAGCAGAATCAGTGACCCGTCTCTCAAGTATCCATTTGATAGCCCGCAACTAACCACTCGAAGAGCAATGTGCATCAAGACGTCCGTAGCGAGGACAAACAACATTGGAGCAAGAGGGCACCCCTGGCGCACACCCCTACGAGGCTGAAAGAAGCCCCCTTCCGGGCGACCATTCACCATGACCGTAAAAGAAGACGTCACACAACGCCTCATCCAAGAGATCCATCTCTCCGGGAACCCCCTCCTCCGCAACACCGACCATAGGAATCTCCAGTCAAGGCTATCGTAAGCCTTCGCAAAGTCCACTTTCCACAGCACACCGCGCTCATCCCTTCTCCTCCAGTTCGCAATGATCTCCGATGCTAGAGTGAGGCAATCCGAGATTTGCCTACCTGGAATAAAAGCAAATTGCATCGGGGAGATAGTGCTCTCAAGAACACGGCTCAGCCTAATGGCGAATACCTTCGCGATAATCAAATATAAAGCATTAGAAACCGCAATAGGACGGAAGTCGTCGATACTTTCCGGCGTCGAAGACTTGGGCAGTAGAATAATCATAGCTCGATTAATCCTTTCGAAGCCCGCGTTGCCCAAACAGAATTCAGAAATGACCTCCAAAACCTCTGAGCCAACCAAATCCCAAAAGTCTTTATAGAAGGCCACTGGGAATCCATCCGGGCCCGGAGCCCCATCTGCATTCAAGTCCCAAACCGTATCCTTAATCTCCTCCAAGGACACATCCATAGTGAACATTTCACAAAAAGAGGGCGCCACGGGCGTGGCCCCGAGACCCAACCACTTCCAGATTCTCGGTATAGTCCTCGAAGAAATGCCTTTAAAGTATTCGACAATAGCTATTCCCATTTCTTTGTTCCCATCCACGCGCACCCCATCAATCGTAACCGATCGAAGTGCATTGGACCGACGTCTCCTACTAGCTATGTGATGAAAGAAAGACGTGTTAGCGTCCCCCTCCCGCAACCAAGCATTTCTTGACCTCTGCCTCCACTCAGTGACCCGCTTGCGATCCTCAATCGCAATTTGCTTTTGAGCAGCCGACCGAGTAGCCAACTCGTCCACGGAGAACTCCCTATCATCCTCCAGCGCATCAAATCTCCGAACCACCTCCTCAGCCTTCTTCCTCACAACGCATCTGGCCGCTCTAGACTCCCTCTTGAAGGCACGCAACCTTACACGCAAGGAGGTAAGCTTCTGAATAAAGCGAGACGCAGCGGAGCCGGAAGTCTCCACGTTTGACCAATGAGCGGCCACCACCTCCCTAAAGTTTTCCTCCAAAAGTCAAGACTTTTCATATCTAAAGAGCCCCCTTTGTGTAGGGGCATTACCGGACTCCCATACAATTGGCGCGTGATCGGATAACGTCCGCGGCCTGGCCCCCACAAAAGATAGTGCGAAGGAATCTAGGAGCTCAGGCGATGCCAAAAAAACGATTGATGCGGGAGCGTGAATTGGAGCTTCTCCAAGATTAGGCGACATCCCCCGCATCCAGAACCTCAAGGACCAAGGAATCAATAGTGTCAGCAAAATCGACCGACCCCCGGATCCTTCCCCCTGCACCCGGGCCTGTCGGAAGTTCGTAAAGTAACATTGAAATCCCCCCCCAATGAGCCAAGGGACATCCTTGAACGTCCTTCCCGTCTCAAGAAGATCCTCCCATACCTCTCTACGTAGCACATGACAATAAGGTCCGTAAACACATGAGATAGCCAATGGCATAGAGGAATCCGTACACACCAAAAGGACGAAAGGACGTGCCTCCCGCGAACAAACGAGTTGAAGGCCAGCTTTGAGGACCTCCACGCCACCAGCATCCCACCAGAAGTGCCCACCGCATCCACCATCTTGTACTGATTGATGCCACTCGTACCGAAGGACCTCCACAGATCATCCGTGGTGGATTGAAGCTTCATTTCTTGCAGCAAAAATGACGCCGCAGCCCCATTCCACGAATCTCGATCCCAGCATCCTTCGCTTGCCCGGGTCACCGAGCCCTTGTATGTTCCAGGATTGAATTCTCATTTGGGACCTTCGCGCCTCCCCTGAATGTGGGTCACCCCCGCGGCCTCCGCAATAGTATTCTTTAAGGTCGAGCACGGTTGCGCCTCAGATCGCGAAGACCTGGACTTGTTCCTACGCCCTGTATCTCTTCCTTGCTCTCCTGTCATTAGTCCCCTCAGAAGATTGATCATCACCGGGATAGGGCTCGACATCATGATATTATCAGTGGTAGAATCATCACGACAATGGTCATCGACGGCAGCGGGCGAGGACGGCAGAGCAGCATCGAAGCACGGAGTTGGTTGGGTCCAGACCCTCCCCTCCGACAACAGGCGGTCGCTCCGGGAAGGTGAAGACTGTGGAGGATTACCATGGGGTGAGCCCCAGGACCCGCCAAAAGGGATGGACCAAGCCTCTGCGCATGTAAAGGCCACGCAAGGTGGGGGAGTAAAGGGGCCCGATGATGCAGAGAAGAACCGACCAATAACCGAGTCCGAGAAGCCCCTTCGTATCCGAATAAAAGCTAACAAGGGGGACCAGACCCGCGAAAGGGTCCGAGCGGGATACCCGGATTCCCAGACCCACCTCCAGTGGCACAGAGTAGGGCGGCGTCGAACAAACATTTATCCCCCTTTCCACATCAGAAGACAAAGAGAATTTTTGGGATACCATGCACAGAACCCGAGACGTTCCAACCAAAGCTCCCCTTGGAAAACCAACCGTCATCTCGGTATGCGAAGCGACGTCGTTCACTCTTGGAATCTCCGGTGGCGGCGGAGGCTCAACGACCTGCAACTCGATTCTGAACGTGAAGCAGTCAACCTCCATCGCCGCGAAAGAACTCCGTCCATGTAGACCATCCAAGAGGCCCTTGTTGCACTCCAGCAGCACCATCGTGTCGCCCACCGGCGAGCCGGGCTTGATCCCATCTTCAAGCACCGCTAGGACTGTTCCCCACCGCCGTAGGGCCTTCCGCAAGCAGCCTACAGTCCGGGACAGGAAAGGAACGCCCGTCACCCTCGCAACACAAACCTCCATATCCGCAAAGCAGAGATTTCTCCTGCAGACATCGCCAACATCGCCATTTTGCAGGACGTGATCCCTCTGGATCGTTGAGAGTCCACGAACGCAGCACCTCCGAGCATCAAGCGCCACCACATCGCCCATGAACCGCGACCCAAGGAAACCACACAAGTGGGATTTCAGAGCCTCCACCGAGATAGCACCTCGCGTCGCGAAACCGATCGACGCATGCACGTCGGGCCCCCGCACGTCTCCCCTTACCTCCTCAGTGGTCTTCGAGCCACCCCCCCTCCACAGGTTGAGTATTACCCGCATGTTGATCTTCACCCGCAACCACCTCGGCGAAGCTACGACACCCCCCCCTCCGACGAACAAACAACGTAGAGGATAGGCGCTGCACGTTTTGACGAACCAAGGCACGTGTATTACCATCATCCGCAACAGACCCTCGAGCAAGCATGTACGTAGCTTGGCGGTGCCCAGGCCTCCCGCAAGAGAAGCACCTCGGCGGAGTAGGACAGAACGCCGCAACATGTCCCCTAGTTCCACATCGGAAGCACCTCCTCTCCGGCATCCTGTGTGATACATGCACCCATTCCCCACTCCCCCCCCCCCCCCGCTGGGTTCCGCAACCGCACCGACGGCCTGCCTCTCCCCCTCCTCCCAGCACACCACTAACTTCCCCTTCTCTGGGACCCCGCTTCTACCCCCGACCACTGCACCGCTGCTAGATCCCTCCCCGCGCCCTCCCTTCAATAGTACCCCATCGTCGAACCTCTGTGCACCAGCCTCCCCCCTTCCCCCTGCGACAAGGCTCTTCACGGAGAAACACCGGCGGCGGAGAACCCCGCGTTCCCTGGCTTCGAGCTCTCCACCAGCGCTCCATTCCATCCGCTTGTAAAAAAAATTGATGGCTGGTAAGGATACCCAAAACAATTGTTCCAGATCACCCCCCTCTCATGTTAGTCCCACATCTACTAACTATCGAGATAATTAGGAGTTGAGTTGGGATTCGTTTCGTGTTTGTTGTTTTTGCTCTGTAACGCCATACCATCTTATATAAAGGGATTGTATGTCATTGTATTAGACCGTTGAAGTTAAAATAAATACAAAAAGTTTTCCTTTAATCTCTCTTTCCGTCCATCTCCCCTGCGCATCTCTGTGCTTCTTCTCCCCCCAAAACCTCATGCAACATGTGTGTTTTTTCCTCTCATTCTCTAAATTTCCTTTTTCCAGCAAAATTTCATGTTTGCATCAATTGGTATCATAGCTATATAATTTTGCAAAAGTACCAGGACTAGTGCAACATAATAGCATTTCATTGTCGCAATACCGAGCTTGCAATACCGCATCTTATCCCAGCATATGGAAAACTTTTTGTGATAAGAGTCGATATATGCTTAATTGAAAATCATTTGAAGATAAATGCAATAAGCCAGATGTTGTTAAAAGTCATCTGATACATTCTCAAGTGTTTCTGGGTGCGACAGCAGAGTCAAATATGGCAATTATCAGATGTTCTAAAATGATCGAAGTTTACGGAACCTGTGTAAAATTTGAAGTAAAGAAATCGACATGACCAATAAAATAATATATCAAGGGATAATTACATCTGAACCCTTACATACTTCATATTTACATCCTAACCCTGCTAAACATGTTCCATTTTACACGTATACCCTCCCCATCAGGCATTAGCGGGCTCCATAAAATCTATATTTGGGTTAAGTTACCAAGTGACAAACACTTCATAGCAATCCACATTCTCCTTTCCATCCTCTCTTTCCCTCACACTCATTCTATCCATGGTTGAAAAACTAGCCTCAAGGCAAGGCGGCCCTTTTTAGCCTCGAGGTGTGCGCCTCGGTCCAGTCCAGTCATGGCCTCAAATATCAGCGAAATTCGATCGAATTTCTGTCGAATATCGATATCCAGTCGAAATCGAAATTCCACCGAAATGACCGAAATGAACGAAATATAGGGGTCCTAGTACAAAAAATGACCGAAAATGACCGAAATTCCGGTCGAAATTCCACCGAAATTCCATCGAAATTTTGTTTTGGTCGATACCGAAATGGTGACCGAAACCGACATTTAGGGCCTTGAGTCCAGTGAGGCATGTGTCTTAAGTGGCCGAGGCATCAGATCATTTTCCGAGGCATTTTTTGCTTTTTTGAAGTATTTTTTATGATTTTATTGGTTTACTTGATAGTTTGAAGAATTATAAATATCTGTTTGTTTAGGAAAAATAATTATACAAGATAAATGTCTAATCTGATGTTTCTTTCATGGGCATAACGTCATATTTAATATTAATTGTGTCCAACTATTTCGACAAATTCTTATTATTTCACTCTTAATGAATGAATTCATAAATATCAAATCTAACAATACTCGTAAACTTAACGACCTTTGTAATATATCAAGCAAAATGAAATGGATAAGTTTCACGATTTTTCATGATGTGATATATTATATGTTAGATACTAACATAAATTTCTTTGATGTATATTTAGTCGTACTTTTTATTACAGCAATATCTAAAAGATTTTGTCAAGATGGATAGGATTCACGGTTTCTCAAGCAGCCATATATTATATGTTAAAACAAAACATAAATTTCTTTGATGTATATTTAATCGTACTTTTAATTACAACAATATTTCAAAAGATAGATATGTATTATTTAATTCCTTCACAACATTTATTGACAATGAATTCCTCTTTGATTGGATGAAAATATGTAGAAAGGGATATGCTATTGTTCTATAACTTCTATGTTGTATTTTAGGTACTTATCACTATTATTTCAGCACCATATCTTATAGTGTTAAGTATTATATGTTGGGCAGAACATATAATTATATATAATTATAATTTTATGCACTATTTTTCTCTACAAACTGAGCTTACACCTCGACCGTCTGGAGGATACGCCTCACCTTGATTTCGAAGAAACAACCTCGTTCCGCTTTTCGTTTTTCAAACCTTGATTCTATCTTGTAAACAACGATTGAGCAAGGGATGACATGCATCCACAAGTAGGGGCACGTGAAGAGATGCATGTTGAGATCATGCTTTTTCAAGGGAGGTGCGCTCAATACCGTCACAAGATTGTGGTGGGTAGAACGCTCTGAACTTGACCTTACCAGGAGAGAAGAGGAGTCATAGCACTACCATTGCATTCCTACCATTAGGGAAGAGAATTAGGTATAACTGGCCCAGCCCAACTCACAAGCCCAGCTCAAAGACAAGTCCAAATTGTAGCGAGCCAGACTTGGGCCAAAAATTCGGCCTACTAAAAGAAATGGGTTGAGCTTGAGTAGACCTCAACACAACATGGTTCCAGCTATAATGTTAGTATCAACCATAAAAAAATCCTACATTCTCTCCAAAATGGATTCAATGATAATGTCATTAACAAAAGCTACAGTGCAAAACCTTTCAGAAAGTCACTCCATCCTTTCAAGAATAGCTCTAGGCTTAATGTTAACTTAAACATCAACTAATAGTATAAATATTAACTAGGAAACCTAACAACATATGATACCTTTAAAAAACAAACCTTGATGGCATTAGAGGTGATGCTTGCGGAAGACCAATATAAAGGCACCAAAGTTGGAAATGGCTTGGTGACAATAGAGGCAATGTTGGTGACTTGATGGAGGTGAAGCCAATCTGACAAGAATGTTTTATCTTCTTTTTTCAAGTAAAGAAGGTCTCTAGTATCGGGTGGGGTTTTTCTTCAACAATTTAAGCCCTTTCAGACAAACAAGGACCCACTTAAGAGTGAAAACAAAGGTGTTCACTACTGGTGTATAGCCTCAACGCCTTGCACAGACAAGGCGCACACCTAAATGCACTTCTATGGCCCCTTTCCTTGAGATGCATGCCTCGTCACCTCGAGGTGTCGCTTTTAAAACCATGCTCATAGTCTTCCCATTCACAGGGTGGATGTGGTGCTTCCAAGGTTCATGGCAGGGGACATGGGGACGGACATGAGGTGGGATCTAAAGGGGTGTTGGGGAGGAGGGCGATGGTGACGACATGGTCGAAGGTCACAGTTGGCACCTTTGTAAAGGAGTACTTGCACAAGGATGTGCAGGTGTTGAAAAGTGGTGTAAAGATGACAAGTGGGCAGGTGGACAAGGCAGGGTCGATAAATGGCACAAGGAGGAAACTAATGGGTATGCTCTTTCACGGTGGGAGGATACCTAACATTGGATATGGAAGTGTCGAATTGAAGGTTGGGATTTGGTGCGCTCATCTCCTAATATGAAGTTGACATGGGGTTGATGCACACAACCTTGTTGTAGACGGTTCACGTCACGAATTGGGAGAGGTGGAGGGAGGGATGACGATGGAGCGGTGTATATAGAGGAGAGGTGGAAGATGGGGAGGAGGAGATATTATAGGGGTAAGGAGGTGGTAGTGGTGATGACAAAAGGAGGGAAGAAGCATTCGGATATTGTCGAGATGGAGGTTTGGTGCTGGGGAAGACGATAAGGGTATAATTTGCATATATGATGGAAGAATATGGAGAGGTACATTGGAACATTTAACTGATCCCATCAAACACACACAGAAGATACCACATAACACAGAGACATGCATTTAATGTTATATTTATACAAAGTTTAATGGTGTAAATACAAAGTTTAGAGAGGATAGCATGTCAATATAAAAGTATAGAGGGGATTGTTTGTAGTCATCCACATATCAATGGTCGTGAAGTTGAAAAGGTAACCTAAAAACAAAAATATTTCAAAGAAAGAATTTCTCATGAAAACCTAAAAATCTAATAACTCAATCACACAAAAATACTTGCAAGATAAATAAACAAGTACATGCAAAGAATAGATTCAATCAATCCTTATATGCAAATCTGTACACAAAAAAGAATGATAAGAGTTTGGAAAAAAAAACAAAGAACTTGTTTATTATGAAGTACCTACCCCCTCATAAAAGAAGGGATGGTGGTCAAAGTAGTATGCAAAACTGCACGGGTAGGCAATAAAGAAAATAAGATATAAGTAATATGTCTTCTCAACAATAAGAAAGAGAGCAGAAAATCCACACCTTCCAGAATACTTCTGATTAACTTCTTCACCTCCAACTCTAGTAGAACCAAGCCCACCACCTAGTCTTCGAGGACGCCAATTAGCAACTGTTCTACCCCGTTCCACATCCACAAGGACTCTTTTACCATCAAAAACCTTTTTGCCATCCGCTTGCTTGTATGCATCTAAATTGGCAAAAAAAGTTAAGCACATGATTTCAACAAATAGCATGACTAAACTTATAGAAAGAACAAATAACACCATACTTTTCATATCCCGTGTATGCACATACTCGATAAAAGCATATCCTCTCGGCTTTTTCATTTCTTTATCGACTATCATCCTAACCTGCACAATTAAAACAAAACTCAGATTTTAGAATAGCAAAACAGCAATACATGCAGACAAAAAATAATGTTTAACGCATGCCAATGTTTAATATTAAAACCTTCAAAAACACTATATCCTAAATGGCACGGCAAACAGGCACCATGCCTCCAAGCCGTGCTCACCTTTTAAGGTGTACAGCTTCTCCAACGCAGGATGCATCTTCGTCATTTGCAATTGAATTGGCAAGAAACCGCAAGAAACCAATGTGTTTGGCCAATAGCCAGAGATGAAGGGGTGACCCTCTTACCAGGGAAAATTTTAAAACCGAAATCTATGATTACACGTAATTAGAGATATACCAGAAAATCTTACGGAACTGTGAGGAATACAATATTCAGAGGCAGTGCAGACGCATCACACCTAGAACTCAATCAGTAGTGAAAAATATCAAGGCAGGATATCACTTCTGGTGAGTTCTTTGAAACACTAAAATCTAAGGGAGAAGCAATGGTACTCACAGACCATAATCCCAAAATAATACAAATAGAAGATCAAGATGCCATGCACCATTACCATTCTCATTACCAGTGCACACCTTACCAATCAAGTCGATACACCGTCAAACAATAATGACATGGAAGGAAATGCTCAGAAGTGCTTCCTCTTGAAAGGAATGCAGTTTAGATACCAGCTTCATCATAAGAACTTACCAAAGTAGGAAGTTTTTCGTACTTACACGACTTTTGGTACAAAAAATTGAAACGAGTAGAAGAAGAAAGAACTAATGAGGTACACAGGCATCAATTTTGGCAAATATACCTGATATTACCAGGATTTATATTTACATGATCGTCGCAATGGGAGAAGTTCAAACACATGGTGAATGGTGGCTAAAATCCATCTTGCCCAATAATGCAAAAACAATACCTTCTTCATTATGACAATATATACAACTATATAAACGGATATGTTTACCAAACAACATTTACACAACAAGTGTGATTATTACCACATTTAACTATACATAAGCCCCCTTTATTAAGTATCTACATCATTTTTTTTATAAAATTAAAAATAAGTATTAGAAATCTGCAGTTAGAAGACCAGCAGCCCTATGGGGCATTCATTTGAATAGATTAGAGAGGTAAAAAGGTAGATACTGTATATATGTATTCAAAAGATAAACTAATCACCTGTTGATCCCCCTGAATCTTACTTGATTTAAAAGAAGTATTGAAAAAATAAAAAAATGACTCTCTTAAAACAAAATTTGTAAATCCTCAAAGGTGTGTGTCAAAGCAAAACCTTTCTTTAAACCTCAGGGAACAAGAAATTCCGGTATCCATTGTTCGAAGACATAAATGTTGCTATAAGATGACATTATTTCAGATCTGTTATAATGTAATATACTACTAATAAAGAAAATAACTATCTTGATTATAGTATAGCAGATACTACTGCAACTCATCTTACAGCGGTCAAGTTTTAGCAAAGCCTCGATTTTACTTACAACCAACACCTTACCCACGCCAATTCCGACAACTTGTGCTCCTGATCGATGATGCTCTAAGAAACTTACCTTTTTAATTGGGCCATATGTTTCAAACTCCCTTTTCAGCTTGTTTTCACTGGTTTCATAATTCTGCAAGAAAAAATAATATTATATGACTTGTGTCAAATCGCAATTACATAGACAAAGGTGAAAATACAACATCACTTACAAGCCTTGCCACGATAATGTCTTGTATGGATCCCCAGTGGTGTTAGGATCCTTAGATGGATCATCTACAAAACACAGAGTAAATCACAAGTCAAAAATTGACGCAACCAAATATGAGAGATAAATCTCATGAGAAATAGATACATTTCTCAAGGCCCTCCGCCGCTGTCTGGGCACCCTTTTCCAGTCTTATCTTGTGGATTCTCTTCTTCTGTGCCTGTCCAAGTAAAAAAACATATCCAAACAATATTAGTGCAAGTAAAAAAAGATCATTTCACGTCGCATTCGAAAAATAAACTCCCACGCTCTGTTATAACCCACTATATTGATTTAAATGAATCTTCCTCTGTACAATCAGATCCAAATGCATGATTTTTGGTATATACCATATCGTCTTTATTTTAAAATCTAATTATATTTCTAATTAGATGACCCAGTAATCAGCTTGTGCACATATGGAACTTTTTCCACACAATAAGATTCCAATGCACGTGTTCAGTTGCATAAAAGAAGACACTTTTCAATACTTCGCTTGTTATGATTACCCGAGTTCAACCACCGGAACAGGAGGGGAACAGGAGGGGCGTACTCAGGATCTCCAGGTTCTGCAAAGCGGCCAACAAACTGTGCCATTCCTGCATTGCACCCATACTGAACAATGAGCGAAAAGATGCGTTCCACAGCCACGAGTCAAAGGCATTTATATTTACCTGACAAAGGTAGGCACTTCCGTCCTCTCTGGAGGGGGCTTGTACTCCAGCGGCGGACGCGGCTCGAAAAGCTACAGCAGATTCGGGTGAGGCCCGTGGGGTCTCTGACCAATCTGAGTACACAAACTTAGATCAGGATAAGGTGAACAGATCAAATAACTAATCATGAAAGTTGCGAGAAGACAGTACAAGCTTGAGCTGGAGGACATTAGCACGATTCTGAGCTTTGGTTCGCGCCTGACACTTTGATCGCGCATGAAGGCATTGTGCGTCTCCCCATGGTAATGGTGGACGGGATTGGCGAAAATTACTAAAAACACTATAAAATGAGATGATCAAGCTAAGGAAAAGTAGGAAATAATCAAGCTCAAAAGAACTTGTAACCAAAGATTTATTTCCATAGTAATCAAACAAAATGAGACGATCAATCAACCACAGAAATCTTGTAATCAAAGATCTTATCTTCATACTGAATCGAAAAAAATATGAAAGACAGATGAAAATAAAGGCGGCACCGTCCCCCACCCTCCGCCCTTGTTGAGATAATTGTTATTTATGTATTTAGATAATTCCAAGTTTTGTTTTTTGCTTATTTTTTGTAATCCTCTATTTATCCTTTCTTTTTTTTGTATTTTAACCAATGGGTTTTTTCTCCTATATAAGAGAACCCTTGGGTCTTTCATAAATCATCTAAGTTTATCCCTATTACATGGTATCAGAGCCGTGTACCTAATCCCTTCCTAATCACCCCTGCGCGTATACCCTTACGCCTCGCGCACGACCCAAGCGCTCGTCCCCTCGCCTGGTATCCCCTCACCCTCGCCCCGCGCGCGGCCCTCCAGGCCCCTGTGCGAGGTGCGAGGTATCCTCGCCTCTCGCAGGGGCTCTTCCACCTCGGAAACCCTGCATCTGCGCTCGTCCGCCTCAGCACGCCTTGCGCCCGCGCGCGTCTGAGCCCTGTTCGCCCGTGCGCCCTCCGCGCGCGTCTGCGGCATCTGCAACATAGCCTCTTGGCACTGACGACCCAAGGCGCCCTGCGCCATCTGCGAGCCCCTTAGCCCAGGCGCATCTGCAACATAGCCTCTTGGCACTACGACATCTGCGCGCCCTAGCCCCTCAGCCCACGTACGACTGCGACAAAGCCCCTTAGCCCAGGCGCATCTGCCCAAGAGGTCAGGATCTGACATCTGTGACATCTACATCTGCGACATATGCGACATATGTGACATAGCACAGGCGAACAGCAACCCGACGACCTGACCTTCGTGTCCAGGATCTACACGTGAAAAGGACCTTGACGGTTTGCGTCCAGGATCATGCGTCTTTGTAGCATCCGGTTTCCAATCAAACCCGAAGTCGTCCGATTTTGGGTCTAACGAACCCAAAAACGTTATCGGTCAATACTAAACAACCTAAAACGATCAATTAGTAGTGAATCAAAAGTCGTTCGAACGAAATCGACCAAAAATCGGTCACTTTGTATTGCGCGCCGTGAAAAGCCGCGACGCAAATTCGGAAACCGCGAAACGAACCAAGACCGTCATTATATCCGATTCGACGATACAAAACCAACGGAATCGACCGTTCGTCAATCAGAGGTCGTTTGATATTTTAAATTTCAAAATTTAGCCTTAAACAAAATTCGTATCCGAAAATTTCGGGTATTCAAAACTCGACCGAAACTATATCAATATTATACTCATATTGACCGTCATTTTGAGACGATCAAAACGAGATAATTCTCGTCAAAATCCGACGTCCGAGTCATAAATACGGAAGACTTTAATACCTGGAGTGAATAAAGAGATTATGGTTTAAAAAAATTTAAAAATAACATTTTTTTTCAATTTCCTGCGAGACAGTATGTTCGGTTAAAATATATATATGTATAATATATAATTATAAACAGTATTAGCAGATTGCTTCTAGATTCCAGCACCTCCATATGCCACTTGGACCCCATTTATTCCACCTGGCCACATCTAAACCCTTTCTCTCCCAATTCCATCACCGAACACCGCTTTAAATATCACAAGAGCCAACATGAGAGCCCCATTTTCCTTCTCCATCTCCTTTCGATCCACCTTAAATTTCCATCAACGAGTGCTCTTGTTCCAGCTCCTTTTGCTGGGATTCCCTCTCCATCTTCTGACTTCACAACCGGTGAAGGAGAGCAAGAGTTGGCAGCCATCAGACCACAGAAACTGCTGCTCCCTTTTTCCTTGAAGGTTCAACCATCTCCAGCGTTCCTCCTCAGCCCTTGAAGCCTGATAGAGGTGCTGCTCTCTTCCACATCTCCTCCAGCAGCAGCCTTTCCTCCAGTTTTGCTGTTGCTGTTCTTCTTCAAAAATCTGAAGAAATCCAAAGGTACTTCCCTCTCCTCCTCTTGCTGCCATGCATGTTGTCTTACATATACAGTTCAAAACTTCAATGTATAAGCTATTTCTCTTTGCTGTCAAGCATGAAGATTCACCTGATCTTTATGTTTTCCCCCTTTATGCTTGGATGATAGCAGATTTTTAAGATAAATTGCACTCCCTGGAATATTGTTTTATGAGTAAATTGGGAATTTTACCCAACCTGATGGTTCTGACTTTCAATATTCATTGTAAGTTGTAATCTTGGGCATAAATTCTGAATAGCATACCTATATAGGGTCATGTTTAGTATGGTTGGACTAATCAGGAGTTTCTTCAGGAAATTTATGAAGCTTACAAGAAATTGTCCTTTCTTATATATAAAAAAAAAATTTTGTAAATACATAAATACTCACCCTGACATATCTCCAGGTTTCTTTTTATGAGAAAGTGGGAAAAACAAGTGTCCAGACTAGGCTACTGATTTTCGATCTTTGCATTAATCGGACTATGTGTACTGCTTAATCACACTGCGACTATTTATTGATTATTCAGTTTGTAAACATATTCAATTGTATATCTATGTTCAAGTAAGATTATGTAACTCATAAAGATGTTAAGTAAAGAAGTGTATCTAGATCAATATACCTATGTGTTTGTGAACTTGACGGGCATACTGTAGTGATGATGTTATATGTTACCCCCTATTATTCTCACTAGAGATATGCTCAATGGTAAATCAGTAGAAGTGAATGATCTTATGACCTTTACGCTAGGAAATGTTACGTGATGTCTCTGAGGTTCTATTATCAAACCTATATCTTACATCATGCTTAACTAGGAAGGTTGGGAATGATTTCCTCCCTTGTATCTTATTAATTCCACCATCAGGTTATAGGTAGATTATTAAACTAGTGATCGATTCTGGATAAGAGTGAAATTTCTAGGTGCAAAAATATGTTCATACATAATATATATATAATAATAATAAAAACTTCTGGTTGGAGATTGTCTTAACAATGGAACTGGTGAGTTGTATTAAGAAGATAATTAGGAAATACATATGCAAGAAAAAAATTACATTCACAGAAGGAGACACTATCCATGATGAGAGCAATGGATTGGTCGATAATTGTAAAGATATTTGAGTGATTCATTTTTGGGGACCTTGTCAATAGATTTCCCATGATTCTTCCTAATTGGTTAGGAGGGAACTCTGATAATTTGGTCTGAGGGGTATTATGACTGGAATGTTAGGATGCATAATAGAAGGTACTCTGCTTCTTCTGTATTATATTATCTAGTCTATAACTCTATTATGTCATCATACTCTTTTGAGTAGTCTTTGGCTTTAGCTGTACCAATGTTTCTTTTGGCATAAGTTACATATGAAAACAATGAACCAAGGATATCAATAAGAAGTTGTGACAACTAATATTGTGCTGGTTGTGGTGACTTTTACACCTAACCGTGCGAGGGCGCGGTGACCCTCAACTGGGCGGAAGAAAGGAAGCCCAGTTAGGGCAGCGGCCGCCAAGTGCGCGGGTCTAGGATCCCAGTCCCATTTCGGTTTTTACGCGAGCTCGCAGTGTTTTACACCTCGTTGGGATCCAGACTTTGGACCAGTTCCGCTGACCCTGTTTTAGGATGCCCAGGCGGGGGATCCTGGTTTTTCAGCTTTACGTACGAGCTCGGTTGTCCGTACTAGTCGGGCTGTTTTCTCTAGAGCGACTTTTCTAGGGAGTCTCTCTCACCCGTCTCAGTGGCGTAGTTGGAGAACAGACCTATCCCTCTATTGGACCGCACTTCCAATTAGAGGGCGAGACGGAAGAGCCATTTGCAGGCTTCTTCACCGCTTGAGTTACTTCGCCAACAGACTGGCGATTCTATATCTAGATCATCCATATCTACATCTACAACATCTGGAGTTATATCTGAAACATTGAAGTTGAGGAATTAAGAAGTTAAGATCAAAAGACCATTCTCTCTACCCAAGAATTTAAATAAATTAATAGATCTCTACAATCTCAACTTTTCCATTCTTTCACTAACCAACATGATCTCTAAGGAAAATGATATATGCATTCCCCCTCACACACTCATGATTACGCAACTGCTATCGAAATAATGTACATATGGGAAATGCCGGGTTCAGGGGAAAGTCATTAGAAATGCATTACGAACATTTGAGATGCTTACAAGTAACCTGAAAAACCGTTTTCATTTGCAAGTAGAATTTAATCTTAATTTGAGTTGCTCTCACCTTTCTGCTTGTTTCTTTTGTAAGTAATAAATGCCCGTTATTTTATATAAGTTTTTGGGAGGTACCAGCAACCGCTGACGCCTTTTCTTCCTATTGTGTGTGGCAGGCAAACAGCCTGCAGTTTAGTAGCCGCTCAGTATATACATGCTTCCAAGAGATATAGTGTACACCCGACGGTGTGATTTACTTTGTCTTAGTTTTTGTACAGATGATGATGTAAAAGCTATCTCTTTTGTCACATTTTGGGATATATGTTGTAACATGGAATATGCTTGTACATGTTGTAAATGAATATGAATATTAATGAAAAGAAATTTTGGTGATGTCTGTCTCTTTTACTTGTGGTCATGTGTTGAGAATGAATGTCATAGTCGCGAAAAAAATTTTCCCTGTATTTTCACAACTTGTGCGATATAATTGTGAATGATATCTTGCGAATTGCGCGTAAACGGGTACCCGGATCCCGAGGGGTTCACAGTCTTAGCAAACAACGAGGATTGACAAGGATGGTTGTATGAGTTTACACGTACAACCAATCCTTCGTATGATTCTGTAGACTCCATTAAATCTGTCTACTCTCCGGTTGAACTCCGTTATTTGGCTATTTCACATCATGTCAGATAACAAGGGTGACATCTTCTCTGGAGCCTTCAACGGCTCGGCTCCCATTGTTAAGATGGATGAGACCGATTATGAATTATGGTCCATGCAGTTTCTCACCCTCATGCAGTGCAATAACAAAGAACACATCCTGACAGATCCAGAGCCAACGGACAAGACCGGAGCAAATGCTTCTTGGAAGCAAGATGACACGTCTGCACGCGTTTAGCTTTGTGGGACTCTTTCTACAGAAATAGCCAATGATATTCTGACTCAGCCAACTGCGAAAGCAATGAGGGACACTTTGGCATCCACATATGCCCAAGCGAAGAATGAGACCAAGATTCTTCAACTTCAGTTTGATATCTACAACACCAAGCAGAATGGTCGTCCCTTGCATGCTTACTATTATTCGTTACGCGGTATGTTTGAAAAGCTTCATAGCTACATGCCCATTACAACGTCTATTGAGCAGCAGAAGACATATAGGAACTCCACAATGGTTGGAGTTTTTATGGTTGGACTTGACAAAGAATATGATACTGCACGTACTCATCTTCTTACTGGGGCGACCATTCCTCCTATAGAGGAGGTTTATAGCCGTCTCAGTCGGCTCATCATCTCTTCGACACCCACGTCTTCACACTCCTCAGCGATGGCCACTTCTCGTGGTCGAGGTGGTACGATCTAGCTCAGAGGACGCACACCTCGAGGAAGAGGAGGGGGGATGCCAATGTGGTCCCTGCACCTATTACCGCAAGCCTGGACATGCAGAGGATACATGCTATCAGAAGCATGGATATCCTATTTCTAGTCGGGTAGCAGAGCAGATTACGTCCCCAGAGACTTCATCTCCACAGGCCGATCCTCGACTGGATGATATTGTCTCTCATATTCGAGAGATCATAACTCCTAGTGCTGACACCACCACAGATACCGTTGCAGTATCCAGAGCCTCTTCAAGCTCCCCAGGTATGACATATGCTTTTACTGGTAGTACAAATGCAGACATGACAGAATGGATTATGGACTCTGGTGCTTCTCACCACTTGTGTGGAGACAAAACACAGCTGAAGTCCTACAAAGCTATATCACCTCACGGATGGGTCGTTATTGCTAATGGCGACCACTTACCTGTTACAGGACAGGGAGAGGTGCAACTGACACCTTCCATGCACCTGAAAAATGTTTTATATGCTCCTGCTTTTCAAATGAATTTACTTTCTATTAGTCAGATAACTAAGGATTTGCATTGTCGTGCCATCTTTGACCCCTCATCTCTTGTGTTTCAGGACATACTCACGGGCAGGGTGATTGAATGTGGCCGTGAGCAGTGAGGACTCTACAGACTGGTCCAACCCCCTCATGCTAATGTTTCCATTATAGCTACATGACCTATCTCTCCTTATCTATGGCACCTTAGGTTTGGACATCTTCCTCTGCAAAAGTTATGCCATGTCCTCCCTCAGATTCCTACGAGATCCTCCTTTCAATGTGAAGCATGTCAACTTGGGAAGCATCACCGTTCCCCTTTTCCATCCCGTCAGAGTCGGAGCAGTTCTCAACTATTTGAGCTCCTTCATTTAGACATTTGGGGTCCTAGTCGTGTTCCTGATCTTCAAGGACACTGCTTTTATCTCGTAGTTGTGGATGATTTTTCAAGACTTTCCTGAGTTTTCTTATTAAAAAATAAATCTGAGGCTGGATCTGTTGTTAGGTATTTTATTAATGAAATAAAGAATATTTTTCTGCCAAAGTCAAGTATCTTCGTACTGATAATGCCTTGGAATTTTGCACCTTACATCTTTCTGAGTTTCTTAGATCCCATGGCATTGTTCACCAGACATCATGTATCTACACTTCCCAGCAAAACGGAGTTGCCGAGCGCAAACACCGTCACCTACTTGATATAACCAGAACATTGTTAATACAGAGTCGTGCTCCTCATGCTTACTGGGGTGATGCTATTATTACTGCTTGTTATTTGGTTAACCGTATGCCCTCATCCGTGTTAGGAGAAAAGATTCCTTACTCGATTGCGTTTTCCCGAGAAGGATCTTTTCTCTCTTACACCTCGTGTGTTTGGATCTGTTGCCTTTGTTCATGATGTCTTTCCAGAACGTGACAAGCTCTCTCCTAGAGCTATCAAGTGCGTGTTTGTCGGTTACTCTCTTACCCAAAAAGGGTATCGCTGCTTTGATCCACTAAGCCAGAAATATTTTGTTAGTGCTGACGTTGCTTTCTTTAAATCAATCATGTATTTTTCTCCTTCAGGTGACAGACTTATTCCATCTGACTCTGATGACGAAATATACATGCCACCACCACCTTCAGTTGATTCTTCACCTACCCCTCATCTTCCACCACCTCCTCCACCTCCTCTGCTGGTTCAGTTCTTGCAACGTGTTTTTTCTCGCAAATCTCGCTCTGTTCGCCTTGCTCACAAGTCTTGCCCATCATCCAGCACGCCTCAGGTATGTAATGAGCATAGTGTATCTACTGATGGCACTACTGAATTGAATGTACAACAGGATTCTAGACATGAGGAGCATGTATCCTCTCAAGAGGGAGTTACCCAAGCCCATGATTTGACAAATGATCTTGACATACCAATTGCTCTGCGAAATCCAAAAATGACATGTGCTACTTATCCACTTGCAGCCCATAGTTCTTTGGATAGGTTGTCAGAAGATTTCAGGAGATTTACGCTAGCACGTCAGCCGTGCAAATACCACGGACATACCAGGAGGCTCTCACGGATAGTCATTGGAGGATTGCCATGGAGGAGGAGATGGATGCGCTACAGTCACATGGTACGTGGAGTCTTGTTTCTACTCCCGTTGATACGTCAGTTGTGGGATGCAAATGGGTATTCACTGTGAAATACCGCGCGGATGGCAGTGTAGATCACTATAAGGCGAGACTTGTGGCACGAGGGTTCACCTAAACATATGGGGTGGACTATCAAGAAACTTTCTCCCCAGTTGCCAGACATTCTGCTCTACGTATTCTCCTTGTTATTGCCATAACACGAGAGTGTCCTCTTCATCAACTTGATGTGAAAAATGCATTCCTCTATGGTGACTTACAAGAAGAGGTCTACATGCAGCAGCCACCTGGGTTCGCTGTTGAGGGGGAGTGTCATAAGGTGTGCAGGTTACATAAGACTACCTATGGCCTCAAGCAGAGTCCAAGAGCATGGTTCCAGAAACTCTCAAACTTGATAGAGCAGCAGGGGTTTGTGAGATCAACTGCAGATCACTCCTTATTTATATAGAAGATCCAGAGAAGTATTACAGTCATTCTTGTTTATCTTGATGACATTATTATTACAGGGGATGACAAGCAGGGTATTCAGGATGCCAAGGACTTCCTAGGTCAGCAGTTTGTGACCAAGGACCTCGGACATTTACGTTACTTTCTTGGAATAGAGTTTGCCAGGAATCAACGGGGTCTTGTAATGACCCAAAGAAAATATGTTATAGATCTTCTCTCAGAGACAGGTATGGCAGATTGCAGACCTGCCACTACTCCACTTGACCCAAGCATGAAGTTGTATGATGATGATACTGAGGAAGTCGACAAAAGAAGATACACAGAGCTGGTTGGCAAGCTTTATATGTAACTATTACCAGGCCCGACATAGCATTTGTAGTAAGCAAAGTGAGTCAATTTATGGAGCAGCCCAGACAGGCACATATGGATGCAGTCCATATGATTCTAAGATACTTGAAGACTTCATCTGGTACTGGACTTCTTTTCAGCAGAGGCACATCTCTATCAGTGACAGCATGCGCAGATGCAGATTATGCTAGGTGTCCAAAAGATAAAAAGTCTACATCTGTATTTGTCGTGTTCATAGGAAATTCTCTTGTTTCATGGAAAAGTAAGAAGCAGACTTTGGTTGCTAGATCAAGTAAAGAATCAGAATACAGGGCTATGGCACAGACTAGTACAGAAATGATGTGGGTCGGATTTGTTCTTACTGATCTAACCATAGAAGTACCTCTTCCCATGCATCTCCAATGTGATAATCAAGCTGCTCTCTTCATTGCGAATAACCCAGCCTTTCATGAAAGGACGAAACAGATAGAGGTGGATTGTCACTACACTCCTGACATGATACAGAAAGGTTTTATCACTACTACACGTGTCATCTCTGGAGATCAGACAGCAAATATACTTACAAAGGCTCTAGAAAGAGGACCTTATCAGAAATGTTGTTCCAAGCTGAGTCTTATTGATATCTACGCTCCAGCTTGAGGGGGAGTGTTGAGATAATTGCTATTTATGTGATAATTCCAAGTTTTGTTTTTTGCTTTATCTTTTGTAATCCTCTATTTATCCTTTCTTTTTTTTGTATTTTATCCAATAAGTTTTTCTCCTATATAAGAGAACCCTTGGATCTTTCATAAATCGTCTAAGTTTATCTCTATTACAGCCCTTGACCTAATCCAACAGATCATGACCGCCCTTCACGAAAGTTCACACATCTCCCGCTCGATAATGGAGGAAGAGATAGTAGAAAACTCCAAGCAACATATAAAATGAGACGGCCAACCCAAGGAAAAGACGGGAATAATCAGACCAAAAATACTCGACGCCATCAAGATCTTATTTTTCGTATAGAAATCAAATTCAAAAGAAAATTAGAAATGTATTACTTCTACGTAATCAACAATCATGCTCCCCTGTCTCATCCGCTCCAACACCACCGCCCTCAGCCGGATCCCAACAGTTCTCTACTGCCCACCGACCATCGCCCACTGCCATTCCACCACCCCCTCGCGAAGAACAGGCATTCACGAACAAAGAAATCGAATCGGGCGGGAAGCGTACCTGGAGCCTAAGACCGACGAGAGGAGCAGACGGCGGAGAGACGACCCGTGAGATCGGAGGGAAGAAGTTAGGGCTTTGTTTTGCAGAGGCTAACAGGGTTCATTTGTCTTGTAAGGTAAAGAAGAGTCCTCTCAGTGGGTACCTGTTCCATCAAAACTTTTCCTACGCAGGTTAAATTGGTCGACTTTTCTTTTTTGGTGTTTGGATAGAAGGTTAAATTGGAGTGAATTAAAAGTAGATTTGTTGTGATATGATTATATTGAAGTTTGAAAAAGTGCATAGTTATCGTGATGTGATTGCATTGAAATTTGAAAAAATGAATAGAAGTAGAGTAGTTTATAATTTTTATATGATATAATGGTATGATATATTATTTTTTTAACGGAATTGATACTAGAGAATTAATTTATTTAATTTTTTAAAAAAAATGTCAGGTCCACATAAGAGTGAGAAGGGGTAGAGTAAGGGTGGGGAGTTTATCCCTCAAATTGAACGACTCCTAAGTGTGTGTTCGACTAGGGGGTTAACCTCTCCATTAGGGGGTTTACCCCCACAAAATCTCTCTTTTTCTCTCTCATGTGGGGCTCACTCTTTCTCTCTTTTTTAATATATTAAATAAATCATTTCTCTTTCATCTATTCAAAAAAATATATATTATACCATCATATCATCTAAAAAATATAAACTACTCAACTTCTACCTACTTTTTCAAATTCCAATACAATCGCATCACAATAACTACTCACTTTTCCTAACTTCAATACAATCATATCACAACAAAACCACCCTCAGTTTAACCCTCTATACAAACACCCAAACACAAAAACGAGTTACCTCCTACCAGTTTACACCTGGGTAACCCACGTACCAAACGCACCCTAAGGTAGCGTTTGGTTCGCGGGTTACCTGCGGGTTAGGGGAGTTTACCCCCCTTAACCCACATCCCCCTCTCTCCCCATGGGCCCCACTTTATTCCTTTTTAAAAAATTAAATAAATCAATTTTACATCATCAATCTTATTAAAAAACAATATATTATACCATCATATCATATAAAAATTATAAACTAATCCACTTCTACTCCCTTTTCCAATCTTCATTACAATCACATTAAAATAACTACTCACTTTTTCAAACTCCAATACAATCATATCACCCCAAACCCACTTCTAACCCACCCCCAGTTTAACCCTCTATCCAAACACCAAAACACAAAAACAGGTTACCCTCTACCAGTTTAACCCGCCTTAACCCGCCAACCAAACGCACCCTAAGGGTAAATTTTTCCCTTGAAGAGGTGGATTACCTACGATACATAACAAAAAAATTATTGACGATCGTATGAGACCAATATGTTTCGAAACATATCTCGTGGACGAAATTTTTCTCAAGGACCTCACCTCCTCATTGTATATAAAACCATCCGACCCCCTGCTGCACTCCAATGACATTTAGGTTGGTTTTGGTAACTGGATTGGATTTGATTGGAGTAACCTGCTATAGATAGTAGCCGTTTAGATGGATAGGAGGGTTGGAATGATAAATTTGAGTGATGTAACATTAATTATGTGTTATATTAGTTTTTTAATAATTACAATATAAATTTTTAATTTTTTGATCGAACATGATTAAAAAATATTGTAACATAGAAATTGTGGATCCGTACAACTAATTCCAACATAGGAATGCAAGCATAGAGCATGAGATATGCGAGGTTACCCTTGGATAACCTGGCAACCAAACGAGCTCTTTGGTTCAATCTGGCCAAACTCCGGAAAGCACGACCCGAGTCCGCCAAGTTTTGTTGGACCTTGGCCCGAGTCGAGGCCCATGTTTTTGGTGAATTTTGGGACAAATATTATATTACTTACGTCAATCCAAAATATTATATTACTTACGTCAATCCAAAAGAGGAGAATGAGTAATTTTTACAAAAAAATGTTATATATGGTTCCATTTATCAAATCATAATTGCATGTATATACAATTGATCTTGGATAGGTAGGCATGACTACATGTGGAATCCCAAGTCGAACTGCAATATGGGCCAGGTCGGGTCAATTCGGGTTTTCATGGATTCTGGATAGGCTCGACCCGAGAATGATATTTGGGAAATATGGGAGCCCGGGGCCAACCCATATGTATATCATGTCCGGACCGGACTCAAGCTTTTGTGGGTCAGGTCAGAGCAAGGTTCGAACCAGCATGGTCCAATGCTCCATCCTAATGACACCCGATCACATGCTATTAAATAAAGGACATTATTAATCTCTTGATTAAAAAGGGCAAAGGAAAACGGGCAAATCTAGTATATTGTGGGTGTTAATTAAAAAAAGATTTACATTACGTTTTTTTAAAGCTTTTAATATGATAACATCACTTTTTAAAAAATGTCAACTCATTCATCATATGATCGATTTTTGATTAAAAGAAGGTAGGTTCACACTTGCGGGTATTTTGTTAAAAGCCCTTTGTCTTTGACATATCATTAGTATTTAAATAAATTGCATTAAATTAAATTAAGTGATTATAAGTATTACATCAAGAAACGATAGTCATTAGTTCGCATCATTTTTATGGATTAATATCTTAACCATACATTTTATATGAGAAGTTTGTTTTACTATTTACCATGGTTGTATGTCACCAAATTGAATTTGTCCTCTTATTATCATCTTGTTAAATAATAATCCACTTGCACCATTTTTTAGAGTTTATTATAACATCTTGCAAAATCTTATACCAAATCTTGCATTTATTTGATCTAAAATGCCAAGCAAGACTATCACCATTGAGGTGAGAAAGATTTAGTATCTTAATGGTACTAATTAGAAATGGTCATTAGAAAAATTTGTAATTTCTTGTTACATAATAGCATCCACTCCATCATAGGTAAGTCCTACCCAACTATATCTGGAAATCTAATTGTAGAGGAAATTACATCCTATGAACAATGGGAAAAGACAAATAACATGGGTAGAAGTTTTAAACTTACAAGGAGTTCAATCTGATTCGTGCATTCGACAATCTGCGTACAAACTTTGGATTGTTGTTAAGGACAAATATCACTTCAAGATGAAAATGACTGCCTTAGTTCTTTTACACAAATACAACTCTGGTAGAATGAAGGGATCTACAAACATCATATAGCACGTAAATAAAAATGATTGTGATGTCCACCCTAGTGGATGCTAAATGTGTGATTTCAGAAAGGATACAAATAGCACCATCCTAGGAAGTCTCCCATCGTACTTCAACACGATAAATCATTGAGGATGAGAATAAAGGCAAGGAGAAAATTGAATTCACAGTTGTAGTGGAGTGTATCTCTGTGGTCATAGACAATAACAAGTGGTGGATTGACTATGATGTTGCCAAGACGATGGAGGCGCTAATGGACTTTAAAGAGCCAAAGAAAGGAGACATAGGATCTTCATGGGGAACAACACCTATTTAGATGTTGAAGGTATTGGAACATTTAGTCTTGACATGTATGATAGTATCATGATTTTTGGGATGAACTATATGCTCCAAGAATACGTCGAAAACTCATGTTAATTCTTGTTTTCTCAATAAGTATTTTGAAGTCCATTTTTACAATAAATATGTAACTATTGGATTGAATAAGAAAGTCTATGATATGGAAAGTTTTATATCCGAGTATGCCTATCTTGTCTCCCTATGATAAATTTCAGTGAAGAACTTTTTGTGGTGGTGGGGAAGGAAACTGTGGATAATTTTATTGGTTGATGCTTCACCTATCAACAAATGAAAGATGAAAACTGATATTACCCTAGGATGTTGAAGCCCCTCCTCATTTATAAGTGGAAGTGTGAGAGCATCTCTGTAGACTTTATAGGCGACCTATCTCGTACCAAGACAAGATAGGACTCCATCTAGGTGATTGTGAACCACATGACTAAGTTGTGTGCTTCATTCCATTCATGTACACATAAGTTATATCACAATTAGTAGATATCTACACGAATGAAGTAGTGAGGCTGAATGCAGTACTCGAAGATATCTTCTTCGATGTATGACCAAGATTCACAAGTAGATTTTGGTAGTCTTCGTAAGGGTTTGGGTACCAATCTCAACACCAGTATGCCTGACCATCCACATATTGATTGCCAAAGCAAGCAAATACATTGGAGCATCTTTTGAGATGTAGCATTCTTGAGTAGAAGAGATCTTTGATAGATGCCCTTCATTAATAGCGTCTTTCATTCCAACATGGACATGGCACCGTTTGAGTCACTATGTGGGCAATGATGCCGCACTCCTACTCATTGAGTCGAGGTAGGAAGTAGCGAGGACCAATGAGAACATGGAGACTGCCCATTAGAGGACATAGGAAGTCCAAATCAGACATAATAGTTATGTGTATCATCAGAGACAAGATCTAAAGATTCATAGTGAGTTCATGTTTATTCGTATGTATTCAATGAAGGGCATTCAGAGATTTGGAGTCAAGGGAGAGCATGCCTTTAAGGTACATTGGACAATTTGAGATCTTACGAGTATTAGGGATTTGGCATACATGTTAGTTCTTCCATCTAGATACCCATTATACATGATGTATTTCATGTTTCGAGCTTGAGTGAGTATGTGCACGACATGGCACATTTGATTAGTTATGAGGATCCTGATGTGGATTCAGACCTAACATATGGAGATGAGACGATACAAATTCTCGACTGCAAGGAGTGGTACCTGAGGAACAAGACGATCCCTTTCATTCTTCACAATTCAATTCGATTAGTAACCCTAAGTGCAACAGCTGAGTGGAGCCCATAAAAGATCAGCCAGTAAATAGGGTAAGTTTAACAAAAAAAGAAAGCCGACATTCTCATCTGGGGGGCCTTCAAGGAATGCGCATATATCATCGAGTTTTGATACGATTTAATCAGATAATCCGCAGATGCAAATTACTTATCGAAACCTACTAGTGATTTTAGATCTCAAATTACGAATATAATCCTGCAGATTTCTCTAAGTTCTTAGACACCCATAACATTTTTCGTTTTTTATTTAAGATTATGTATCATCTGACGAATGCATCCAGTTATCATGAAACACTTTGCTTCTCAATTTTGAAATGACTAAAAAATATTAAAAGGATCAAAAATTAGTTCTTAAGCGGAAACAGAATGACAAGTTTCAAGTTCAACAATAAATAGGTGTGCAACCAGAGAAGAAAAAACACGCCTTCAATCACCCGAAAATCTGAGTAATAAAACGAATGAACAAAAAGAGAAAAATGCAGTACAACAAGCTCAAACTTCAAGCATGCATGCGGAAACCGACTGTCTATCTCCCAAAACCCTAATTGCTGATCAAGCAATGCAGTAATGTCTGAGCTCAATCTATATTGATCAAGTACCTGCATTGTTGTATCACAATTAATATTCACTTCTCTAGGTTAAAGTTCCCGTGTACCACCAGGACCGGTCGCAAATATTGTATTTTATTACGTACCGCATGTAAGCTCCCTCTTTTAAGAGGTGGCCTTTGATTTTAGCTAAAACTTTGATTTTGGAGGCAGCTTCCAACCAATTTCTTCGCAAACAACAAGAGATGAAGCTGCCTCTTCTTTGGTTTTACCCAAAGCCGCCTCTTGAAGAGGTTGCTCTCATCGAGACCATATACATAAAAAGTCTAAAGGCAAAGCCATCTCTTGAAGAGGCGGCTTACATACAGTACTTAATAAAATACAATATTTGCGACCGGTCCTGCCTAATAAACTTCGGCGGTTGCAGTATACAGGAAATTTCCTCCTTTGACAACCCTACAAAAGCTTACAAGTGCATGTCCAATGTCCATTATGAAAATTCAGCTCATTTCCAGCATATCTGCACTTCTACAAATTTGATCAAGATAATTCATCAAAACATAACAGAAATCCAGTTACATGTTAAGCAAGAACAACAGTTCAGAATCCTTCAGAGACTAACAAAAGTCCCGACAATTTTCTCCTTATAGTCCTTGGGAACCTCTTTGATTTCTACTACCTAACAAGCTAAGTAATTCTTAAAAGTACGCAATACATGCCAATGCGCATATCGGGCAGCCCGAAGAGGTCATACATGCATCTTGAGTGCATTTTGTTGCACGGTGTCCTCACAAGGCTTCAGGTTCTACAGTTCAGCTGATCCGATCCACGGGACGGCCATGAAAAAACCAACATAATCCAATAGAAGTTCTACCTTTGCATAGGCATTTGCGCGCCTCTTGCAGCTTCGTACATACCATACACGTTTGCAGCACCCATCGCTGAGGTATTGTATGAACCATACACACCCTCACCAGGTCTGGTTCCGCTCCCATCTGCAGCAACTCCTCTCGCAGCTTCATAAGCATTGGTAGAACCACGAGAAGGATCATATGAACCACCGACTGCAGAAGATCTGGCAAAGTCATATCCACCAGTCCCAAAGCTTGTAGCACCACTCATTCCAGAATTGTAACCACCAACTGATGCACCCTGTGCGGTATTATATGCAGCATTGGTCAAGGAAGAACCATATGGATTAGCTTTTTCCCCAGCACCTGTGCTGTATAGCTTCTCGTCAATTGTATTGCCCATCATCTGAACTTGGGCAGCCCTTCCATATGGATCGGAGTGGCCTCCCGACATAGCTTGACCATACCCACCATTTGCATAGGTTGCACCACCTTGACCATATATTCCAGCTGCATATGCACCACCTTGGTTGTAGCCAGCATCTTGCCCGGGGTTGCGAGATTGGCCGTAGCCCGCATCTTGCCCGGGGTTGCGAGAATGGCCGTAGCCAGCATCTGGGCCAGGGTTGCGAGACTGGCCGTAGCCAGCATCTGGGCCAGGGTTGCGAGATTGACCGTAGCTAGCATCTTGGCTGGGGTTGCGAGAATGATCTGTTGTGCCATAGGGGCTCTGGTATGGGTTTGGCGTCGGCGCTACAAATACAAAAAATATTTTAATCAGAACATGATATTAAAAATAGATAAAAAAATAACGGAAGTATGCAATTACTTTGTGCCCTCTTCTCGGCATCCTGCACTTCGTTGCGCAATTTCTCCACTTCTCTTGCCATCGAAACCAGGTTCTTCTCCATAGCATGCATCTTCTGCACAAGTTCCATGTTGCCTCCTTTCTCGCGCTCAAAAGTGGCACTTTGCATAGGAAAGAAAATACCAGTGAGCTAACCATCACATGAATGGGCCAGGATAAGAGATCTTCCAATGTGACATTTACCGCAATTTCTGATGTTCTTGCATGAGCCCATCAATCTCGGCATGTAATTCAGGCAATTTTTTGATGTTTGAATGCATTCTCTGCAGTTCATCAGTAGCCTGCTCGATTTGGGCAGACAGATCCATCCTTGCCGCAACAAGACCCTGAGCTTCCACGTGTGCTTGTTGCAGATCCTTCTTAACCGCTTCACCAGCTTTGACATCAGCTTCCATTTTCAAGACTTTCTCCATTATACCTCGAAGCTGAGCACTGCTTTCTGCTTGCACCTCGACAGCACGAGTCTGAACTTTCTGCATTTCTTGTTGTGCGGCAAGGAGCTCGTGTCTCAAAGCTGCATGAGTTGCTGCTAGCCTGTGATTCTCCCTTAGCAGTTTATCCATCTCCGCACCCTGAACAGCCAAGTTGTTCTCCAGGATCTCCGGAGGAGGTAGAGGCGGATCTATAGGCTGACGAATAAGGGGGGCAAGAGTGGGAGCAGGACCATGACGCATCATTCCCGGAGCTTGAATTGATCTTCCCTCGGGATATCCTCTTGCGGACATCTTGGTTTACTACACAAAGCTTGTCTATGATATCACAAACGCATCAGAATCCAAAGAAGTGATTGTCTCAGTTAAAGATTACAATGCACAGGCTAAGTTGGGAAATGGCGAAAACAAATGGAAACAACAGTCAACTCGGCGGTTTTACAGTTCCTCTGGACGAATAGAGCTGCAATTTTTCTACCTCGTCAATTAAATATTCCCTTCCTACCAAGCCCCTTCCAACTTTAATGTTTTCATAAACAAGTTTCACTGAAGAGGAATTATAGTAAATTGTATAAAATACGTCCGTTTCTTGTGGAATACAATTTCCACAAGAAAACGAAATTGAAGCCCTAGGGTTTGATTGCTGTGATCCCACAAGGTTGGTAGCTTTTGACCAAGCAATAGGGTTTGTTGTTGTTGCTGTTGTTCTATCCCAAAATAGATCTGAATGGAGGCAAAGAATACATGTAGCCGACCCTACTTGATGTAGGAAAAGATTTTGTTGTTGTTGTTGAATACCAACGAAGGGTTGCACGGTTAAAACATACTGGTCTTGAGAGTGAGCAACACATTGGAAAGAGGCACCTTCCAGATGTTAACAAAGTACTAGTTTGGAGCCGACTACAAATGAGGAATGGATGCATCCTAACATGTTGCATGCATCTTAGATGTTTGATGTGGACCATGGTTTGAAATGGCTAGCCTCGAAAGAATCAAGGCGTATACCTTGAGACGATGCGAGGCGTGTGCCTCCGAAGTAGTCTTCTTTTATACTTTTTTCTTCTTCAACCTCAAAAACTTGAGCTATCGTACCGTAGTCTTTTCCCTTTCAGCGTTTCTCACTTTAAAGGAGGCCACATATGTGGCTCTCTGGGCAAATTTGCACGAACCAACAAACAAAAACCCTTAGTAAAAAAGAATGATTTTTAAGTTATTAGCATGTGCAAGTATGATATACAATATGATATTGGAAAAGCTAACTTTCGAAAATGGATCTTAGGGATTTCAGTCAACCATGCCATTAACATCTTTAGATTCGGGAAAAGTATTAGATAATTTTCACATGCGAGAAAGGTCGTATAAGAAGCTTCTCATGCACATTGTGCCCAACCTTTTATTCCACTTTGACATTGAATAATTATAATAAAAATCCTTCAATTGCTTTAGATGTACAAAGATTGTGTTCCAATTACAAATTTTTAGAAGCAAAATGATGCTTACGCCTCAACCGTCTCGAAGTTATGCCTTGTCTCGATTTAAGAAAAGTTCTCATTCAGTCTTTTATTTTTTAAAATCTTGGTGTTTAATGAGGGGCTACCTCACAATAGCAACTATCACAATCGGCATTGCCACATCTACTCCGACTACAAGGGTCGAGATGGTTCATCTCTAACAACTACAATAATGATTGGAGTTGGTGATGATGTTGGGAGATCACGGATGGTTCGGAGCCCAAACATCTTGGTGTCGTTCACCTTCATAATTGTTGGACGAGGAAGAAACATGACAGTATCAAGGAATCCAGGAAAGTGGTAGTATCACAATAAGGACAACTTTTTGTAGGGAGTGATCAGATATCATCAGTGGCATGACACAATCAAGGTTTGAAAAAAAATGAAAAGCAGAATGAGATGTTTTCCCTAAAAGTGAGGCGATGCAGAGCATCGAGGCATTCAAGGCGTACGCCTCAGTTTCTAATGGAAAATATCTATAAAACTACAATAAAATATATACTAATGAAATTATATATTATCTGACTATCATATAATATGTAGCACTATAATATATGATAAAATGATAAAGATAAGAACATCAAAAGAAAAGATATACAACTCTGTAAACCATTTTAATAGATGTCCATCCAATCAAAGAGGGAGTCATTGGCTATAATTGTCATTAGAGTATCCGAGATTGTATAGTTATCATTAAAATATTTATCAAAGATGGAGTCATTGGCAACAATAGTTATTAGGATATATGAGATGTTGATATGCCTTGAATCCTAACCATCTGCTCCGTTGAATCTAGTTGAAGAACCATTTGATGTCCCCTTCCCCCACCATACCCTACCAGTACAGGGGTCTCGCTGAGATTCATATATGTATTTGGATCCGCATGTATCTAATATTTGCCTATTCGTATGTTTAAAGGTGTCATGTTAAGAGTTTAGTGAAATAATTGGGCATGTTAATAACAAATATAAATAGGAAGGGTATGACATTGAAGACATGTTAATGATAAAGAAGAATATAAACAATGTTCATGAAATTAACCGCATGTGCCACATATGCGGTCGCATAAGCCAGTGTGGCATGCATACATGCCCCACATATCCCGCATATGCCCCGCATACTGCTCCAACGTCTCTAACTTTCCAATCCTCTCATTCGGGTGCTTAATTCCGTAGATCTACTTCTTCCTCAATTCAATTGTAAGAATATGACGTGCATTTGTAAATAATTGCAATGGATTATACCATTATATATATGCAATGTTTTATGTTTATCTCATGTATTATTATCATGGGTATATGCAATGTATTGTCAAATATTTTAAGATATGTCAACTGAGATTTTGCTTATCTAGTGCATGTATATGCAACGAAGTTTTGTTAAAATGAATCATCTAATATGTGAAGTTTTTATGGTTAAATATTTTGTTGTGACTAAATGTTGTGCAATTAAAAGCATATACTCAACCATCTAACATGAACCACTTTTCTTAAATCTTCTTTAACTCCACTTATATACATAATTTCAATAGTAGTGTTATTCATAGATATTTATTTATTTTATATTAAAAATTATAAAACTACGTAGAACCGCATATACCCCGCATATGCCCCCCCCATACCGCTTATTCAGTATTCAGTGGCATGTCCGAACGCATATGCATACCACTTTCCTAAACATTGAATATGAATTTGGTGGTCTTACGAGAGGTGACAGACGTCTAAAGGATGCAATGGGAGTTTTAAGTAGGCACCGTGATAGGGAGGATGAGGAGGCGCTTAGTAGGTTAGGGCTTTTTCTTGTCCAGCAATCGAGATTGGTGATTGGGAGAGTGGGGAGAAAACCTACTTAATATGGGTCAAACATCAGAATGTCGCGTGAAACATCTCAGGACCATCTCGTAACACCCCAGGGCCTCGAGAAACACGCCTCACAGAACCCAGCTGAGGCACACGCCTCGAGGCTATTTCAACCTGCCACACCCCAAGGCGTACGCCCCGAGTGTCTCGAGGCGCTCTTTTTCATACCATGGACATAATCCAATGAAGCCAATGGAGCACTCTTTGCACAATTTTGCTATAGTGAAAGAGAGCACAACACTAATATTGTATTTCCAATGGTTGGGGTGTTTCATGTCTTTGGATTTGTTTGAGGATTTCATCAATTTATGAGCTTGTATTGAAACATTATCAAGGTTCGAAATGTCATCTATGCAACTGCATATGCATATTAATACCTACACCGAATTGAATATGCTATAAGTGATCATTACAATATCTTAGCGCATAAATCTCTAGGGATCACATATGCGTACTTATATGTTATATACAACCATTATGCGGTCCAAGAACATGATTGGATAGTATATCCTAAATATGTGGCTGCATAAGCGAACTATATGGTCATTGACTCATTATACAGGCTTGTATTCCTCTTGGATGTTTTTAGAATTTCTTTTTGCTCTTGCGATAACATTATATTCACTTGATATTACTTAATATTAATTTACACTCATATTTCGGTATTATCTTCTTTGTTAATATCTTTAGCCATTCACGTAAATGTTTCTCACGTTCTTAGGCCCAATTTTGGTTGGATGTTGATTTTTTATTTAGACAGATTGTTAGCCAGCCTTTAGTAATCTCTTATAGAAATATATAAGGATTTTTACCCGGCAGACCCTGTAATCTTTTGCAATTACCGCTACGACCTCTGAAACATCCTAATTCCTCTCTCGACCCCGTGAACTTGCTCTGTATTACCCCACGAACCCTACCGTTAAATTGATATATCTAAAGTTAACTTGTTTGGGTTAAAAACGGGTTAATCTAACCAATCCATGATCGAACGGCTAGAATCAATCAGAAGAAAAAATATTCCTCTTCTATCTCTCTCATCTCTCAATATTGGCATGGTGTTGGGCTCGCCTGGAGGAAGTGGGGCTTCGATCAGAGGGTGGGCGGAGAGCGGATCTGGAGAAGGGTTGGCTCGAGGGAGGTAGCCACCCGAGAGGAGGTAGGGGGAGGGGCTCCAGTAGAGGGAGGCGGTGAGCCGCGCGAGGGGGGGGGGTCCAGTAGAGGGAGGCGATGCGCGGGCGCGGGAGGGAGCTCTGAGCGGCAGGGAGGCGGGCCCCCGCGCGGGGGGCTCCAGTAGAGGGAGGCGATGGGCGGGCGCGGGAGGGAGCTCTGAGCGGCAGGGAGGTAGTGGGCGGGCCCCTGCGCGGGGGGGGGGGGGGGGGGGGGGGGGCTCCAGTAGAGGGCGGTCGGGAGGCGGTGGGCAGGCCCACGGTCCAGCAGAGGGAGGCGGTGAGAGGGCCCTGCGCGTGCGCGGGGGAGGGGGGGCATCCAGGAGGGGAGATGGGGACGGGACGCGGAGGGCGAGGGAGCTCTGAGCGGCCGGGGAAGCAGGGGCGACGGGCTGGTGGTTCCAGCTGGGGCCGGTTGGGGTGGGGGGCTGGACCAGGGAGGCGGCGGGCTGATGGTTCGAGCAGGGGCCGAGGGGGCTCCGGAGGCGGCGAGCGGGGGGAGGGATGGGGGGACGGAATGCGTTAACTTTAACGGTTAAATAGATGGAAGTTAACTACGAGGTCTACGGATAAGGGTTAGTAAGTTTACGGGGTTGAGAGAGGAATTAGGATGTTTAAGAGGTCGTAGCGGTAATTGCAAAAGATTACAGGGTCTGCCGGGTAAAAATCCCAATATATAATTGTGACAAAAACCCGCTCACCAAGATTACTCTTTATTTCAGTGTAAAATACTCTTACTTTATCTTCTTTATGTATTTTTGATGCTGTGAATATATCTAAGTTGTTATTAATAGGTAGATTGATGTTTAGTTTAACTTTCATTTGTTCATGTTTCAAGTAGCTATTTTTTAGATTACTTACAATCAATTTTTTATTTAGGATGGTGTTGAATCATGAATAATGGCATAAAAAAACTTCAATATTATATTGTTAAAAATAATATAATATTGACTATTTTAACATCTGCATAGGTCCACATCAAGGTTCAACTTTGAGTCCATTCCTTTTTACTATGATTATGGACGAGTTGACTAGTCACATTCTGGATGAGATGTCTTGGTGTATGATTTGCCGATGATATTGTGTTGATTGATGAGACAAGAGATAGTGTAAATAAAAAGCTAGAGATCGGAGACACGGCTTAGAGACTAAAGGATTTCGTATAAAGTAGGGCTAAGATTGAATTTATGGAGTGCATATATGATGATAACAACGAAGAACTCGAGATGGCGATTGTAGACGATAACATTCAGAAGAAAGATTCCTTTAGATACTTGAGATCTATTTTGCAACAGGGTGGAGAAATTGACGGAGACATTACTCAGAATAAATGTAGGTTGGATAAAGTGGAGAGGAGCCTCTACAGTTCTTTGTGATAAGAAAATCCCTTTGAAGTCAAAGGAAAGTATTATAAAGCATCTGTGAGACCCGGTATATTCAATGGATCAAAATGTTGGCCTGTAAATCATAGACGTGCAAAGAATGATAGTATCAAAAATGAAAATGCTAAGGTAGATGTGTAGTCATACACGAAAAGATAGGATTTGTAAGAATGCGATCGGAATGAAAGTTGGTGTAGCTCCAATAAGGGATAAGATCAGAGAAAACCGCTTCAGATGGTTTGGCCATTAGCAAAGAGGTCTGTTGATGCAATAGATAGAAGATGTGATATTTGGGATGTTAAGCCGGTTGAGTGAGGGCGAAGAGGGCCCAAGAAGTGTTGGAATGAAACTATCCGTAGAGATCTTAGTTATTTCGATTTATGCATGAGAATGATCCAAAACAGATCTGAATCGAGGTAAAAAAATCCATGTAGCTGACCCTTCTTAATTGTGGGAAAAGGCATTATTGTTATACTAAAAAAATGGTAAAGCCTTCTCCTACTTTAAGTAGTACATGGATTCTTACTCAAATCCATGTTGAAAGTTCACCAAGGCTCTGAATTCTTAGAATAGACATCTAAGACACTAGCCTCCCACCTCCAATGTCGCCCCTACCTCCTCCGACCCCCTCCTCCAACGCCCCAAGCTCTCTATCCCCATCCACAAGCCTTCATCCACTTTGAAACCATCTCCAGGTAAATCCGTTCCTAATTAGTCTTCTTCAAGCGATGGAAGGTTGGGTGGAGCTTACTTCTCGGAGGGTTGGTGACCGCCCTATGGACGGTCCACCACACCTTGCTGCTCGCCGAACCTACCCTTTCGGGATGAGTGGCTTCCACTGTGGGTCTTCGCATCACTGGGCGAGGTCGTACAGGGAGCCGATTAGATGTTTCACTTGCAAAGGTTTTGGTCACAGAAGTCGGGTCTGCTCGAAGCAGTGGGCAACCTCCATACTCCCCGGGGTGCTATTTGGGGAGAGAGGAGGCCCAGAAGCTCTGTTCCTCGCGTCATTAAGTATGGGAGCGATCTCGAAGGGGAAGTTCCGAGGAGATGTGATCGAGGTCGGGAGTGGCGGCGAGAGGACTTGTAACATCCGGAATCCGCCAAACCCGAACTCGACCCGATTAGTATCTGATTAACCCAATAAAGTTATCTGATAACATTAGATAACCTAAAACGATCAATTGACCGTGAATCAAAAGTCGTTCGGGTGGAATCAACCAAAAATCGGGTGCATCGTAATGTGTGTCGTGAAAAAGCCGTGACACAAATTCGAAAACTGCAAAACGAACCGAGACCGTCTTGAGATCCGATTCGACTGAAGAAGACCAACGGAATTGACCGTTCGTCAATCGGAGATCGTTTGATATTTTTAATTCGCAAAATTTAACCTTAAACAAAAACCGTATCCGAAAATTTCGGGTATTCAAAACCCGATCGGAGGTATATCAACATTATACTCAAATCGATCGTCGTTCAGAGACGATCACATCGAGCTATTGTGCGTCAAAATCCGAGGCCCGAGGTGCACATATAGTAGATTTTTAAGTACGTCAAATAAAGAGTTTTTTTTAAAAAAAATAATTTTGCTACAGTAACTGTAGCAGTCAGGGTTCGATTGTATTGTTGTAAAAAAAAATAAATTAAAGAGGAAATGAGCAAGGTTCCAGGAACCTTCCCCAGTCCTACTATCCCTCCCTCCTCTTTCCTATAAAACCCAATTCCCACGCCATCTTCTCCCCCAATTTCTTATTCTTTCTCCACCGTTCTCAAATTCTTCCCAATCTTCTTCCAACTTTCCAGCCAAGAGCTACAACTCTTTTTCTTCAATATTTCTGCTGGAACTCCATGTTGCGTCCCTTCCAAAATTGATGTTGCTGCTCTTATTTGGGCAGCAACAGCTACTCCAAGAACAGCCAAACAGGAGCTGCTGGAATCCTCCAAATTCAATCCACGGCTGCTGCTTCCAACCATCCCTGCTGCTGCAACCTAATCCTACCATTGGAGCTGCTGCTTCTCTGCTCCAAAACAGTCCCCTGTTACTGCATGCAAACTCATCTTCTCCAATTTTGAAATCAAAAGAGGTACCTCCTTCCCCTCCTCTTTGCTGCCATGCATGTGCATTATCCTTGATTATTTGTACAATCTCATTCCCTCCTTTTGCTGCCTTGCATGAACAAATCCTCTATATCTTGCTGCTAATTATGATCTAATATACATCTGCTTCCTATTCAAAAAAATCTAACTCCTAATTTAAATTTTTAAATACGGTTGTAAACTGAAAATCTTGTATATAATGGAATGCATGCATGGTTACTATTTGGATTAAAAGCTTCATCATGAAATTGAGGTATTGTTGTTTAAATAAAAAAATAAAAATAAGATTTGAAAATTTAAAGATTCAGGTTCTGTTACTGTTGTATATTTAAGTTAAAAATTTTTAAATTCTCAGATAATCTTATTTGAAGCAATACGAGTCAATAATCTTATTTACATTCTCAGATATCCAATATGAGTCATTTTTGACAACAGTAACAGAACCTGAATCTTCAAATTTTCAAATCTTATTTTTATTTTTTTTATTTAAACAACAATACCTCAATTTCATGATGAAGCTTTTAATCCACATAGTAACCACGCATGCATTCCATTATATACAAGATTTTCAGTTTACAACCGTATTTAAAAATTTAAATTAGGAGTTAGATTTTTTTTGAATAGGAAGCAGACGTATATTAGATCATAATTAGCAGCAAGATATAGGGGATTTGTTCATGCAAGGCAGCAAAAGGAGGGAATGAGATTGTACAAATAATCAAGGATAATGCACATGCATGGCAGCAAAGAGGAGGGGAAGGAGGTACCTCTTTTGATTTCAAAATTGGAGAAGATGAGTTTGCATGCAGTAACAGGGGACTGTTTTGGAGCAGAGAAGCAGCAGCTCCAATGGTAGGATTAGGTTGCAGCAGCAGGGATGGTTGGAAGCAGCAGCCGTGGATTGAATTTGGAGGCTTCCAGCAGCTCCTGTTTGGCTGTTCTTGGAGCAGCTGTTGCTGCCCAAATAAGAGCAGCAACATCAATTTTGGAAGGGACGCAACATGGAGTTCCAGCAGAAATATTGAAGAAAAAGAGTTGTAGCTCTCGGCTGGAAAGTTGGAAGAAGATTGGGAAGAATTTGAGAACGGTGGAGAAAGAATAAGAAATTGGGGGAGAAGATGGCGTGGGAATTGGGTTTTATAGGAAAGAGGAGGGAGGGATAGTAGGACTGGGGAAGGTTCCTGGAACCTTCCTCATTTCCTCTTTAATTTAATATTTTTTTTACAACAATGCAATCGAACCCTGACTGCTACAGTTACTGTAGCAAAATTATTTTAAAAAAAAACTCTTTATTTGTCATACTTAAAAATCTATTGTATGCGCACCTCGGGCCTCGGATTTTGACGCACAATAGCTCGATGTGATCGTCTCTGAACGACGATCGATTTGAGTATAATGTTGATATACCTCCGATCGGGTTTTGAATACCCGAAATTTTCGGATACGGTTTTTGTTTAAGGTTAAATTTTGCGAATTAAAAATATCAAACGATCTCCGATTGACGAACGGTCAATTCCGTAGGTCTTCTTCAGTCGAATCGGATCTCATGACGGTCTCGGTTCGTTTTGCAGTTTTCGAATTTGTGTCGCGGCTTTTTCACGGCACGCATTACGATGCGGCCGATTTTTGGTTGATTTCACCCGAACGACTTTTGATTCACGATCAATTGATCGTTTTAGGTTATCTAATGTTATCAGATAACTTTATTGGGTTAATCAGATACTAATCGGGTCGAGTTCAGGTTTGGCGGATTCCGGATGTTACAGGACTGTCTGAGGAGGAAAAAGGGAGTTTGTTGCAGTGGTCTAGCACATGCCACGCACGCCTTCGGTGGCGCCGTTTGTGTATTTGGGATGGCGCCATGGGGTGCAAGCCGCATGAGAGAATTCGACTCAAGGGACTACTGTTCGCGAAGCATAATCTGAAGGACATCCGGGCTCTGCTGGAAGGGGTTGCAGAGGTGGTGAGACTTGAGAGCAGCGTATGCAGACCTGGGGACCCATTGGATCCCATCATACGGGTGCGGAGTCTAAGCATGTCACAGCTTGGATGGTGGAAGGTTCAGTCGTAGGGGAAGACCTTATTTCTGGAGCTCTCGTCGACGACACCGATCAAGCGACATGGTAGTTTTCGTCGTCATCGAGTTCCTGGAGTTGAGGCATGCAAACCTGGAAGATGCTCGGAGGAGGACACCGGCGATTCAGGTCTGGCGGCAGAACGGTCACGTGGCCTGGTGGCGACGGTTTCGAAGACGACTCCTCGTCTCTCGCAAACCATTCAATTTGGTGTGTTTCAAGAAATAATCAATCAACGTATAACGTCGGTTCGCTTACCAGGGAAAGGCGCTTTGGCTGAAGGCATGGGCCCATCTCCATATGTTGAGGCGCGTGGGGTTGTGCTCGACCTTTCACCTGGATCCGAGAACTCAGCCATCGAACCTGGTCCGAATCAAAATGTGGCTCTACCTAAGGTGGCTTCGGAAAGTCTGGACCATTTAGGTGGGCACGTATGTCCCTCACGACCGGAACCGGATCCTCGAGGGGGCGGGGGGGGGGGAATATTCGCTTCTGCATCGTGTGTTGGTGTGGAAGACAAAAAGACTGACCATGGGAGGACGGGAGGTAGCAGTGGATGTCTTCCAGAAAGAGGCGCTGAGCCTTGGGAGTGGACTGTTCGACTTACCTCCCAAAGAGGCATGAAGCAGGCGTCGCGAACAGACTACTGTCCCCATGCGTGGTCGTTGCAGGCGGGTCTAAGCGGGACGCGGAGCTGGGGTGCAGTAAGGAGGGTATCAGGCCATCCAAGGCCGTTGTTTTGGGACCTGCTACGCCAGATGGGCTATCCCAAGTCCCGCGAGGAAGAAGAACAGGAGGACAGTGGTGTGTGCTTTGGCATCAGGCGACGTTGGACCGATCGAGGCTTTGTCAGGAAGCAAATGACATTGGCAAACCGATTAAACCTTTTAGATAGAGGAGTGGTGAAACGATTGGAGGTGGTGCCTCAGAAGACGATGGCCAGCGGTGTTACTTAATGAAAATCCTTTCTTGGAATGTGAGGGTCGCGAGTTGGCCCGAAAACGACTGGCAATAAAGAACCTCGTGGATGAGGGAAAAGCTGATATCTTCCTCATTCAGTGGACGAAGGCCTCGACAGAGGCGGAGGGTGTCATGAGAGATCTCGGAAGGAACGATCGTTTCAGCATGGTGGAACTAGAGGCTACAGGCGCCTCTGGTGGCTTGATCACGGGATGGAAGGAGTCTCTATTTGAGTACATGGCGGTCTTTAAATCTCAGTCGTGTTTATCCGTGATGCTCAGGAGACGCGTGGTACCTCCCTTCTAATCACTAACGTCTATAGCCCCACGGGACAGGAGAGGGGTCCGTTGGCTGCCGAATTGGAAACTCTGGGAGCGGTGCGAGAGGAGGGATTTTGGCTAATCAGAGGAGACTTGAACGTTACTCTGTTGGCGGGGGACCGACCGTAGCTTGGTGGGGGTAAAGATTCGGAATCTGAGAACTTCATGAGGGTGCTAAACTCGTTGGGCCTCTCGATTATTGACGCCGTTGGTTGCTCATATACGTAGCGCAATGCGAGGAAGGAAGGCCATATCGATTTCGATATTGTTTCGGTATCGTATCGATACAATATTTCGACAATATATCATCGAAATATCACCCATATCGACACACTTTTACGAAGGAAATGCCTGAAAAGGAGGATATTTCGCCGTATCGGTACCCATATCGGTCTCGTCTCGATATTGATATATCGACGATATATCATGGTATTTCCTTCCATGCGCGAGGTCACGCTCGCGGCTGGACATATTTTTATTGTCAGTAGAGGGGGTGGAGGCCTTCCCGTTATCGAGGATGTGGGCAATGCCGCGGGCACACTCCGACCACACGTCCATCATGTGGTCTTCCGGGGAGGAATCCAGGAGATTCACTTTCAGCTTTGAATGTTGCTGGTTGCTTGAAGACGGTTTTCGGGTTGACATCGTGTCTCGATGGAGAGATTGGTCTCCGAAGGGTTCGACGGTCGCCTGCTTCGCAGCAAAACTGACGCTCCTAAGGGCGCATCTAGCACGGTTCGGAACGGAGGTTAAGCAGAGGCATAAGCTTAGGAGAATGGAGGCGCAAGCTGGGGTGACTCGCCTCGATAAACTTGATGACGAGAGAGGCTCTGATCCGGTGGAACTGGGAGAAAGGCTGAATTTACTTGAAGAGCTTTTATTAGAGGATCGAAAGGAGGAGATCGAATGGAGGCAGAAGTCTAGGCAAAATGGTTGAGAGAAGGTGACACCAACACACGGTTCTTCCACTCCATGGCTTTCGGAGGAGACGAAGGAACTTTATATACGAGCTGCTTGTGGGCAGAGAGCGGATGCTTGGGCAGGCCCGCATTGGCAACACGATCCGTGATCACTTTGTGGACGCTTCAAGGAGACAAAGGGGGAGCGGTTGGGGGTGGTTGGGAAGAGGGGTCAAGCGATTGTCTGGGTCACAGGTGGAGGGGTTGCAGGCACGTTTCTCAGAAATGGAAGTGAAGAACGCGGTCTGAGGGCTAAATGCGGATGGAGCGCCGGTGCCGGATGGATTCCCGGTCTTCTTCTACAAGAAATTCTGGGATATGTTGATGGAGGAGGTTTTGGACGTCATGAATGAATTTAGGGAAGGCAACAGAGGATTTGAAAGAGTCAATAAAGCGTTGCTATTTTTGCTTCTAAACAAGGACACCCCAGAGAGGATCGAAGATTTTAGGCCGATCACGCTTTCTAACGCGATCTACCTTATTGTGGCAAAAACTCTGGCGAATAGACTTAAGGTTGTGATGGATTCGGTGGTCTTGCAGGGGCAGTCGGCTTTCATACCAAGGCGGAAAATGACAGATGGTTTGGTGATGGCAACGAAAATATGTCTTCAGTGGAAGCGGACGAAGAGGACGGATACCCTGTGGAAGCTTGACTTTTTGAAGGCATATGACTGCGTCTACTGGAACTTTTTGTGGGCGTCGCTGAGACGGAGAAGCTTCTCGGAAATGTGGATCAACTTGATGAAGAGATGTGTTACGACCTCTTCGTACTCAATTCTTGTCAATGGCAGCCCAGAGGGGGGGTCCTTTCAGCCACAACGCGAGGGTCGTCAGGGTTGTCCTGTGGCCCAATGCTTTTTGTTTTGGTTGCCGATGCTATGGCGGTTCTATTTAACCAGGCAGTGGAGACAAGTTGGTGTGAAGGCTTTCGCATGGAGGAAATTTCCGTACCTATACTTCAATATGTGGATGACACGATGCTACTGCTGGGCGGCTCGAAGGAGCAAATGAGGAATGTGGTGCAGTTGGTGGGAATTTTGGGCGCTCTCTCTGGTCTGGTGGCTAACAATTGTAAGTCTGTGGTAATCACCTTTGGGTTGGAGGACGGGAGCGTACAACGGTCGCAGCTATCATTGGCTGCCCCTTGGGGAACCTGCCCATTACTTATCTTGGCCTGCCGCTGGTGGACGGCAAGCTAAAGAAGGCGGACTGGGACAACATGCTTGATAGGATGGAGCAGAGATTGATGGATCGGAAGGCAACCACTCTATCTAAAGGCGTCAAACTAATTCTGCTGAAATATTGCTTTTGACGACACCAGTGTTTTTCTACTCCACGCGCTTAATGCATGTTGGGGTCCGTAGAAAGATTGAATCGCTTACGAAAAGGTTCTTCTGGTCAGATGGCAAGCAGCAGAAGTCAGGGGTGCACTTGGTCGGTTGGAAGGAGGTGACGAGGGGAAGAAGGGAGGGAGGCCTTGGCGTCCGAGATGTCGAATGTATGAACAAGGCTCTCCCAGCGAAGTGGGTGTCTCAAATATGGGGACCTTCTACCGTCGTGACCAGGCTGATCCGAAAGGTTTACGGGGTGCGCGACAAGCTAGTGACGAGAAGCGTGTGGTGGGAATCGTCACTTTAGGCTGGTGTTCGAGAAATTCTCCCGGCCCTTGCGCACAAACTTCATCCGAAGGTGGGAGACGTCTACATGTTCCGTTTTTAGGGCGATGACTGCACTGGTGAGGGGCAGCTCAGCGTTAGGTTTCCGAGGTTGTTCGCTTTTGCAGCTTCGAAAGATTGTATGCTCTGCCAGGTGATGGGCTCAAGCACGTGGGCTCCGGAGTTCATCAGTGAACTATCCGAATAGAGGTTGGATGACTTTCTTAGGATGCAGGCAGAGCTGTCGATGCTGGAGGCTCTTGCTACGAAGGTCCCTACGAAGCAGGCCGACCAATTTGAGTGGGAGGGGGGAAGTTCTCTACGAAGAAGGCACACAATGAGTTGAGGCATCCAACGGAAGAGCAAGACCTGGAGTTTACACAAGACCTAAAGGCGGTGTGGGCGGCCAAGATTTCGTGTAGAGTCAAGATTTTTCTATGGTGCTTGAGAAAAGACAGCTTGTATGACAAAGCAAGGAGGACGCGTCTCTTCGGCTTGAGGACACAACTTGTGATAGATGCCAGTGCCAGCAGGAGGATGCAGAACATATCTTCTTCAAATGTGCTTTTTCAGCTGGGATTTGGAGGGAGTTGGTTTTGCCCTGGCTCAAGGTTGATGACGCGGCGACCTTTTGGAGATAGGTTCGTATGGTGGGGTACAGCTCCTCAGATGGCTTTTCCCATGCCTTAGCGACTCTCCAGGCGATCTGGCTAGGACGAAATTATCTTATTTTCAATAACCAGAGATTCTACTCGAAAAACGTCATGTCGCATCGTAGAGCTCTATACAGTTTCTGGCTTCTCGTTAGTGTATCATAACTGCTTCTATTGAATATATTGAGGCAGTGTCTCCCAACTTGGGAGATTATCCATCGTGATTTCATCAAAAATATCCATGTTAAAAGATCCGACTATTTTTTACGTTGGTTGTCGGCTACCTAACACAACCCCCACAAGGAGGGCTTTGAACCATGGTCTTTGTTGTACTCTTTTCAAAAAAAATATTGTTGAAATACTACATAAACCATATATGCCACCGCATACTTCTCTTGCTTCATCACTTTAGGAAATCTGGCTGAATGAATACTACCTACCATAGTTTTGAACCTTGAACTATATATATCAACAATATTGACCTTGAAATTTCTCCATGCAAATGGAAAGGAAAGTGATGTGTGATATATGATTGTCCCGTAAACCTTTGATCTTCCCTGCATACTCCATAGGACCGCAAAATCATGAGAACGACTCGGATGCCATACCCCGACACTAACTACAACGGATTTATGAATGTTGTAAAAGAAAAAAGTAAAGGGTTATGGAGAAAGGGGAAATTCGATAGCACACAATTTGGCGGCGAAGCACGGGAGTGCACTAGGGGAAGTGGAAGGAGAAAGAGGAGATAAAGAGAACACTAATATGTATTATTCAAATCTGATCTTTCAAGACCTTCATAGTTTCTTTACATAGAAAGTGGGTGGGATTACAGAAAGATGTAAAACAAAACTCTAAGAGATGTTAATGTCTCAGTTGATCGATATTTATTAAAGATAAAATTTTCAAATTTTGAGACACTAAATAAAATAGAAAAACAGTTAAACTAGGACCACCCAAGAAATCCCCTAATGGTTTAGAGGTACAAGCAGTGGCTCCCACTAAAAAAACAGGGTTCGAATCCCCCTCCAACTCCACCCCCCGCTACTACTAAAAAAAAGTAGGACCACCCCGCATAGCAACTGTTAGGATTTTCAAAGGACAGAGATAAAGACTTGCAATTATTATCTATTTTTAACCAGAAACCTGTACAAGCGTTCGCACATCACACATATCTAACCAATCATGAATGGCTGACACCGAACCATCAGCATGCAAAAGAATCAGAACCTACAAAATCCGCAAGTGTGCCATACACCATGGCTAAGAAGGGCATTCAAGGCCTTACATATCAGTTTCAGTTATTATCGGGGACTGACCGAAATGAATGTTTGGCCGAAATTCGATCAAATCCTTGTCAATTCTGTCGCATTTTCTTCTATCACCCCCCCCCCCCCAAAGGCACAAATATTGGCAATTTCGGTTAAATTTTGGTTACCTGCCGAAACCGAAATTTGATGCCATGAGGTCACTATAATGGCTCACCTTACCATCCAAAACAACCAGTGATCAGAGATGTCGAGTCACCTCAGTGTACACAAAAATGATCACCCTAATGCGTTATAATTTTGGCAAAATCAACCTTCCACGTAATGTCCTCAACATTTCAAGAATGCCCTGATAACAGTTGATGCAGACATAGACCGGGCCAATATCTAGATTAGGTCTGGCCAAACAGGCCTAGGTTTCCAAACCCCCTACTCAAGCTCCGATCCATGCCGACCCACATGTCATACTTCAAAGCCCACGACCATCCCAGGTGTGGGACGGGTCGAGCCACCCTATGTGCCAACTTCAGATAAATGTCTTATTTTTATATTATTTGATACATAAAAATAAATTTACCTATCATCAATTAAACTTTATAAATCTAATGCAACAATTGTATGTGTTATTTGAAAGGTAAAATGTTGAATACACTAGAACACTAATAATGCAAAACAAAAACTTGAAAGTATATTATTAAATGTATGTCTACGGCCCGCCTATTTAACGTACAAACCGGCGAATATGCTGGACCGAGTTAGCTCATACATAAGTTCTTTTACCCCAAACCCGACAGGCACTCGACCAATTGGCCATGTCTATGCAAAAGGGACAAAGGGAGATTTTCAAATGGAGTGAGAGGAATAAGTGAAGATGTGCCCATTTTGTGGGACTTTGTGATGGAAGGTGAGAAATACATTGCGATAGAGGAAGATGTTTACGACCACAAGAGATGCTGGGGTGGAAGAAAAAAAAAGGATAAGGTGTAAGGGGATATGAGAATCAAACACCAGTTTTCTACTCTAGAACCTATCAATAAGATATTGAGAAAGGTGAATTACACAACAAAATATAATCAGACAAAGATTGACTCTTAAATATAAAATATTCTGGTTCTAGCCTACATCAGACATCTTATATCAACTAAATGTACATCAAGAGGTCTACCAAAAATTAAGTCTACAGTTTGACCATGGTTTGTCATACTGCTGGTCTAAAGCTCGTGTCACTGAGGAGATATGTTTGGAAGTTCACGACAACAAAAGTGCGCTCCATCCTTATATACAGAGAAAACCCTAGAGAGTACACGAGGAAAAATACATAAATATCCCCGAAGGGTTAGGGAACCTGAAGAGTTACGAACACAAATGTAAATATAACAACTCTAACACTCCCCTCAAGTTGGAGCATATCTGTCGATCATGCCCAACTTGGATACTAAGTACATGAGGCGCTTCCTTGGAAAAGCCTTTGTGAGGATGTCTGCAAATTGAAGTTCAGTGGAGATGTGTGAAGTGTTGATTCATCCTCCTCTAACTGCATCACGAATGAAATAACAATCAACTTCAATGTGTTTTATCCGCTCATGGAAAATTGGATTGTCGACGATGTACATGGCAGACTTGTTGTCGTAGTATAAGGGTACATGAGTGGCGATTGACATACCAAATTCTGTTAGAAAAGAGACAAGTCATGTAATCCCACAGGTGGCTTGAGTCATTGCCTTATATTCTGCTTCCGCACTGGATCTGGAGACTATTGTTTGCTTCTTATTTCGCCAAGTGATAAGGTTGTCCCCAACAAACATGGTGTATCCTGTAGTGGATCGCAGTCCTCGAGAGAGCTAGCATAGGCAGAATCAGTATAGACGGAGATATTAGTGTGCACATTCACCCTATAGAAGAGTCCACGTTCGGGAGATTCCTTCAAATATCGAAGCATTAAAAGAACATCTTGCCAGTGGCTGTAAAAAGGCTTCTCCGTATGTTGGCTAGCTCTACTCAAACATATGATATAGACCTAGTAACAGTGAGATAAAGCAATTTTCCCACTAGTTTTGTACCGTGTTGCATCCACTACCCTAAATGTTGGTTTCGGTCACCATTTCAGTATCGACCAAAATATAATTTCGGTGGAATTTCGACCGGAATTTCCATCATTTCGGTCATTTTTTGTACTAGGACACCCATATTTCAGTCATTTCAGTCATTTTGGTCGAATTTCGATTTCGACTGGATATCGATATTCGACAGAAATTCGACCTAATTTCGTTGAAATTTGAGGACATGGTTGCATCTTCAAAAGCTGGATCAGTAAAGGCTGAATGTTTTCTCACTTCTGCAGGGATGCCAGATGGCTAGCATCCAAGTAGTCTTGCCTCAGTCAGAATATTGAGACAATACTTCCTCTGTGAAAGATGGAGCCCCTCTGTAGTACGTCTTACCTCAATGCCAAGAAAATAACGAAGTTGGCTGAGGTTTTTCGTGGCAAAGATCTTCTGGAGGAAGGATATGGTCTCCTGAATACCGTCTATATCATCTCTTGTGACTAGGGTGGACCCAGCTCGCTGCCCGGCCCGACCCAAGCCCGAGCCCACTTTCTAAATGGGTAGGCTTAGGCCGCCATTTTGGCTCATTTATCAAATCGGGCCAGGCTCGGGCTTGAGCGTGCCCGAACCCAAAGCCCACGGGCCAGTCCGATTTAAGGCCTGAATCCAGGCATGACCCATGAGCCCAGCCCAGCCCAACCCCTCATTTCAAAAATCCTACCTAACCTATTCGTTCATATCCCCCACAACTCCTCCTATTTGAGAAGAGATCGAAAAATTGTAATTACAAAATTAGATTGTGTTTGCAATAAAATATTACAAATGCTAAAAAAACCCTCCAAATCCAATCCTTCGAAAATTGAAGTTGTAAATATGTAAGATAGGGTATACCCCAACTTTTGTGGGATTCGTGGGCCGGCCCGACCCATCTTGGGTCAGGTTGGGCCCAGGCTAGCGCCTAGTTGCTGAAAATGAGCGGGTTTAGACCCGACCCGCAGGCCCGGTTTCCTATATGGGCCTGGGCTAGGTGTGGCATGGCCCGAGCCCGGCCCATGCTCCACCCTACCTGTGACAACCATACCATAACCAAAGACAACAAGACTGATCGTTCCAGTAGATCGTCGTCAAACAAATACAAAGCAGTCAGATGTTGTCCTCTGAACACCAAGTATGTTGATCTCCGTAGTGATCACGTCAAACCATGCCCTCGAGCTCTACTTCAGTCCATAAATGACCTTGTGTAGTCGATACACGCTCCCCCTCGACTACGTAACCCGACGGTTGCATCATGTAGATTTCCTCTTAAGGTAAACATCCCGCTAAACTCAATGGTCTCGAACCGTTGTAAGTCCTGCGAAACCAAACATGTAATCAGTCAACCACATAAATCTTTGAGACATTGTTCTGAGAACCCTAAAGTAAATGTCAACATCCAGTGATTGTCATCCCAAATCTCAAGCACATTAGCTCTACAATTCATCGCTAGTCTAAACAACCGAGAAAATATGCTATTTAGAGGCCCTTCATCATCCAATAATTAATCCAAAATATAAATGATGTTCCATCCCCCACCACCGGACGATCTCAAGACGTAAAATGCAGAAGAACCGAACAACTTCGAAAAAGCCATGAGCACACTACGCAACTGTTGGGGGATGGATGGGCAAGATGGAAGATTGTAGTTGCTTATGATTGAATGGCAAAAAAGGCTCATGTCGTTGCACCAAATTTTAGAAGCTCATTTAAGAGCTTTGTTCATATATTTTAACTTGTGAATCCCAAGCCCCTCCCCCATCTAATGGAAGTGTCACAAACTCCCAATTCACCAGGTTTATTCCTTTTGCAATACCATCAAATGGGGTCTAGAGAAATCACCGCAAACAAGACTCAAGTCTCTGTCGAATTCCTACAGGGATGAAGCGAGTGGTTGCCAACATTGCCTTGAGAAAAAAAGGACTTGTCCCTCGAGAAAGACAAGAGACCTTCCACCCATCCAACATAATCTCCAATCTCTCAATTACTGCCTTCCAACGTAACTTGCCACTAAAGAGTGGCTACCCCAAGTAGCTAAGAGGAAGACTACTACAAGGGGTAGAAATATGCACCATGCACTCCTCTGCCTCCACCTCTGAATACCCAAAAAAGGAATAGAAGTGGATTAGCTCTATTAACAGTTATCCCCAAGAGCTTGCCAAAAATATCCAGCACCATACTCATGCCTCTAACATCCGAGATCCCTCCCTCGATGAATAAGTTTGTATCATCTGAATATTGCAACAATGGGATGGAAATGTCACCATGGTTGTAGCCCCTCGTTGCACCTCTATATCACACTTCTCACCATAACTGTCAAAACATCTGCTACGAGCACATAACTGTCCGACACCTCATTGCACTGGCAGAAAACCCCCTTCCAGTTTACTATTAATCAAGACCAACATGAAAGTTGTGGTAACACACCTCTTCATCCAGGAGATCCACAAGTCCGAGAAACCATGCTTCGCCATTGTCGAACAAAGGAAGTGCCAATCAACACAATCATAATCCTTCGAGAAGTCAATCTTCCACAGGAGCCTATGAATCCCTCTATGCTTCCAATTAGCCGCAATCTCTGAAACCCTCACAATGATATCCATCATCAATCGCTCTGGGATGAAAACAATGTGTACGTCATCAATCAGCCTATCTAGATCTCCTTGTAACAAATTTGGAGGACATTTGCCACCATGAGATAAATTGCATTTGACAAAGCGATTGGTCTATGGTTATAGTGGGGTTATGTTCACGACCGTCCACAAAGCCTCTTATAAAAAAAAGGGTATCTGGGGATCTACAAGAGGGCAGATGCCTACCTCCCCACCACCTAAAACCTTAAAAAATGATTATGTTATTTGCATCAAATAACGATAAGATCTATACATCGAGGCTTATTTATACTGGGATAGGATATATAAACATTAAGAGTATAGAAAATAGTTGTATGGCATCAAATATCGTTGAAATTCGACTAAAATTCGGTCAAATTTGATTTTGACATGACATCAAAATATGACAAAAATGATCGATATTTCAGTTAGGGAGGTCCGAGAGGTCCACTGAAGAAAATGGGACCAAAATTTCAACCAAATTTCGATCGAAATTCAGTTTTTGTCAGTCGTCGATAAGCTGACTGACACCGATATTTGAGACTTGGTTGTATATAATATTACAATATGGGAGACCCTATACAAATAGGGATATTTTACCGTTAAAATCTTAGATTAGGCACTCCCTTTTGGAGTACCAGTTATACCACTACCTTCTTGCACCGTTATCGCTTGCACTCTTTTGTTAATTTAACAATAAATTTAACAATCAATAATCTAAAGGAAGCTACGGTTTATTCAAACCAAGGTGAGGTTAATGAATAACTTATTGCACCTATCCCCCACCAATTAAAATATTTAAGAAACGGAGGGCATGCCCTCTCTTATTCGACAATTAGGCTCTAGGACATATCGTCTTAATTGGTGGTGTTTGCGTTGTCGAAGGAAGGGGCTTCGATGGATGTTGCAATTTCAGCACTACGGTGGCGAAGGAAGGTAGATGAAGACCCAGTGTTTGGTCGCAGCCCTGAGTCGATCTCATCGAAGGTGGGCGTCAATACACGAGAATCAAGCATCTCGATCGGTGGTTATGCTCGAATGATGGCTCTGGTCGAGTTATTGAACAACTTCGATTCGAAAGCAAAAGGGTGAAATGGTGGGTGGCTTCCTATTAGTTGCAGGGCTCATGTACTTGCAAGTGATCCGACGAGGTTCGAGTTAAAGCTCGGATATTATGGGTTATTAAAGCGAGAGAGATGGAAGAAAGGGGCTCTTGTCCTGTGATAGGGAGGGAGCTATGCTCTGGCGGGAACTCGCTGAAAGTGGAAAATATGGGAGAAGGAAGGTATACAAGAGGAACACGAGATGGTTACTCGTCGGGATTTTATGTTCAAAGAAGGCAAACAAAGATGAATGTAACAGAGAATGGGTTGGAAATTAAGAAAATAAGAAGAAAAGGGCATGGCAAAGAGCAGAGATGACTGACGATGGCGGCGAAGGGGAAATGCTAGGCAGAGGAGTAGGTCATGGCAGAGGGATTGGGTGAAGGAGATTAGGGAGGGGCAAAGGGAGCTGGGGCGGAGGGGCAAGGGCGGAGGAGTACACAATGGAGGGGCAAGGCAAAGGGAGTTTGGAGTGAAGGGGCTTGATGAATGAGAAGGAGAGAAGGAACAATGAAGAAGAGGATAAAATTAGGGGTTTTTACATTTGACCCCTCTTTTCTTTTCAACAACTCTTTTGCATGTAACTTAATGTCTGTTTGGGGGGTGGATAGACAACATTAACCAAAGGAGTACAAGTCATAATGGTGCAAAAAGGTAGGGGCGGATATTGTAAAAAAGGGAGAGGCATAACTGATATTGCAAAATCTAAGAGGGGCACAAGTGTAAAAAACCTATATATAGTGGATATAGGGCTTCTTATAAGATGAAGAGTACTAATAAAAGAAATGACATAAACTTCTCTTTTAAAAACAATATAGCAAAGATAAAACAAATTTATGGGAAACTTCGACGGGCTTGGGTGAAATCCAAAAAATTACCAAGGTATTTTCAAATTTTGACAAATTGGGAGAAATTTGACAAAATATCATTGATACGAGACAAAAACCTAAAAAATAGTATAAGTGGGAGTATAAATATCAAACATCTCGGTGAAACCAAAATATCAACGAATTTATGTGATATCTAAGGCTATGTTTACAAGTTGATCCATTCAAAGGCTAATGCCTTGATTAGTCACTACATAATTTTGGATGTATTTGTTTTATTAATCTCGTTGGTGAACCTAGCAAGCTCACACCAAGGTCAATCAAGTGTGTCTTATTAAGTACTCTCAACCCTCATGAGTGTTATTGTTTTGATCCAATATTATGAGGATCCAATATCAGGAGGATACTAAGTGTCACCTTCTTAAAAAATATAGTTTTATCGCTAAGGGGTGCTATACATCGCACATCTTTTTTGGGCCCTAAAGCAAACATAAGGAACTAGACTCCATTCCTTTATCCAAATA